>OU611752.1:13316601-13854101 GCA_914767535.2 Dunaliella primolecta
CTCCTGCCGGACTTTCATGGGATGTTTGCTGACATGGGGCTGGCGCATTCACTTCCATGGGACTGGTGCGTTTGCTCCTGTTGGAATCGCACAGGACGTTTATTTCCATTGGACATGCTGGCGCATTTGCTTCCATGGGACAGGCCCAGTGTGCCTCTGACATGCAGGTACTGCTAGGGACATGCAGCAGGGCTCGCAAAGTGCAAGAAGGTGCACCTCCATTTGCACTGACAGCTTTGAGGGGCGGAATGACTTGCATGGACATAAAACACGCTAAAGTTTGAGCAGATTTGGGTTGTCTGCTGCCTAAGAAAGTGGGTGGGTGTGCAGAGCAAGGTTTGTGCTAGCACTCTCACCCTTGTTTCTGCCACAAAGTGACGTATGCATGCGATGAGGGTCACAAGTTGTACATCCTCAGCAGCCTACTCTTGTCATGCCGGGACAGTTTCACCCACTCTTGTGCCTCTGGCTGCAGCAAGTACTTGTGTGCACATTCTGGATGTATCAGAACACTCTGCACACTTGTGTACATGTTGCCTATGCCTGTGGCTGGCCTACACGCACAATTTGGGCATGTCAGGACGTATTGCACGTTTGTCCACATTCTCATCTGCTTGCGCCAGGCATTTGTGCACGCGCATGAGGACGCCTCCAGTTTTGACACGTCCCGGCTGCTGGACTTCAGTGAGCGAGTCCTGCTGGAGGTGAGCTGGTGTGCATGTTTTTTTGTGAACAGGCTGTGATGTGGGGCACTCTGAGGTGCTGGGTCCTTTAAAAAAATCGTGGCAAGCGGCCAGTTGGTGTGTGTGTGTGTGTGTGTGTGTGTGTGTGTGTGTGTGTGTGTGTGTGTGTGTGCGTGTGCGTGTGCGTGTGCGTGTGCATGTGTGTGTGTGTGTTTGTGTGCGTGTGCATGTGTGTGTGTGTTTGTGTGCGTGTGCATGTGTGTGTGTGTGCGTGTGTGTGTTTGTGTGTGCATGTGTGTGTGCGTGTGTGTGTGTGTGTGCTGGCTGCCGCACCTGCATATGCTGCTAAGCTTGGCCCTGTCACCTGTATCTGATAGCAAGCCTGCACAACTCTGCTCTGGCTTCAGAGGACGGATGTATTACAGTGTGCATCAGTGAACTGCGAATCCAGAGCCCTTGCAAGCCTTGTTTTCTATTGCATGGTGTAAGGTGACCCTGCACATCATACAGTTATTTTGTGTTAACATCGCATCCCTCGACAAAATTGCATCTTCGTTGCATGTAGTGTGCAGTTCTGGAGTGCACGAGGCAGCTCAAGAGGCGCGTGTCCTTGGTTGTCATCCAGCAGGTCTCTGCACATTTCGATCACACCCTTGGATCTCCCAATACTTTCTGGATCACACGCACATCGCACCCATGGTTCTGGACAACATGCATTGCTTGCAGCCTTTTTTCTTTTTTGCATTTCTTGCATCTGGGCCCAGTCCTTGTGTCTGCGCATGCCCCCCTGCAGGTTCCAGCTGCGCAGCTGAGCCCTTTGGTGCGGGAGCATGGCCATCTGGTGGTCACTGATGCGCGGATCTACTTTCAGCCACTGCACAATGTCTCAGGTAGGGGCTGGTCCCTCGACTTGCAGATGGCTTTCATCAAACGCCATCTGCCATGGAAATGGCATGTGCAACCAAGAGTCATGCAAAGCAGACTTGGTTGGGAGTGTGGTGCTAACTACCCATCAGACCGATCAAGGGCTCCTGGCTGTGCATACCTTTGACACTGCTCTTCAATGACAACCTTGGTTGCACCAGCAAAGGCTCCTGTTTTGCTTTCAAGGGTCTTGTGGATCTGCAAGTGTGCTTCTGGGGACAGAGCAAATGCTGCATCTGGCGCTGCTGAGGCATAGGACCTCAACGTGTCATGGATTTCAACCAACCTGAAGTACCTTACATTCACCCCCACACCCACACACAAACACACACACACACTTACAAATGTGTGCAGGCGACACACCTGTGCGCAGCCACCCCCTGGTGGCTGTGGCAGCAGTGGCTCGGCGCCGAAGCTCACTGCGCCAGATAGGGCTGGAGGTGTTTTTCGTAGGACCAGACCTGATTCAAGACAGTGCTGCAGCAGTTGCCTCTGGTGATACTGCCATGCATGCGGGGAGCATTAGGGGCAGTGCAGGCAGGGGCGGGCAGGTGGGCTTTGCTGCAATGCCGGCACTGTCTGTGGGCCCCCTGTGGGACGCGCCCAGCGCATTCTTTGCGTTTAGGTATGTGCACGAGCATGCTTGCGCGCACGCAAGCGTGTGTGTATGTATGTGTGTGTGCAAGCACATGCGTGCGCGTGCTTTTGCAGAGTGACAGCATGCACAATTTTGCTACTTGTTCCTTGAGTGTGTACTGACAGCCTTGTTTTCAATTCCAGGAGGGTAAGGACTGTACGGCAGTAGTTTCTGCCTTGATTCTTGATTGGGAGCAGCCGTTTAAAGCCTGACAAAATGAATTGCGAAAGCCTGGTCTTCATAGCTCATGCAGGAGTGGCAAAGAACCTGTTCATGAGGTGGTGGTGTGCCGGCCTCAGACTCCACTGACCAAACTTTGTCTTTTTTCCTTATGGCAGGAGTGAGTGTGAGCGAGAGGCTGCTGCTGCTGCGCTGCTGGCCTGCCCCAAATTGGGTTCCCTCATGGCAGCATCCATGCCTGCAGCAGCATCCAATTTACATGACAGTGGCAGCGACAGCGTCAGACTTGAGGGGCGTTTAAGCAGCGGTGGTGGTGGTGATGGTGGCGGTGGTGGGGCGAGGGCTGCTGCTGTGGTGGCTGCGCATGGGCGCATGCTGGAGGCGCAGGTGGGAAGGGAAGCTGTGATGTGTGTGTATATGCACGCGCATGTGTGCGTGCGTGTGTTATCCGTTTGCCAATCTGCACAATAAAGAAGGTGTGCATGTCCCCGTGAGTTCATGGGCTGTGGGCATCATCTGCGATTCAGATGCAGAACTCCTCCTGTAAAAGCGGCGATGTATTTATATAGAAGCCTCCTGCGCTGTGCGCTTTCTAAGACTTGAGGCTTATGTATATGCTTGCTTCCATGAGGCTGCTTTCTGCCTTTGTGCAACTCACGTTCATAATCTCAGGGTGATAGATAGACCTGATATCAAGGTGCTGTGGGCCTGCCTGATTGTGCTCACTGTTTCCCCTTGTCATAATTGTTTTTAACAGAAGCAGGTGCCAACGACTGCTGACTTCCTGCTGGCTTCTTTGTGCACCCCTTTGCAGGGGGGTTGGCTCCCAAGAGTGACAGCTGCTTGGCAGGCTGGCCGAGTGTCCAATTTTGACTACCTGCTCTACCTGAATCTTGCAGCAGGTGTGATTTTACGTTACACTGCCTTCCCTGGGTTCCTTCACAAGCAGCGCAAAAATCAGGGTGCGTCTGTCCCCAGCCTGGCGTTGGCCAACTGCCTTCCAGAAGAGTTTGAAACACAGCAGCTGCAACCCGAAAGGAAATGGAACGTAGAGCTGGTAGGCAGTGTGCAACTCCAAACTGATGAAGGAAAAACGGGCTTGTTTTGCCTGCAGCCCGCTAGTCCTCAGCCAACTGAAAGACCTTGCACCGCTTTTACATTGCTGGCAGTGGAATGAGACAGCGCATGGGTGCAGCACCCTGAGCTGTCACCTGCCACAGATTGTTCTGTGTTCCGCGATTCCCATGTTGATGCACTTGGTTGTGGTGTGCCCCATGTTCGGCAGCAGGATGGTTCACGTCAGAGAGGTCTGTCAATAAAAACTTGTTTGGCTCCTATAGGAGCCCAAGAGATCCTCAGCCAACTGCAAGGCTTGTGCTTTGTGCCCCTTCAGGGGTGGCAATGCTGCCCTTTCTCAGGTGTTGCAAACCTTGGGCCAAGGGTAGGAAACAAAGGAAAACGATGTAGGTAGCAGAACAAAACCTGCATTGATCAAGGAGAATGGGATACCAGGGGCCAATGCACTGGACTTTTATCAGGCCCAGGAGTGCAGGTGCCAGAAATTGCCATGTGGGATTCCTTCGAGCACGCACTCTTTGAGCAATGCCTGCCTCTTCAGCAGTAGTAGTTCTAGTGTGCCTTACTGCGGGGCACTGTGGACAAATACGCACCCATCTTGCTCTGCAGGCCGGTCGTTCAATGACCTTGCGCAGTGGCCTGTGTTCCCTTGGGTCTTGGCAGACTACACCAGCAGCAGCCTGGACCTTGACAACCCTGCCACTTTCAGGTGCGCAGACGTGTCTGGTGTCACGGACCGTGTGTCCTCCCCAGGGTCAGGGGAACCCCTGGTCTCTAATCGATTTTGGTGGAGCAGCTTCACGTTGCTGCATCGGCAGCAGGCTGCTGTACACCACCCTCCAATGCTGAAAGGACTTGTGCACAGCAAACCAGAGTGTCTCCTTGTCCGTCCTTGTTTTTGGCATATCATCATGACTTTCATCCAGAAGGATGAAGCACCACGAAGAATACATGTTCTGGCCAATTCAATTTTGACGTGCAGGGATTTGAGCAAGCCTGTGGGAGCCTTAAATCCAGCACGCCTGCAGGATTTTAGGAAGAGGTGTGTGGGCATGTATTCTTGTTTCTGCCTTGCCTTGTATGCTTTTTCTGGTTTGCGCTTTGCAAAAAGGACAGGATGGCACAGATGCAGGGCTGCCAGGAAAATCAAGTAGCCATGAAGGGGTTGACGTAAGTTTTTTCCCTGTGCTGCAAGTGCAAGAAATAAACTTCGTGTGTAATTTCTGTCAAGGCACAAGCAGCAGTCCTCGCATTCATGCATGGTGCGGTTCCTGGCGGCATGAGCAGCAGTCCATGCATGTATGCATCTATGATTTCTTTTGATGTTTGCAGCAAAAAACAATTGGGGTATTGGTCACTAAGGACGTTTTGAATCAGCATAGGTGTCCCTGCCTGTCATGGTTTCTGTAACAGAGAGGCAGTGCGTCAGAAGGAAACAAATGAAGGATGGCAAAGGCAGCCCTTCTTGACATGAGTTTGGCTATGGATTGTATGAAACCACGCCAGAACCAGCGAGTTTGCCCATCATAAATGTCAGAGGCAGCTGAAAGCCTGGTGGTACTCTGTAAAAGATTGAAAAATTGATCAGAAATCGCAGGAATGAGGTGAGCATAGGGACCTTGCCACTCAGCTGGCTCATTGTATGAGATTGCTGCTGTATAGTCGCTGCTGCTTCAAAGTCAGCGCCAGGGGCACCCCAAAGGCACGAGCACAGATTCATTTCCATATTGATGATGAGCATTTAAAAGGAGAATGTCAGTAGCTCATACGTGTGGGAAACAAAGTTTGGATTAGGTTGCAACCACTTTGTATCCTTCGTGCTACAGAACATACAGTCAAGTTCCAAGTTCCATCATCAGATGGAAGAATCCGAGTTGCATGAAATGCACGGCTTCCTACATATCCCAACATTTCCACTGCACACAGGTTCCGTGACATGCCCGCCGACTCCTTTGAGGAGGAGGGGGGAATCCGGCCATTCATGTACGGCACCCACTACTCCACTCCCGGCTATGTCATGTACTGGCTGCTGCGAGCAGCTCCTGCCCACATGCTGCGCCTGCAGGTGAGTCACATGTCTATTAAATGTTGCCTCACCATGCTTTGCTCTGCCTTGCCTTACCTTGCCTTGCCTCACCGATTTAAAAGCATAGACCTTCCGCAGAAGTGGTGGCGGGAGCATGCTTTGCAGATCTTGGCATTTACACGGCACGCGGTGGCCATGTACAGCCTGAATCGGCACTCTGGGAAAGACACAGCTTGCCGATCTACATGCAACATCGCTGTCCGCCATTCCTCGCCTGCTGCAGAACGGCCGCTTTGATGCGCCAGATCGTCTCTTTGCTTCCATCCGCGAGTCCTGGCAAAGCGTGAACACGAGCTCCACTGATGTGAAGGTAGCTAGCTCGCTGGGCGCTCTCACTCATAAATTTGTGAAGTGTTGCTGATCCAAAAGAATGGAAATTTTTAGCGATGGGCTTGTCTAGGGTTTATTCAGTCTAACAAGCATGGACGAGCACCCTCCGTCCGCTGTATTTGAGCTAAGTGTGATTTTACCAAGATTGGGGACGCAACAAGAACAAGGGGAAGCTCCCTGCCCTTAGTCTTCTGCCACACTACTTTAGGATTCCCACAATGTGCATGCCTGAGAAGTCCTGACTTGCCTCATCAGTCCCTCCTTTGTCTTGAAGCAGCCCGTGCTGTCCATTGCACACTCGTTAGAGCACTCCTTCGCCATCCCTATTCCCTTCCCTGCAAACATTTCCCTCTCAGGAGCTCATCCCAGAGTTCTTCTTGCCTGGAGGGGACTGGCTGGTCAATGCTCAAAGGCTACCCTTGGGAGTGCGACAGAGTGGTGCCGCTGTAGATGATGTGGAGCTGCCTCCGTGGGCAGATGGTGAGCGGAGGAACAGCAGGCCCTTGTGCTCGCGCGCGCGCACACACACACACACACACACACACACACACACACACACACACACACACACACACACACACACACACACACACACACACACACACACACACGCACGCACACATGCACGCACGCGCGCGCACACACACACACACACACACACACACACACACACACACACGTCTACCCACCCATTGCCTTGTTGTGTAAAGGAATTGTTTGGGTGGCATTCAGGCTGCCTGGAATCGTTGCAGCTTTTTCTGCTTGATGTCTGCCTACCACCTTGATTTGAGTGGGTGCAAGGAAAGAAACTCAATTTAGTGCATGATGAGCGAGGGGGAGTCACCCGGCTATGGAGCTTTCTGAGTTCCATCTAGACCTGCCCCTTCTCTGCCAGATGAACGTACTGGGACCTGCAGAGGTCCTGCCCTTCAGGGAAGTGGCTTCTCCCGTGAGTAAGGACTGTGGTGCCTTGCTCGCAAAAGGGATTTTGTCCCATTCTAACACTTGTCATCTACACAACGATTTGCGTGTGGTGCCTTTGATATGCGGTGTGCCTTTACACTGTGGTCTTGCTGCTGCAGCTCTGACCTGAAGCAAGTGCAGCTTGCACTCCCATCAGGCCTGGGAGATCCTGCAAAGCACCGCCAGGCCCTGGAGTTCCCCCTGTGTCCAGCCAAGCTCCAGCTGCATCTTTTGCACTCCTGGGCCCAGAATATTGAACTACAGGCTCTGGAATACCCCTGCACCGCTGGAGTCTGCACCCTTGGATTGACCTTGTTTGAACCGCAGCAATCGTGCAATGCACTCGCAGGCCCAGAGGACTTCTTGGCAAAGCACCGCCAGGCCCTGGAGTCACCCTATGTGTCCAGCCACCTTCACCAATGGATTGACCTCATCTTTGGATACAAGCAGACAGGCCCTGCAGCAGGCAAGTGTGTCACTCTTGATCAACAGCACAGCCACCTTCACCAATGCAGTATCCTCATCTTTGGATTCAAACAGACAGGCCCTGCAGAAAGCAGGTATGTCATCCTTGGTTGCTAGCATTTTGCGTTTGTATTCATTTGAGCAGATGCCATTCTCTGAGTGCTGATAAGGAGCAGAGGGCATGCTGGTCATAAGGTCAGGAGCTGTTGCTTATCCTCAAGGTTGTGTAGTTGTATTTGTAGTCAAGGAGATGATGAGAAGGCTTGGCAGGGATGAAGCTACCTAACTGAGTCGTGTGCAAGGGCTGTTGCTAAACTCTCACCTTCCCTTGAATAGCTCTGCATTTCTTTGCTTTTGTGCAGCGGAAGCAGAAAATGTGCATTTCTTTGCTTGTATGCAGAAGAAGTAGATCACGTGCATTCCTCTGCTTAAATGCAGAGGAAGCAGATCACGTGCATTTCCTTGCTTATGTGCAGAGGAAGCGGACGGTGTGCATTCCCTTGCTTGCAGAGGAAGCAGACAACGTCTTTTTCCACCTGACGTACGAGGGAGCCGTGGATGTGTCCAAGGTGACTTGTTGCTTGCATTGGAGGCCAAACCTGGCCCCCTGCAGCTGTACACTCATCAACTTTGACATGTTTTTGCTGTGCATCCCTGTCACTGACAAGCCTGCCTTGCGCGTTTGCTTGTTTACGCCTGAAGCCTGCCTGGCAAGCCTGTTTGAATCAGGGTACTGCTAATGATTCTCCTGATCCCCATTAGCCTCTTTTTTCTTCTCTTCTTCTGGCAAAGGGGATGCACGGTGCCTTGGCCCTGGGAATCTCTTGTCCTTAATTGATTTAGGGAGTGTTTTCACAGCCTATGTAGCTTTCTGTCTTTCTTTCCTTGTGGGCGTTCTGCTGTTAAATTCCATGCCATACTCAAGCTCAACTCTGGCTATGCTACTCTCCTGGATGGCTCTCCACCGGAAATATTGCCATGGCTTTTGGAGCCTTGCCATTGGCAATGGCATGGTTCCTCAAGCTCTTGTGTCCGTAAAACAAATCCAGGCTTACTTGCAAGTAAGGCATCCAAAGCTAGACATCCATGTACCTGATAAACTGGAAGGTCAGCCAGCAAGCCGAAACACCCTGTTCCTGCTGCCTGGCTCCTTCAGGTCAGCGATCCCATTGAGCTGCGGGCCTTGGAGTGTCAGATCAATGAGTTTGGGCAGACGCCTGCACAGCTGTTCAAGTGAGCCACTTGTGTGTCAAGGGAACCACTTGCATCAAGTCACACAAGTGTGAAGGCGCCACTTGTGTTACGTGAAGCCGCTTGTGACGCCACTTGTGTTTAGTGAAGTCCTCCACTTGACGCGCCATTTGTGACGATGAGTACACCACTTGATGATGACGTGTCATGCCACTCGTGTTTAGTGGACACGCCAGGTGTCTCTTCATTTGTGCTGAGTAATCATGCCACTTGCCATGCCGCTTGTGTTGAGTGAAGACTCCTGGCGCCATGACAACTTAGTGGTGGCATTGATTCAGCCTTTCCGAATTGGTTGATTGATCCAAGATCGACATGGTGCCGTTGTCATGCGTGCAGGCATCCTCATCCCCCCCGCCTCGTGTGCCCACCAGCAGCCTGCCCTGCTGCCTCTGCTGCTGCAGGTGTGTGCTCATGTGTGAGGAAACAATTAGGCAGGGCCCTAGAGGATTGCGCACTGACTGTTGCAACTCGGAGGTGTCGACGGCTTTGTGCAAGGCTTGTTGCTTGAGTTGTTGAGTGCATGCTGCAATGAGCGCTAGTTGCGATGAGTGGTTTTTGAACTGTGCAAAAGGCTCTGGAGCAACTGGGAGGCACAAGCAAGGGATTGCAAGGGATTGCAAGAAAGTGTAAAGCTTGAAATTTTGGTTTTAGGTCAGATTGAAAGGCACATGCAAACGCGCGTGCGCGTGCACACACACACGCGCACACACACACGCGCGCACACACACACACACACACACACACACACACACACACACACACACACGCGCGCGCGCACATACACACACACGCACACACACACACGCACACACACACACATACACACACACTCACACAGGTCCATCAGCCTGGCCTTTCTTTGGTAGCAGTGTCAGAGGGCAGGGTGTTCAACTTTACGCGCTCCACCCGTAATCCTGCGCCCTTCTTTCACGACGCGTGACATCGCCCTGCGCAGGTGGTGTAGCAGAGGGCCTTGGTATGGGTGCCTCTAACAGCAACAGCAGCACTGGCCGCTACAGCGCGCTTGCCCTGGCCCTCATGTCCACCGTGGCGGCTGCCTCGTCGATGAAGACAGCACAGGTGACACTGGGTCCAGGGGCACCACCCATGACGCGCGTCCCAGTAGGCGCGTCCCAGCTTTTGCCCAGCAAGCAGGTTGAGGGGCAGGTTCAGACAGTGGGGGGCAGCACTGGCCACTCAGGTGTTCATGTGAGCCAGCCGCAGCAGGTACATGGAGATGGCCAGGGAAGGTGGGGGCCACCAAGCACACCAACCCTGGCACTGCCAGTATCCCCTGCAACGGCGAGGGGCAACAACGACGGTGCGCTTGCAGGAGGAGATGGGGAAGGAGGAGGAGGGGGCAGCGCAAGCGGCCAGGGTGGTGCAAGTGGTGGGGCTGTAAGTGCAGGCGGTGCTGCTGCCAGTGTGCTGGTGTCTGCAGGGAGCAGCCTGTTTGGCGGTTTGCTGAAGCTGGGGCGCTATGACAGGACTGCGACGCACCAGCAGAACCAGCAGCAGCGGCAGCAGCAGGAGGATCAGATTGTCCAGGGGCAAGCGAATCACCCTCAGCCTGCACAGCATCAGCAACAGCATGCCTCACACACGCAGCAGCAGCAGCAGCGGCAGCACAGCGCCTCGCAGCCTGTTGCAGGTGGTGTGCTGCTTCCGCAGCCTCCCTCAGACTCCAACTTGCCACAGCCACCTTCACCGTCCGCGCAGCCTGGCATCGACCCACCACCTGCTACAGCCACCACGCACCCTGCTCCTCTCGACACTTCTCTGCCTCCTTCACCATGCCAACCCCAGCAGCAGCGCCCCCTCCATGCCTGTGTCACAGCCTGCATGCCTGCTGCCGCCTCCACCAACCCCCAACACCATGTCACTCCTCCCGGTCAGCCTCCCACGTGGGACATGGAAGGACAGGGTCACACAGCTGCACCTGCCTACGAGGGCAGCTTTGCCGGAGCAAAAGAGGTGGCTCCCCTGTGGGGTCCTCACCTGCCCCTGCGCTTGCACAGCTGCTCAAGTGCGCGCCCGCTAGCACACATGCCGGACGCTGTGCAGTGCTTTAGAGACAGGGCTCAAGAGCCACTGTCGGCTGTGCTGCTGTGGCGGCCTCCCCACCAGCCCCCCTCCCAGGATTCCCTCCATGGACCTCCTGCAGACCCGCAACAGCTCTTATCCCATCATGCTCCTCATAGTGTGCCCCCACGAGAGGCCCCTCTGCAACCGCCCTCTGGCCCACAAGCCACCCTTAGTCAGATCTCCGCACCCCAGGACGTGCCCCCCCAAGCATATGCTGCCCCACACTTCACGACCACAGCCGCCGCAGGCCCACATGAGCTGTACGTCTACACCGCCAGCCAGAAAGGCACGCTGAGGGTGTTCCAGCTGCCCGCACAGCAGCCACCTCTCAGCAGCAACCACTGCTTGGAGGGTGCAAGCCAGGAAACGCCGTGCCACGCAGGAGCGCAGCAGCCACTTGTGAGCAGCAACCACAGCACAGACAACACCACAGCACAGGCAAGCCAGAGCCAGGGCGCGGCTGGTTGTACAGCAGCGCAGCAGCCTGAAGGCATGGGCACCAGCGTCAGCGCCGGCTGCATGGCCATAAGGCATGAGTATGTGCAGGGCAGCGCGCGCGTGGTGCGCACAGCTGACCTGGGGGCGCCATTACTCTGCATGACAGGCGTGCACCTGGGGCGCAGCCACGCAGCTGCGCACGGGGTGGGGGAAGCAGCACAGGCTGCAAGTGCCGGCCTTGCCCCCATCGAGTGTGTGAGGCACCCGCTGCTGTTGGCAGGGACGCACCACAGGCAGGTGCGCTCTTTGGCGTGAGTGTGTTCGTGCAGGTGGGTAGGCGCATGTGCAGGGGGTGCGTGGCGCTCATCCTTGAACGGCTTGGGGCCTCTGTTTCATCTGGTGCGCTTCATGTGTGGGGACGGCCAATGTCGGGCATATGTGCCATGTTTTTCAGCTACTTTCAAGCTATTTTGCTGGGGAACTGTGAAACATGCGGCACACATGTGCATAAAATTGGCCAAGCCCTCTCATGTTCTATCATGTGTGCTTTTGCATTAAATTATAACAGAGGCACTGGCAACATCTGTTACAAACCTGGGACAGCATGGAGTGTTGTGCGCGGTGTGTCCACAACCCTGTCTTTGGCAGACCTTTAAAGGAATTCTTACGCTGTGGTTATAATACAGTACTGCACACAATCTGCCAGGGACTGACTGCAAAGCGTGCCAAGCTCCCCATCTTCCCAAAATGTGTTGTGTGCAATGCGCACTTGACCGCGTCCAAGTCACCTGCCAACTCGATCAGGGTTGGAAAAAAGGGAAAGGGTCTGCAACAGCGACCTTTCCTTTCAACTCCCTCCATGTCTCTCATGTGCAGGTGCATGTGTACAGCGTGGAGGCCGCGCGCGTGGTGGGCTCTTGGGACGCGCACGAAGATGGCGTGAGCTGCATGTGTGTGGCGACCGCAGCAGGAGATGCGCTGACCCAGGAAGAAGCTGTGGTTACAGCCGGAGGAAGGGAGTGCGGGAGCCACAGAGGTCCACAGCTAGAGGAACAGAGTATGGTCACAGCAGCAGGGGATGCGATGTTCCAAGAAAGGAGCAGCAGTGCAGGCTCAACCAGGCCACACCAGTTGGTGACTGCGTCCTGGGATGGCACGCTAAAGGTGAGAAGTAAAGGGTGGGGGGTGCGCCAGTGCGCTCTTTCAACTGCCAGCACCACTAAACAGCTGATATAGAACAATCTAGGTGGTCGGTGAACTTCTCGGCATGAAAGCTGCCAATCCAGGATGGATGCTCGCACGCTTTCATTCACAGAGGCTGGGGCGAGAAAGCTTTTACATACACGGCTTGTCCATTGCCGCAGCCTGCTGTTATTTCCTAGGGGCTCTATATTTTCCTGAATTTGAAAAATCAGCAATGTCATTGCTATCTAATTCTTCACTTAACTTCCATCCTAGGTGTGCAAGCATTTCCCTTATGCTGCCTCCTCCCTCAACCTTTCATCCGATTTGAGGATGGCTTTGAGATTCGCAGCTCCCTGGTTCTTCTTGGCTTTGATCACACGCCCAATCATCATGCAATGCTGTTGGGGGGGTCGTGCAAGGTACAGACCAATGTGGCCTCTATTCCTTGCTTGATGTGGGGAGCGTTCCACTGCCCGCAAAGTTCTTTGTGCAATGCCTCGCTGCATGCTTTGCACCATTGCTGTCGTTTTAACTACAAGTAGCTCATGTATGCTTTTGCACGGTGATGTTCCTCATGGGCATGCACACTGCTTGTATGCATATTCTCTGCGCGTCCTTGTTTCCCTCAGGTGTGGGATCTGTCTGAGGGTCGGGAGCCATGGGCCCACCCAGGCCTGGCCCCTAACCCCCTCATTGAGCTCGATGCCTTTGACGCTGGGGTGTGGGCCCTGTGTTGTGGATGGAGGGCAGCGCCTCACAGCACCCGCTGCCTCACCTGTGAATCGAGGCGCGTGGGTGCGACTGTGGAGAATGATGTCCAAGGTGCGGGGGTGACCACAAGGGAAGGCCCTGATGCTAGTGGGTCTGCGGGTGGAGTTCGGACACGTGGGGCTAGCACCGGAGGGGTTGGCTACATGGAGGACAAGCAGCAGCTATTGGTCCTGGCAGGATCTGAGGAGGGCGAGGTGGCGTGCTGGGATCTGGAGGAGCCGCAGAGCGCGCTGTGGAGGTGCTGCGTTGCGCAGGTGAGGCGCGCTTCTTCATTTGTTACGGTTTTGCATGCATGTGTTGAAGGAGATGCGCACACAAGTGCATGTGTGTGTCTGTGTGATCATGATGGGCAGATGAATGTGTGTGCAAGAAGTGGACAGTGGAATAGGCGGATGAGGGAGGGCTTGGGGCTTACCAAGCTGGTAGCATGGAATGTAGCTTGCCAGGTGGTGGGAGTTGGCATGGGCTATGGGTGCCTGGGCTCCTGATTCCGGGTGTTTGCTGTTATTGTCTTGCCAATCTGTCCCATGCCATGGTGAGTTTTGCAGCTCTTACGATGAGCACTTGCGCCCCATGCAAAGCCCGTGTTCTCAACTGTGTTTAGCATTATTACTCTAAACCCTAAACCCTAAGCTCTTATCACTCAATCTACAAAAATGTGCAGAACTAAGAGGACTTCATTGCAGAACTTTTTCCCTAGGACTCTCCCCCTCCTCCAGACGCGCGCGCGCACGCATACACACACATACACACACGCACAAGCACACACACATACACACACACATTTACACACACGCACGCACTCACGCACACACACATGTCACTTTAGCTCTCTGACTCTGAATGGATACCGTGGCATGTATCCATTCAAACATGCAGCAATATGGGATGTCCATGTCTTCGATCAAGGATAAAAAGAAGGTGTCACTTCATATGTGCTGTTTCGGTTTGGGATTGAAAAAGGTGTCAGTCCATCTATGCTGTTGCATATCCATGGCTGGTAGGTTTTAGGGCTAAACAATGATACTTTTGAAACCCTTCCATGCTTCATGAGCGATGCGCATCACCTGGGGAAAAATGCCCAAATCCGCACCTGCGCCCCACCTTGTGTGTGTTTATACTGCAGGATTATGTGGGTGCCATAGCCCTCACGCCCTGCGGCAAATGTGCCGTTGTGGGGGCAGCTGATGGTAGTCTGACACTCCTGGACACCTGCCGATCCGGGGCAACTCTGGCCAAGGCCTACTTGGACTCACCCATTAGGTATGTGCTCAGCAGCAAACAACACTGTGAAAACGACTATGGATGTGCCGCATTATTGGCTGATAAGGCTCACCATGCTTATATCATCAAGACCACACTTGAATCATCATCAATTCCCCAGGATACAAGGCATTGCAGTAAGGGCAAGCACAAACACACATACACACATGCACTCGTGCACATGGCGCAGGTGGTGCTCCACAGACGGCGCGTTTGCCCTAGCAGGTTGCGAGGCGGGCGTCGTGCACATCTGGGACCTGGCACGTGCCCTGCACAGCGCAGACCCCCACCTTGCAAGCGCCTTTGTTGGCAGTAGTGCTCCGGCCACTACTTCTAGGTTCTTGCAGCCCTTCTCCTTTGAAGCAGCATCGAGGTTGCCTCAATGCCAACCCTCTTTGGATGGCCTGTGCCCACCCTGGCAGCCACCCCTCCATTGCATTAGCTCCTGCACCATGCTGGGGGAAAATTTACAAGGTCATGAAGCGCGAGGCGCTGCGCACCAGCTTCCTAACGCCATCAGTACTGCTGCTGTTCTGCCTGTTGGTATGAAGCATGTGCTGGGAAGGTATGGGGAGAGAACCAGTGTTTGCAGCGGGTGTGTGGATGTCGCAGTGGGCTTTGAGGACGGCTGCTTGAGTGTTGTTTCAGGTGTATAACTTACCATTGCCTATCTTGACATCAAGATGATTTCAAAGCTTCAGGAAAGATGCATCTGCTTAGGCTGTAGCACTCCTCTTGGCACTCAGAATGCACTTTGAAGAAAGGCAATCTTTTTTTCAACAACACTGGACAGTATGTCTTCCATATTTTGTCCCCGCGCTATGGTCTGTAAGCTTGTGTAAGAATGCATTGCAAGCGTCATAGTCGGTGTAGACAATGAGAAGGGGAGAATGAAAAATTATGCCAGCTGAATGAAGGCCTCACGCAGTAAGGGGGCTTCACTGGCTAGAAAGCTAGCATGGGTCTCACCAGAGGGCCCCCAACCTAAACTAGACACAGCTAGCCTAGGAGAAAGCAAGAAGCAGAGCTGATGGGAAAGAAAGAACTTTCTTTGAAAGAAAATACTACGCAAGCCAGGTCCAGCTGCGTGCATTAAGGAAGGTTCCCCTAACTAGCAAGCTAGCTAGGGCCTCACCAAGGGCATTTGGAGGATTTTCAGTCATGCTCCTGGACGCCCGGACTCTCCTTCTCCCATTCATGGCCACGGGACGCCCAGCAAACCCTCCTAAGAACACCCCTGGAAGTGAAGAGCATGTCTGCCTGTGGTGTTTACACCAGTGGTGTTAAGACTAGTCGTCATTCTCTAGATTGCATGGCAGCTACCGCCATATCCACCTTGACAGACATCAAATACTGTGAAGATACGAGGCCCTTTGGTGAGACCCTTGCTAGCTTGCTAGTTAGGGAACCTTTACTTAACGCACGCGCCTTTTGGCTAGTGTAGACCTTTCTTTCTTTCTTTTCCTTCCTTGTTTCTTCCACTTAATAGACATTAAATACTTGTGAAGACTCTTCGGACACGAGGCTTGGTGCCCAGCTAGAAGCCTCAAAGCAACAACAAAGTGAACTGTGCAAACAATTGCAAGGTGCCAGGACCACTCTCCACACAATCCTCCTGGGTGTGGGCGGGGCTATCTATACTGCCCATACCCTGGATCATTTAAAAAAGCTAGGGATTGACCCGCAAAGGTTTACCAAACTTGCACGAAAGCTCCATGCCCATTCTGTGCAACGAGCACACAAACACTTCAACCAGACGTGCCATTGGAAACAAAACACTCGTTGTAATTTTGGTACCCTGGGGCCGCATACTGCCAGAAACCCACCAGGTCCACACTAGCTTCCCTCTTACTAAGAGGGTAGTACCCTCTGGTGAGGGAGACTCACTGCCCTTTGAGCCAATGTGTCTCCTTTTCCTCAATGATGTAAGAAAAGAAAAGAAAAACTACGTAGGCAGAGGAAACTCTCCCTACATCAATTAAGGAAAAGGAGACACATTGGCTCAGAAGAGCCGTGAGTCCCCTCCACCACGAAGCTACAAAAAGAAGACTCTAATGGGGATCTGGAGGGTTATTGGAAGCACCCGGCTCCATAACCAGGCTGCAAGAGGTATTCTTGTTTTCAATAGCACGCCTAGTGGTAACAAGCTTGTTGGCATACATGACAGAATGGGCATGAAGTTTGCGAGCAAGTTTATTGGCGCGTTGGTGGTCAAGTCCCAGTTGTTTAAACTGGTTAAGGGTGTGCTCCGTGTAGCAGGTCCCACCAACACTGTGGCACCCAAAAGGATGGTGTGGAGAGTCACAACTTTTGCATTAATGAGTTTGCAGAGGTCTGCATGCTGCCGCTGTGCCGCCTCCAACTGATGTCCAGGCCTCGTGTCTTCACAGTACTTGAAAGAAAGAAGAAGAAAAGAAAAGAAAAAGAAAAACTACGTAGGAAGAGTAACTCTCCCTACATCAATTAAGGAAAAGGAGGCACATTGGCTCATAAAGAGCCGTGAGCCTCCTCCACCACGAGACAAGAAAGAGAGACGAAACTAATGAGGATCTGGAGGGTTATTAGAAGCATCTGGCTCTAGAACCAAATGGCTGTGGTAAGCACTCTTGTTTTCAATACCGCGGCGTGTGGAGACTAGTTTATGGGCATAATGAACGGAATGGGCATGGAGTTTTTTGGCGAGCTTAGTGGCATGTTGGTGATCCAGTCCTAGTTTCTTTAATTGCATGAGGGTATGTTCAGTGTAAATAGTTCCACCAACACCCAGGAGGATTGGGTGAATAGTTTTAGCTTTAGCGCTAATAAGATTACAAAGGTTAGCATGTTGCTGCCTAGCCGCGCTTAATTGATGCTCTGGTCTTGTGTCTTCACAGAACTTAATTTCTATGAGATGCACATGACGCTCGTTCACATGGAGTTCATGTGGATGCATAAGGCGGCTAGCTCTGGTTGTCCTCCTAGTGGACCTGTGCAAAGCGTGTTGAGAATGAATAGAAGGGACAATGTGAGAAGTAAGCTTGGCATTACAAGGGGTAATCAAAATGACATCGGGTCGACTTGAATTTAGTCTTTCCCTTTCTTGAATGTTACGAGGGAGCAAGTAAGCAGGTATTGTTCTGTTTGAGGCATGTGTAGGGAGTTGCAAGTTGTGTTGTGCAAGTTTGAAATCACTCCCTATGTCAGTGTAGACAAGGCCTGCTCCCACAGGGCTTTTGCTGAGTGCTTTTGTAATCATTCTACCTGCAATGTTATGGTGTTCAGTTTTCATGTTGGAGATGATGTGATTCTGGCAGCCTGAGAGCATGTGGAGAGCACTGTCCAACTGATGGCAGCCTGGAAGGGGGCACATTGGGTCAGTAGACCTTTTAAAATGAACTGCATGTTTTTGATTGTAGAGGGTTCCTGTGCGGTATTGAAGAATAGTACATTTCATGTGTGTGGAAATACTCGACATATTTCTGAATGCGTTGCTAATTTTATTTTCTACATGCGGTAATAGGTTTTGGTAGTAAGAGTAGTATCCTGATTTGGCATTGGCATATCCAAGTTTGTGTTTAGAATGCATGTGGGATTTGAGAGCATCTTGGAGGTTGGGGAGATAGGTGAGCTTGGGAGCAGGAGGGGGACCTGTACATGTACCTGCGGGATGCACATTGTTTTCTTCCTTGGCTAGCCAAAAAATATGTGTGAATGGATTTCCACCAGGGCCCGCACCGGGGATTTCAGTGTCTGCCACACAGTTGTTGGCTTGCTTTGCCTGGTGTTTAGCAATAGCATCTGCGTATTCATTCCCAGCGATGCCGGCATGGGCCTTAACTTTGTAAAATTGAAGTTTGGTGTGAGAGTTGCTAATGAGAGATGAGATCATTTTAAGGATATCTCCTTGGATATGCCTCAGGTGTTTCTCAGGGTAAAGAATTTGTTTACGTATTTGATGGAGAGAAGTGAGGCTGTCTGATGCAATGTTTGCGTATTTGCTGTTGATAGCAACAGCAATTGCAGCCAATTCAGCTCGGGTTTTGGTATTAGTAATCCCAGCACCGTTAGGTTCTACATAGTTCTTGTTATCAGTAAGTGGGTAATAGACGCCTGCTCCGATTTCTTGCCTACCGTTATGGACAAGGCAGCTTCCATCTGTATATGCCCAGGTCCTCCAGTCAGCAACTTTGAGGGTGAGGATAGAACTGGATTGGCTGGGCACTGAGTCTATATCTTGGATACTATGTGTGAACTTTGAAGGTGTTTGGAAACATGTTGTCTGTCAAGTGGGAGGCGTTCCAATTTACTGAAACCTGGCATATCAGCATGCCTGGGATTTAGGACAGGATGGCTGCTGACATTCCTAAGCTTCCACTCTGTGGTTTCTTTAAGATCTCCTGTGAGGCCTTGCAGCCAGTCTTTGTTATGGTTGTTGAGGTGTATTCGACCAGCTGTGTTCCAAACAGCTAAGATACGAAGATCCCAGGTATGCTCAGGTAGTGGTACCTGTTGGTTAGGCCAGGATTGTGGGGCACTGCAGCCAAGTTTATCACTTGGGATGGTTCCGAGGTCGTAACAGAGGTGGGGGTAGGCAGTGACAAGTTTGGAGTAGGGATTGGTCATGTGCCTCCCCCAAGCCGGAAGGAACATGAATGTAGCAGTGGCCTCTGTGTTGATAATGGTGGAGTAAATGGCATGTTGCAAGGCTTGGGTCATGATTCCCTCTTCATAAATAGGGTGGCATACTGAGAAGCCTGAGAATTTTGATGAGAAGGCATTATGCATGGCACCAAAAAGAGTGTCTCGGGAGTCCGCACTCCAATAGTTCTGGTATTGCGGGTTATGGTCAAGTGGGGAGGCCATTCTTTCTTGAGTTACCAATGCCCATTTCAATCAAGTGCACATGCCGCTGGTTTACATTCAGTTGGTGGGGTTGCCTCACGCGGTTGGCTGTTGTGGCCCTCAGTGTGGGGTTGTGTCTGCTGCGTAACGCATGGTGTGAGGGAGTGGAAGAAGGAGAAGAAGGAGTGGGTTTGGCTTTATAGGGAGTAATCAGTATAGCATCAGGACAGCTGGAGGTGAGTCTAGATCTCTTAGAAAAATTTCTTGGAAAGAGGTAAGGGGGTATAATTCTGTTTGATGCATGTGCAGGGATTTGAAGGTTGTGCTGCACCAACCTATCACCACTCCCTATGTCCATGTTAACCAAGCCTGCTCTCCACGGGCTTTTGCTAAGAGCTTTGATGATCATTCTTCCAGCAACATTGTGGCGTTCAGTTTTCATGCTGGAGATAATATGATTTTGACAGCCTGAAAGCATGTGGAGTGCGCTGTCTAATTGATGACAGCCTATGAGAGGGCAAAGTGGGTTAGTGGACCTTTTGAAGCGAACCGCATGTTATTGGTTAAAGAGGGTGCCAGTGTGATATTGTAGGATGGTGCGCTTCATGGGTGTGGATATACAGGACATGTTCCTAAAGGCATTGCTGATTTTCTTATCTACATGTGGTAACAAACTCTGATAATATGAGTAGTAGCCTGTTTTGGGTTTGGCATATCCAAGTCTGTGTTTTGTATGCATATGAGACTTGAGAGCATTTTGAAGAGGGGAGGTAGGTGATTTTAAATTTGGGTGTACGAGCTGTGGATGTACCAGCATTGTGTTCTTTTTTTTTCCTCTTTGGCTAACCAGAATATATGAGAAAAAGGATTTCCGCCGGGGCCTGATGTAGGGGGTGTTCTCACTGCCTGCCGTAGTGTGCTTTTCTTTTCAAATTCATTTAGCTCAATTTGGATGCTACTAGCACTAGTAGTGACTTGGCTTTTTGCCTAAATATTCTCGAGTTGATAAGAGGTTTAGTGGTGTAGTCATTGCAGAAAGGGCTTTTCCCTCAGGCTGGAACTGGCCCCTCTGCCCAAAGCCGTCCTGATGCTGTCTTTGTGCACCCTATTCAAGGGAAAGAAAAAGAAAAAGATAAAAACACGTAGGCAGTGAGAACACTCCCTACATTGATTAAGGAAAAGGAGACACATTGGCGCAAAGAGCCGTGAGTCTCCCTCACCAGAGGATAAAAGGGAAGCTAGTGTGGGTCAGGTGGGGTTCTGGAAGCATGCGGCCCCAGGGCACCAGGGTTATGTTGAGTGTTTTTGATTTCAATGGCACGCCTAGTTAAGGTTAGTTTGTGCGCATATTGCACAGAGTGGGCATGGAGCTTTCGTGCAGCTTGGTAGACCTTTGCGGGTCAATTCCTAGCTTTTTGAATTGACCCAGGGTATGGGAAGTATAGATAGTCCCACCCACGTGGCACACCCAAAAGGATTGTGTGGAGAGTGATCTCTGCACCTTGAAGTTGTTTGCACTCACGGAAAGCAACCCATCTCAACCCTGATATGATGCTCGTTATACAGAAATCCACCTTATGGAACTTGGATACTGCCCAGGAACTAACCCCTTACCCAACCTACACAGCTGCTGCCCAATATGCTGGCATCATTTTCAGACTCCGCACTCGTAGCCTCAGAAATCCAAACATAAATCATAAAGGCAAATACTGCAAGTGCTTTCTGACTGGGTTTTCCCATTGGTACTGGCTCCTCTGCCCGGCACCAAAGCCGCCCTGATGCTGTCTTTGTGCGCTCTATCCCAGGCTGACCTGCCCACCTTGATTTTACTAATATTCCTCCCCGAGACAGGGACATTCACCTTGTTTAACCCAAGTTCTGCCCAGATACCAACCCCTTTCCCACTCTAAAAGCTGCAACTGCCCGGTATGCCAATACTTCAATCAGGCTCAAAAACCACAGCCTAAGAAACCCAAACAGGAACAATAGGGCGGCCTTGCGCATTATCTTGATTGATGTGGCACTATCTGTATTGACTACAACATTGAACCTCTTATCAACTTGGGACTAATCAGACAAAAAGCCGAATCACTAACATCCAGATTGGGCTGCCATGCCATCCAGAAATCAACAACTATCATAAGCACCAGACATTCTCTTCATTTCCAAGGGCCTTCTGGGGGGGGTGCTGGGCTTGTGGAGGTGGAGAGCGGGAGAAGAAGAGTCCGGGCATCTAGGAGCACGGCAGACAACCCTCCAGACCCTGATTAAACCTGTCTCTCGGATTCCCCAGGCTGGCTTTATCCTAGGCTAGGTGTGTTTAGGTTTGAGGGCCCATTGGTGAAGCCCTTGCTAGCTTGCTAGTTAGGGAACTTTTCCTGAATACACGTGGCTGTTTGGCTAGCATAGACTTTTCTATTCTTTTCACACATTATACTTGCAGGGTTCTTTTGGTATATGTATATATGAGCTTATGGGCCTCTCTACCGCTCTACCGTAAACAGCAGCTAACGCCAAAGTTTTAAAAACAAAGACTCCTACATGCCCATTCTACCTGATCGTATTCACTCAGCCATCCAGGAGTGGGCTCTAGCAACCCAGGAGAAGATGGCCTAGAACACAGCCTGAATTACCTCCACTACCGGAGCAAACACCCTCAAGACAAATTCTTTGGGCTACACACAACGTCACGACAGTCTTGTTGCCCAAAATCCCAGGCTTCTCATGCCATATTCTCATGCATCCCATCGACGACAACCATGTAATGCACTTCACCCTAACACATGCCATTTACTCTGTAACACTACAAACTGACGCAACAGCAACTTGCATGTTCCTACCAAGCTGGGGGGGTCCAATGGGCACCAACCCGTACCCTGAACTCCATAATGCCTATCCTCACCTCTGCTGCGCATTGGAAATCATACCCTCACAACCCCCAATTATGCTACTCTTCCCTTCTGGGTCAGCAAACAAATCATGCTCCCACACCAATCCTGGAGCCTACAAATCATTGCTGTCTGGAATACTGAATGAATACTCTGAAAGAATCCGCTCGAACAAGAACAAACCAACTTCACTCACTGACTTGCACAAGGCATGTGAAACAAGAGACGTCTCTGAAGCATGCTGGTGGAAAACAAGCATAAAAAGTGATCCAGTTCTTGATGCCAGACAGCTAAGCATTGAGACTGGTTTCAAGAAGTTTGAAAAACTACCCTCTGACCAACAGCACTCCGTGTCTCCTAAGAACATCGTCCGAAGCTAACAACCCCTCTAGCCACTAATTGCGTCTGGCCCAAAACTAATCCGTAAAGTCCAGGACAGGAAAGAGTGGGCATACACAGATGTGAACTGCCATATACACCTTGAAAGACAAGTGATCAGAGCAGGAATCTACCACCCTGACAGTGATAGCCCCAATTACCATAGTTGATGTTCGACCAAACGGAACAGAAATGACCAATACTGTCGTAAGGGCTGCATTAGCTGCAATAGCAGCTGCCATTCTTCAGGGCCACTCGCACATTGCCACTAACAGCCTTCCTTTACCAATTCAGGAAGCAAATCCTGCATGCAGAGCTTCACCGTCAGCATGTCCAAGGCCATGCCACAGTGTCCTTAAAACAATCATGCAGCTCGTGCGCAATTCACCTACCCCTATTTATCTCTACAAGGTCAAATCTCACGCTGGAATTGCAGGTATCAAATGCACAAATGCCATTGCCAAACACCAGACTATCCAGGCTGATGAAACCCCTGAAGACACAACCTTCCCTGTGCCAACCTTAAAGGCAATCTTTTCCATGACACCACCTGGCTTGCCTTTGCGGAAGCCGCCCGCACCCATGCAAGTACATCAGAACGTCCCGACTCGCATGCCTTAGTTGTTCCGGTGAAAAGGCGCTTGCACTCAAATTGCCAAGGACCAATGCCCGTTATCCGTTGAGAAGTACAGGGGGGCGCGAGGGGAGCAGGAAGCACTCAGCGCCAGCCACAGCCACTCCACCTAATTCCAAGGTCCGTCACCCTAGTCAGGTCCTTCCAGAACAGAGGCACGTCCATCTTGCGGAGGTCAAATACTGTGAAGACACCCAGCCCTTAGGAGGCCTTTGGAGCTGGCCCATGGTGCAGGTGGGGCGCGCGCGCAAGTGCCGGGAGGAAGATTTGGTGCAGAAGTGGTCCTGGGAGCTCGCGCGGTGGAGAAGGAGTTCAGAGGCAGAGCATCTCAACATGGGTCTGCATAACTCCGTGCTCGTCTCCCAATCTTGGTTGGCTCTCATAGGGAAGAGGGGGCCCCATGCTTGGATATCAGAGGGCATGCTCTAGGCTTAGGGGTGAATTTTGAGCTTGCAGGACAGGGCCTGCCTGGCAGTCGTGTCGTAGGTTCCATGGTGGGGGTTAACTTGCTGGAGTAGACTTCTGTGCTTGCTCTTCCTCTTGGTCTGTGTGGTGGGGCCCTGCCTTTCAGGACAGGTGACCTTTCCTTAATGCATGCGGCCAGATTTGGCAAGTCTTTCTTTCTTTCTTTCAGCCGGCCCAAGAACCAGCTGGAGGCCTCCAAACAGCAGCACCGCGATCTATGTTGCGATCTTTCAAAAGCTGCAGCTCAAGTCACTCTCCATACCATTTTGTTGGGTGTTGGCGGTGTCATCTACACCCCTCACACTTAAAAGCCCCTTATAGAGTTTGATCTTGACACTCATGAAGCCACCAAACTGGCTTTAAAGCTCCATGCAAGAAAGAAAAGAAAAGAAAAGTCTACGCCAGCCAAGAGGCCGCGTGCATTAAGGAAAGGTTCCCTGACTAGCAAGCTAGAAAGGGTCTCACCAAAGGGCCCTCAAGCCTAAACTAGACTAAGCTAGCCTAGGAGAAAGCCAGAAACAAGAGCTAATGAGGATATGGAGGGTTGGCTGCCATGCTCCTGGACGCCCGGACTCTTCTTCTCCTGCTCTCCTCTGCCGCGCGACCAGCAAACCCTCACCCAGAAGTCCCCTGGAAATTAAGTGCATGTCTGGTGTTGATAATAGTTGTTAATCTTTGGATGGCATGGCAACTCAGTCTGGATGCTAATGATTTAGCCTTCTGCCTGGTTAAACCCAAGTCGATAAGAGGTTGAATGGTGTAGTCGTTATAAATAGCGCCTGCCACACCAACTAAGATGATGTGCAAGGTCACTTTGTTGTTCCTGTTAGGGTTTCTTGAGCTGCGGGTTTTGGGCCTTATTAAAGTATTGGCATGTTGGGTAGTTGCAGCTTCCAGAGTGGATAAAGGGTTGGTATCATGGCAGAACTTAAATCCAACTAGATGAATGTCCCTATCTTGAGGAGGGATTTATGTAGGATCAAGGTGGTGAGATCGACCTGGGATAGAGCGCACAAAGACAGCATCAGGGCAACTTTGGTGTCGAGCAGAGGAGCCAGTACCATTAGGCAAAAACCGGTCCAGAATTGTTCGGGAGACATTTTCAGTAACTTCTATTCCCTGCTCCAGGAGTCTCATTTTGGCAGGCATCCATACCGACAAGGGACGAGCCAAATCTGCCTTTACTTAGTGCTTTGACACAGAAGCTAAGGCCAACATGATGCCTATTGGTGTGCATTCCATTCATAGTTGGGTTAGGACATCTAAGGGCAATGTGATTGATGCTGTCCATATCGCCGCATAATGGACAGCGTGCAGAGGTGTTGGACACCTTGAATCTGATGGCATGCTTTTGAGCATAAAAATTTCCCGTGTGGTATTTTAATACATTAATCTGCTGCTTAAGGATGATCTTTGGATTATTCCAAAAGGTGTTGCTGATTTCTTTGTTGGCAAGTTGTGAGGGTGGGTTATGAGCTTCTGAGCTAACAGAGGTGTTTGGGTGAGCGGGCTGTGCAGCGTAGTTAAGCCTCTGCCAGCTATTGTAATAGTGGCCTGAAGTGTCAGCAGAGCCGAGCTTATGTCTTTTGTGCATGTGTGTTTTAAGCTTGTCTGTCAGGTTGGTGAGGTAATGAGTTGGAGCAGTGCGGGAGTTTTGTGGTTCACCGTTGCGTCCATTTTAGGATTTCAAGGAAAGCCAGTAAAAATTGTAGAAGGGATCCCTGGCATCTGGAAGTGCAATGTCCGTGGTGTCCGTCTCCATGCACAATTTGTCCGGTACGTGTATAGACTTGCTAGCACCAGGCGCGCTCTTGAGAAGGCTTCTTTTATCTCTCATCAACGAGATCAGGCAAGGAAAAAGAATAGAAAAAAGAAAAAGAAGAGTCTACGCAGGCCTGAGGCCGCGTGCATTGACCTAATGCCCTTGAGGAGAAAAGTTCCCTAAAGCAGGCTAGCAGGGGCCTCACCAAAGGGCCCTCAAACCTACACTAAACACAGCTAGCCTAGGTGAGAGCCAGAAATTGTGCTAATGGGGATCTGGAGGTTTGTTCACCATGCTCCTGAACGTCCGGACTCTCCTTCTTCCATTCTCCACTGCCGTGCGCCCAGCAAAATTACCCCCAGAAGCCCCTTGAAAGTGAAGAGCATGTCTGGTGTTAATAATGGTTGTCGATTTCTTTATGGCATAGTAATTAATCCCCTCGTATCTGTTCAAGGATTTGGACAAGCATGTTTTGAGAAACATTAGCAGATTTAGATTGCGTGCTCATCACTTGAGAGTGGAGTCTGGTAAATGGCTTGGGGGTTCAAGTATCTGTGATAAGTGTGAGTGTGGGGAAGTCCAGGATGAAAAACATGTGCTTTTCTTTTGCAAATGTACTGAGGTGCGTGAGCTACGCACGAGATACAAGGACCTTTTTGAGGAGATGTTTAAGACTTTGCGTGTGTTTGCTCCGCCCTCAAACGCTGACTTTATTCCATTCTTGGCTTGCCATCATACTATCACTGATTCTGAGATCAATGCTTTCCTAAACCAAGACTCATACAGACTTCTTAGATTTGTGTCAGACTTGGTCTCAATTTTTGATACTGGTTGAGCTTGTTTCACCAGCTGCCATCAGCCAGAGTCTCGGGCTGTAGGCCACCATTGTAAACCCCTTGTAATTAAGCTTGAATGCTAATGATTTAGCTTTTTGTTTGCTTAGGCCCAGATTGACATGAGGTTTGATTGTGCACTCATTATTTTGTTCTCCAGCTTGGACTGGGTTGATTACAGGCACCGTTCGCTTAAGCTGCCCACACAGGCAGGTATAGCTATGTAACCTTTTCCTTTCCACTTCGTGAAAACAGCTGGTATTGCATCAGGGCGACTAGCAGTGGGCTTTTTTGCCTGGGAGTCCATATGCAAAGTACCAGGCCTGATATTTAGATCAGGTCAAGAGGGTTGGAACGCAGACGGCGTGGGGCTAGCGGTCAGGTGTTAAAAAGGCCCTTTCTAATCCTTCTAACTACCTGGCTGAAGGTCAAACCCCATTGTAACTTGTAACTTTTTTTTAAAATCCTTCTAACACCAAGCAGTACCATCGATAATCGTAGTGTATCCAATCCACTTTCATCGCAACAACGTTTGAAATTTGCCTAACACAACAGTGTGACTGAAGAGTAAAAACGTACGTGAGAGTGAGCTTCCCTCCCATCAGACAAAAAAGAACAAAGGCAATCTGGCCTCCAATATCGTGTCCCTGAAGATGCTGGACTTAGTTTCTACCCTCCTCAACCCCTCTCTACTCCTCTATCCAATTTGCATCTAAAAAATAGGCGCTAGCAGTAAACTGTTTTGACTGAAGGCCTTTTGCTTCTGTAACAACTGTGAACTCTGAAACTGCTCTCAAAACAACTAGGGGTCTACCTACTAGTCCTGATGCTGTCCATCAGTAATCACCATAACATCTGTCAACCACGAGTGCAGCTCAGGGCTTCTTTTTTGCCTTTGCCTCCGCCTTCTTCTTTTTCTTGGCTTCCAGCGCACGCTTGGCTTTGATGCCTTTCCAGAAGGATTGTATGGTCTTTGCCGCTCGAGTCATGCGCACCTGACGCAGTGCAGTCTGCACACAGCCACAGCAAAACCAAAATGCTTGTTTAAGTTTCTGAGCACAACATGCATCAGACTTGTCAGAATCAAGCTCCCCCCAAACAAAATTTCCAGGCAGCAGAGCACACCCCACAGCAATCTAAGAGAAAAGCAACAAAAAGCAACAGAAGCGGCCTGCTGCATGTGCTAAGCTGGTGCATGCGGCAATGACATTGCTCCATGGCCTGCCATAAAAGACCCTCTTTCCTCAAACTGACCATGCCAATGCCAATGATGGGTGCCACATCAGGTGTCACATGTTATCACACCAAAGAAGGTGGCATAAACACTGCTTATCACATTGCCTACACTCAGGGCTCCTCACATTTATGAGGCAATGCCAAGCATGCATGACGAGCCTGGCCCAGAGTGGAATGTGCAATTCCAGTTGTCTTGCAAAGCAAAAAGGGAAGGCGGGTGGTGATGTTCCTTGGTATCCGGCACTCACCTGCAGCTTTTCTTGGGCAAGCTTGCGCTGCTGCTCCTCATACTCCAGGCGCTCTTGCAGCATCTCTGCATGACCCTTCCCATACTCTTCAAGCTGTACATGCATATAGGTGTAGGCAGATACAGCAATGTAACTCTTTCCCAAGCTGCATTTAGCATGCGTTGCAGCTGGCAGCAGAAAACGCAAGACTAGGAACTTGTGCAGGTGCGAGCTTGAGCGAGTCCTTGGCCTGTTTGCGCCTTTTCATATCGCCAGTGCGAGGCGTTGCCAAGTTGCGATGCCCCCACCGTTGCATTGGCATCACTGAAACTTCATTAGATTGTTAACAGGGGTGACTTATGTTTCAGTCAGGCAAAATGGAGAGGCAAGACACACCCTTGTGCATCCGATCAAATGCCAGCCCCACCCTACCCTCTATTCTGCTCAGGAACCTTGAGGCGCTTATTCCGATTCAAGCCTGCAAAACGGAAATCACCAGGAGTTGGGACACCTACACACACTGTCGCCTGAAATCCAGAGAAACGCTGCGCATGGACTTGCCTGTGCGCACTCGCATTCTTGCGTCCTCACTTAGGCACAGCATACACACACACAACCAGCAGCAGCTACGCTTTCATAGACACATCTTCATGCTTCTTGCCATGGCACATAGTATGCAAGAAACAATAGCCTTGCAATGCTGAAGTCTCCCAAACTTGGACAAAAGCAATGCCTCACCTGGAGCAGGATGAGGTTGTATTCCTTCAGTGCCGCTTGGTATTCCCTGTCCCTTGAGCCCACATCCCCATCGTAGTCTCCTATAACTGCCTCTACATCCTGCAAATGCAATGCAGGGGCAGAAGGAGCAACTGCTTTGCGAATCAACAGTGTTTCGCATGTTACAAGTGGACTGCATTCACACTACAAAAGTGGACTGCAAGAGCAGGGGCCATATCTCAAAAGCGGACTACACAAGCAAGGCAGATCTGTTTACCCAGGTGCACTCAACCAGGCAGTTTGTATGACTACCTTGGCTGTTGGATGCACTTGACTCATCAACTGCTTAATTAAAATGCTGCGGGGTGCACTTAGCTCAGCAGCTGTGGGATACAATTGGTTAAGCAAACGGTCTCCGGAATGCTGAGGGATGCACTTGGCCCAGCAGCTGTGGGACGCTGCGGGGTGCACTTTGCTCAACAAATGCTGCTATGGGATGCCGTTGGATGCACTTGGCACAGCAAATGCTGCTATGGGATGCACCTGGCGCAGCAGCTGTGGGATGCTGTGGGATGCACTTTGCTCAGCAGTGGGATGCACTTGGCTCATCCTGCAGCCTCCATGTGCATGGCTATTCAGCTTCAAGAGCAAGCAGAAGGAGCCTATATTGTCGCTAAGCACCTCTGAGCCATGTGTACCAGCACCGGATTCTGGAAAGACAAACTGTGGCTGAGCACATGCATTTGTATACCCAGGCATCACCTGCTGCGCTCTTTTTTTCGCTTTCCGTAGGGCAGCCTCCGTCTCTCTATGCTGCTCGCGGGCTTTGGCCAGCGCATTCTTGGCGGTGTCCAGCTGCAGGAGGGCAGATAAGGCACAGTGCTTGAGTCACAGGACGCACATGTCACATGACTAGGGATAAGCGCTACACGTTACACTTTCCAGTGCTATGTAGCGTTATATAGCATTGTATCATGATAGCGCTATTTACAAGTGCCGCTCCCTTTAGGTCGGCATATAGCGTTACATGAGGGTCTTCTAGAGCGCTAAATAGCGCGATAGGCCAACGCTATAGGCCAACGCCGATCCCTACACATGACTGATATGTCATGTGCGCCACAGCCTTCACCAGTGCCACCACCAGATTGAGAGGCATGCTTGGCATAATTGACAAGAGGCACTTGCTGGCCACAGGCAACCAAAAAAGTCTGTAGTAATGCACACATCCACCTGAATGCTTGATCGGTGGGGGACACGAAGAGGCTCTGTATTCACGGCAGGTTTGCAGCCTGTTCCAGTTGCCCAACACATCCACAACACGTTATGCTTGCTCAACTGGCAGAGGGTTTGAAGGAGCAGGTCCACATCCCTAGCAGACCTGCGGCACTTTGCTTGCACTACCGTGTGCTTATTCATCCTTTTTCAGCATTCACCTTCACAGGCAAACGCTTCTGACCTTGATGGCTGATGGCTGTCAAGGCCATCCAATAAAAGCTCGTGAGGCATCATCATCATCAGCAGCAGCACTACATGCGGGTGCATCACCAACAGCCACAGCAGGAGCAGCCGTAGATACAGGTGCACCACTGACAGCGGCAGCAGGAGCAGCAGCAGGCACAAATGCATCACTGACAGCGGCAGCAGCAGCAGCAGCAGACACAAGTGCATCACTGACAGCCGCATGCTGAGTACTCACCTCTTTGGCAAGATTTTCAAGCTCACCCTGGTGGCTGTCGATGTCTGTCTGTCGAGTGAGCTTGGCCTCACTAGTTATGTTGGCCTGCTGGGCTGCTGTGCTGGTCTGCAATCACAACGGGTCGGCGTGACCTTCACAGAGTGTGCAAGCGCTGTGGAAGGCATAACACACACGAAACAGGCAAGGAGCAGTGCGAGCACTGCACCAAAGCTGCATGCAATCCCCATGCATCATGATAAATGCTCACCCAGTTGAGCAATGGAGCATGCGCTGCATCTATACCCTGAATTCTCATGCATCATGACAAGTGCTCACCCAGTCTGCCAATTCCCTGTATTGCTGCCGTGTACGTCAGTTTTTTGGCGCATGAACATGTGAAACGTATGGCATATAAACACGGAATTGGCTAACTTTAATCACAGCAAATGCTAACCTCGTTGGCGAGTGCGCGATTCCTGTGCTACCATGCAGAATTGGGCTCATCCTGCACCCCCCAAAAACCCATTGTTTTGCCACACATCAACCACGCACCCAACAATTAACAACTTTTACAACTGCAGGGCCCTAGCCCCTGTTTACCCCTGAGAAGCAATAAAGGTTCCATGCAAATCAATGAGCACCATAACCAGTTTAGCTTCTTCAAGGCATTCCACTCTAATTCTTGAAACATCTTTGGGTTCCTACCAGTTGTGAACACACAAACACATCTGATTCTCTTCCTGGCCCTACTCAGACCCCTTCCATACAAATAAATTCATTCGACATTATTGCTTCATCGGGGACCCTGCTGCTCCCCTCCCCATTGCACAGCATGCTTCCACTACTTCCTTCCCCTTGCATGTGCTCTCGCTGTTGTTGCTGCTGTGAAGGGAAGTGCAGAAAGGCTACTGCATGGGAAAGGCTTCTGCTGAGGGGATGGCCGGGTGGGGCGCTCTTGTCTCATGCTTCGAGCTGTCTCGAAACGTTAATTTCCATGACCACGCACAACCGTGCACCCTCAAAATAAATATACAACTTCCATGCACGCAGTCACCCCACAGGGCAAAAAGCAATATTTTTGCGTGGTGATATAAATTCTGCACAATATGCTATATCCATGCACAAATATACCAAGGACAAAAACCAAGTACCCTCACCTGCACTTGATACAGCTCAGCTCTTGACTTGTCCTCCACGCTTTGGATTGCATGTGCCTGCCGAGTCAACTCCACCCGCTGTAGCTTCAGCTTTTGTTCCAGAGCCTGAGCTTCTGCTACAGCTTTCTCTTCCCTTGTGCGCACCTGCAAACCGAAGCATCAACACCTGCAGTTGTATTTCCTCCATGCTCAGCATACCATGAATGTAAGCATCAACTTTCCTCTCTGCATGGACGCACAAGCCTCCCCCAATACGCTGTCCCTTCATGTCACAACACCACCTCAAACGCCACAGAGAAAGCACCCACAGATGCGAAATGTATGCAATGGAAAATGAGGTCCACGCACCTTGTTGAATCAAGCAGGTTTCACTCCAAGCTTGCATCAATTGGCGCAGAGTCAGTGCGCAAAAATCATTCTTTGTAGCCCTGGCACTCGGGGATTCCATACAGCCGAGAAATCGACAAGGGCCTTTCATACTAGGGCTGCGGTCTTGTTTCACAATGAGCAAAGACCAGCTATTTGCTGTTTAGACATTTGGACACACTCCTGTTTTCAATTTGAATTGTAGACAACCAATGCACCCGTATTATTTGCTGATCTAGCTCTGCTGATCTAGCTCCAAATGAGCTCTCAGTGTCTCTTGTACTTCTGACATGTGATGTTAGGCACGCCCTTTGTTTACTCGTACACACATCATCTGACATGTTTGCATCCTTACTTGAAAATATGGAAATGAAGGCTCAAACTTTCAAATCATCTTGCTGTTACACACCTCATCATAGTACTCCCGATTGCTGGCGTCCTCTTCTACCGTAGTTGTCAGCCGTTTTTGTGTGTACCCCCGCAACTGTGAGCAGCGGAAGCAGTAAGGGTAAAAATTCTGGATAAGGCTGGTTGACCAATGCTTGACACAAGGCACGACCACTGCTCATTCGTGATTCTCATGGTTTGCACCCATTCTCTGTCGACCCATTTAACCCTTTTTCACCCTATATGCACCTCAGAGTCAATCATGAATCCTGGCCATTCATCCCATGTACTGCGCACACTTCGTTCTCTCACGCATGAGGAGCATGCTGCATCCTTGCAATTGACATATATCCGGTCATTTAGAATTAATGCTAAGTCATGCAGAGCACTTCCCTCATTGTGTGTGTAAGTGTGTGAGCGCGCACGTTTGTGATACAAAAGAGAAAATATGTCATTACGCAAAAATAACTTTTTGGGCCCGTGCGTAAGAACTGCAGCTGGTGAAAAAATGATTATTTGAGGCGATGCGGAAGTGTGCAAATAGGCAAAAATAATCATTTTAAGCGACGAGTGAGCAAGGAGCAGCAGCAGCGCCCCCCTCCGCCACCTCGCGGGGATTCCCAGCTCAGCTTGCGCCGCTCTCTGAAGAGGGATCCAGAGGACCCAAAAGTAGCAGGGGCATGCGCACTGGAGGGTGGGAGTGTGAGGAAGAGGAGGGTAGCAAGGAGAGCGGAGGAAGGGAGTGCCAGCTCTGATGAGGACAGCAGTGACAGTGAGGAGGGGGTTGGCAGCAGTGATGAGGAGAGCGAGGAGGGGAGTGGCAGCTCTTCAGTGGCGGTGGAGGGGAGTAAGAGGACTTGGAGTACAATTTTAGGATAGAACCTTTTGGATTGAGCTATACACCAACTAAGGATCTTGTTTGAGTGGAAACGCATGGTAGCTACTCAAACCACAGTGAAGAGAGAGGTTGCTGGTTGATTCATGTGGGCTGAAACCCTTTTGGCAGTGCATAAATGTGCATATATGAAAATAATAACTTCTGTCAGGGGTGCGTATGTGATGCATGTGTGAAAAACTATTATTTGTAAAAAGTGTGCGTAATGAGTACGTCTCTCTACGGTATCATGTCAAGCTGCCTAGCAAGCCCCAAATCCTGCAAAATCTCATCAAAACCAGTTTTCTGCTGGGCCAACATGCACTTCCAATGCAATGACCATGATTAAAGAGTATCGCACCCCTTGCACTCATCAAGTCCAAGCCAAAATCAAGGCCACCTGAGCCTGGGATCATATTGGCCTGAGTGAATGTGTAAGTGGAGAAAGCTAAATTGCGATGCAGATGTTTGCTGCTGGGGAGGGCATCCTGGGTCAGTGATTGGCCAAGGCTGCCCAAAATTGAGAATGGACCAAGATAGTTACTTGAACAAGAAACAGTGGTGAAAACCCAAACCATTGAATTACATGCCTGCAAGCGTGCAAGCATGCCAATTGTTTCATAAAGATTTGCTCACCCTCTCCAAAAAGTTGATGACTTGTGTAATGGCTGGTGAGCGACGCGTGTGGAGAGTTTGAAGGCGCGAGGCTGTCGGTGATTTCTGCATAAAGCGCCAGCAAAAAGGAGTTCTTGATTTGTCAAAGGGCAGAGTCCATGGATGATATGCTACATGCCTGTCTGGATGATGCACCATGCATTCTGTCATGGACAGATGTTGCGTGCCATCCTTGTGTTATAGGCCAGTCCATGCAACACACATTCATGGCTTGAAGTGCCATGCACCATCTGATGGTGACATGCACAGCATTGGGATGAAAGCATTTGTCATGAAGCACAGGCAAGCCTTGAAATAAAAGCGATTGTCATGCCATGACCTTGATGCTCAAGCATGTCAGCAAGCACTGCAACCTATCCGCTGAGAACCTGTACATATGTGCAACTTAACGGTGTCATTTCAATACATTCTCTTGGAGAGTGGTGGTGGTGGTATTGGTGGTGGTCAAATGTGCATGTGTGTGTGTGTGCGTGTATGTGTGTGCGTGTGAGTGCATGTGAGTGCGAGTGCGTGTGTGTGGGTGTGTGTATTTATGTGTGTGTTTATGTGTGTGTGTATATGTGTGTGTGTGTGTGCGTGCGTGCATGCGTGTGTGACACAAACCTTGAGCAAGCGCACAAGCTCCCCCGTTGAGACTGCAGCAGCTTCGCTGCCCACGATGCCTTTTGCGCTAGAGTTGACCACATTCCGGTGCTTTACAAGCGTGTTCACCAGATCCTGTTTTGGCATGTCATTCAGTGCGACAGTACAGTCAGCTTAAGGACAAATAATCACCACTCGCAGGGGTGCATGGGGGTTACAAGCTTGCTGCTAAGTGTGGGGGCCTGCTTAGGTCAGATACCTCGCCGAGCAGGTCCTTTAGTTGCTCTGCTGTGTCTAGGACTTCAGTGGTTACAAAAGACAGGAGCCTGTGTAGCAGCAGAAGGGGCACCCTGTAATAAGTTGTCATTCCCTCTGCAAGCAAACATGGCTTGGCGCTATAAGCCTCATCTAAGCCACATTGGCCTGGGCTTGTACCAAAGAGCTGTCAACAAGGAATGCACACACTTTGAAGACTCTAAGCTCTCATCCAGGACAGACAGGACCCGCGATGCCTCCAAGCTGTTCATTAAGAGATGTTCAGTTCAGACTACTATGGGGACTTCTCACTCTCCTAATACACATTTAAACGTCAAATTAGGATAAATATGGTACACACTTCGTTAGTACTTTGAGAAACAACTCTGAGATCGTTCTCAACAGCACGCGTGTTTGTTCCCCAGGGAGCAGCAAACTCTCATAACAATATATTGCAAAATCTTAGTTTGGAGGAATGAGCATGGAGGACCTCCAAAACTGCGGTTTTAGGGTTAGTGGCATGAGTATGGAGGACCTCCTCAATAGTACACAAGAGCAGAAGGAGGCTTGGTCAAGGCAAAAGCCTAGAGCAGTGCACATCAAGGATTCTCATCCCGAACTTGCAAAAGAGCTGGAAAAAATGCAGCAGACTGAGGCTTTCAAGCAAGCTGTTGAGCAAGCAAGCAAAGCATCTGAGGGGTCTCAGAGGGAGGTGAACCTGAGGGTGTGTTAATACTGCAAGTAGCCAAAACATGAGGCAAGTAGAGCGCGCGCACACACACACACACACACACACACACACACACACGCACACGCACATGCACACGCACACGCACACGCACGCGCACGCGCACGCGCACGCAAGCACACAAGCACACAAGCACACAAGCACACAAGCACACAGGTACACACACGCACACGCACACACGCACATACACACACATACACACACATACACACACACATACGCACACACACATACACACACACGCACACACGCACACACACACACACGCATACTCAGTAGCATGAGCATCCCCTGTCTTGCTTGCAAGGATTTCTTGCCTGCTGGGACCATGGAAGGAGTTGACAGAGCGATCAAGAGCAACCCTAGAGGAAACCCTTGCCCAAGCAGTGATGCTCTCAAAGCTGCTCAGCAGGGCATCAAGGCATGCCTGTACTGGTGCGAGCTGATTTGCACGTGCCTTGCATGTGCGCTTGCAGCCCCCTCCTTTCCTCTCCATTTCCCTCACATCACTTTTAAAATTAGAGAATGTGTGTGTGTGTGCAAGCAATTGCATTGCATTTGTTTGATTTGCAGACATGCATGATGACATGAATAGCGGGGCTCAACGTGGCCTCTCAAACACACATAGTTTATGGCACTTTGTTTCCTCATCTGACACTGTAAACACAAGCCAGACTCACGTTCATTCACAACACAGTGGGAGAAACAAACACAAGACAGGAGTCGATCCAGTGCTGAAGCGCTGCTCAAGGTAGGCATGGCTTTTTTAGCATTGCAGACTTCAACTTGGCTGATGTCTTGTGAATAGCAACACCAAGTCAATCGCTTGTCTTGTTACTTTGTGCGTTAACAACAGAGCATGTGCCGAATACATGCATGCGCACATTAGAAAGGATGTCCAGGTTGGCTTACGAGAAGCATGGGTCCCCAAGCTTGCTTGCTTCATCTCTCCATGCAACTGTATGTGGTACCAAGCAGCACCGACAGTCGGAGTAGAGTTACATGCATTGACACAGTTAGACAGATAATCTTATCTGTGTGTGGTCCATGAGCAAGCTGCCCGTCTGGTGAAAAGAGGAGTGTAGTCTCCTTTGCAAATTCAATTTACAGTGACCCTTTGCACCCAAACCCCTATGCAGGTGCAAGGCAGCTTACTTCTGCGATGATGGTGAGTCCTGACATGTATGGCAGTGCTCATTTGCTTGTTCAATCATCGATGACCAATGCCAAGGTACTAAAGGGGTGGCAGCAAAAAGGAGTAAGAATGCGAAGAGGCAGTTCTTCTCTGGGACGTAAGAAAATCCAGCCACAATGCATACTCAGGATGACCTGTGCTGTGCATTAAGTTCGTGAGACATCAATGGTCTCTGAGCTCAAGTATCCCTCCTTGCCTTTTTCCTTAATTGATGTAGGGAGAGTTCCATTGCCTACCTAGTTTTTCTTTTCTTTCTTTTCAGCCCTTCCTTGCCTGACTGTCAGGAAAGCAATAGGCTGCTTCTTCCACCCATTCCCCTGCACACTGTAGCGTGTCAAAAAAACGCGTGGTCCTTCCACAAAAAGGACTGCCGCGCCCCCGCTTGACCTCTTGTGGTCCTTCTCTTTAAACTGCACAGCCGCAAGGTGAGTGCTCGTAAGGCTTGGACATCTATGGTCATTTCGTAGCAAATTCAATGCCCACTACTTTTCTTGGCTATTCTATTTAATCATTTCCTTGGTTTGGATCAGGCAATTATGATTGTTAGATTCTTTCACTTCTTCTTATAACTTATTATTGTACGTCCAACAGATGCTGCATATTTGATGCAGTCATCGTACGATTGCATGATGGTACTTGACGCAAAATGGTCGTGTAAAGGTAGCTCATGCTCCATGCTCCTTGCCTTTGACGCTGCCTGATCTCTCCATTCCCAGCGCTATCTGGAACCCAAAATATTTGGATCAGCATTTTCCAAGAAGAGGATTGTGGATCTGCAATCTTTAACTTGAAGAGAATGTCCAAATACAATGGGTTTCAAAACGACTCGCCATTTTTCAGCAAAGTCCCCAAAGACAGGCCATGCTTGAAGGGCGTTTCCCTGTTGGGTAAGCCGTTTATAAGCTTACGATTTGCTCGCACGGGTCTGCTGTGGACCACTCACAGCACCTCAGGTTCTTAGGTTGACAATTTCTGACAACCAAAAAATTCTAGGAGGCCTGCCAGAGTTTGGGAAGCTCCTGTGCTCGCAGTGATGAATCCTGCTAACGAATCCAAAAACGCTCGTGTGACTCTCAGTGGTTCCGTGGTGCTGGGATTGTAGGATCATAACAGCTTAATAAGTGTACATATGCTCTCCAGAACAGCATGCGCTGTTTGGCCCAAACAAGAGTTCGACCAAGCTCCAGAGCGTCATCCAGGGGACCCCAGCAGCTCCTCTCCCCTCCATTGGTGTTGCTGCCATGTCACGGCTGCACCTGTACATGCGCGCTTCCAGGCAGGTTCAAAGGAAAAGCTTATGGTGCTCGCTGTTACCCGCTGTGTTGTGTCTAAAAAGCGTTAAATAAGGGTTCTGTGCCTTTGGCAGAAGGTCAATTGTAACAACACAATTGGAGTTCTGAAGACAATCGGAGCTGCTCCCTGCATAGTTGGAACATTGGGTGATGAGGGCTCCTGCTGGAGTGCTTCTTGCGTGGTGCATGGCATGCTGTCACTTGCGCGCGCGCGCATACACACACACATGCGTGCATGCATGCATGCATGCAAGCATGAATGCACGCGCACACAAGGGCTTGGCCAATTTTCCACGTTTCTTGCAACTCCCCCCACCCCTTGTTGGGCGTGATGTCATTGCTTTAATCAAAAGGAAGAACAAAGGCCAAAGAAAAAGCTTTGTGTTTATCAAAAAATAAGTGGCTCCGAAAGATGAAGGTGTTACTTATTCTGAGCTCCAGGGGCCCACTTTGCAATCATGCAGCTGCTGGTTGCTGATACCATCCCTTCCTAACGCCTTCAATTGCCCACTTTAAAGCTCGTCTGCTGCAATGCAGCTGAGTCTGACAGGGACAAAATGGTGTCCCTGCAGGAGCAACCTGGCAAAACAGCAAATGTTGCCAATTCAGGTTGCTGTGATGAGCTGCCTCGGCACCTGCTCAACATGCACTTTTGCTCACCTACCTTTTCTTTGCCATTTAGCATTTCTTACTCTCATTATGCAGGCTGACTTATGCACCAGCATTTTTTCTCTCTTTCTAGAAATCCAGAGCGGCGCTTCTGTCTTTTATAGACCCTCTGGTAGCTTTATGATCCCGTTTATTTAGATATTTAGAAGGCAATACATAGTCCGGGAGGTAGGAAACAGTTTTCCTTGGACAAATAAATTTTGGGCTGAACCCCTGCAACCCCCCAAAAATCTCTCCAACGCTGCCTCTAATTACCAATAAGGGTATTGATCTGCTCCTCTTTCAATTTTACATGCAATTACACATCTTTCATTGTCAAAGTCGCAATTCGGATTAGTCCGCTGCACCTTTGCATCCGCAGCCCTCCCGTCCCACACCCATGCGCATGTGGCACTGAGTTGTAGTCATGCACAATGACCCCTCTCTTTTTATTCAAACTCTGTCTGTAGACAGGGTTCAAGCTCGGTATACAAGGATGAAATCGAAGCTCTGTAGAAGCGTCTCAGAAAGTTCTGAAGGGCAGGCCCAAAAAAAGCGAATTCCCCCGCCCACCTCCCCAAACCCCTCTTATAAGGCCCATGTGTGTACCAATCGACAGCCTTTGAGCTCAGGATTGTCAACACATGGATTTAAAATGGTTCAACACATGCTGTCCAAAAGTAAAAACAGGAGTAGTTATCCTGCTTAGTTTCAGGTAATTAATGATGACTTTTTCTTTATGTACCTCTGCAAGAGATAAAATGGTATTTTCAAATTTCTGATAAGGGCCTGTTTACAACCGGAATGGGGTAATACCGTGCAAAAACTAAATCACCGCGCATAAATATCGTTTTTTGCCCTGCGGGGTGACTGCGTGCAAGAAAAATAAATGTTCGTTTTGAAGGTGCGCAGTTACAAAAATTGACATTTCGACAGCGAGAGGGTCATGAGTGGTCAAGAATACCCTTGCACGATTGTGTAAAATAATTAATTTTGTGCTGCGCTGTTGATGCGTTATTGCAAAACTAATTGTTTTTTTTGGGGTGCGTGATGAGTCCATTTCTGCACGGTACGCAAAATTGTATTCTTTTTACTTGGGGTAAAAATGATTCATTAAGAATTACCCCAGTTTGCGTTTGCAATTCGGGGTAAGCTATTCGGGGTAAGCTATTCCAATTGAATCCTTTGATTAACGACGTGTGGGCTTTTGATTTAAAACCATAGAAGTCATGGAGCATCAAAGATGGATAGAAGGGCCTCCTGACGCCAATGAGGATGTTTTAAAATTCCTTCAGTGCCTAGAGTTCCCTCACCACAACAGCACCTGCAAAAGCAAGACCTGGAGGCGCAACCAAGGCGTGCTGGCCTGCTGCAGTCAGGAGTTTGGAGGTTTGCTCCTGCAGTTGACTGGGCTTCCTCCCTGGTTGCTGGGCTTCTCCTGCTTGCATCTATGTTCTGGAGACGCCTCTGCGTTCCATTTGGCCCGGATACCAATCGGCTTCGTGCTCATACCGCACCATGGGCGGGAGATTTTCTGAATTTCTAATTACTCTAGGGGGGGGGTCAGGTAAAAGAAATTCAGAAATGCGCATTTCTTTTTTGGGTTACCCAACAAAATTACCCAGGTTTGTAAACGCAATTGTTGGGTAATTGCTAATTTTGAACTCCTAATTACCCCATCCCAACTGTTGCAAACACGCCCTAAGTCAGTTTGCCATTTAGCAAAACATGAAGCTCCTGGTTCATTCAAAAAAAGTGTGTAACAAAGATAAGGTAGAGATCAGCTGTCCTCTGTCGAAGGTGGCTCACGGCTCTTTAAACGAATCTTTCCTGATTGAGGTAGACTCAGCGTTGTAGAAAGAAAGTTCACTGCTTTTAGTATTTGATTTTGGCGAAGCTCCATTCATTAGGCGTGAACCCCTAGGTTTGCCTGTTTCCCAGTAAACTTTGTACCTGCTGTCCTGGCCCACCCCCCATCCTGAAACTTGGCATGCAGGCCAAGCAAAACCTTAAAGGCAGCCTTGCAGTGTCAGTTAACAGGGGGAGGCCATGGGCACAGTGTCCTGAAACTTCTTTGTTTGGTAGTTGAGGAAAATTATTCCCTGAAACTCAGTATGCTTGTCAAGCAAAACCTTTTATCGGGGGGTTTGAGTTCGGGTGGCTGGGCTGTGCAGTGGGCAATGTTGTCGGGAACAAATTTTATGTATGGTAGTCAAGAAGAAGCTGTCTTGGAACCCAGCCCGGCCATCCTACGCCCATGGAACGATACCTGATGGTTGGGACTCACTCAGCATCCTCCTGCTGGTGCAACTGCTGAGTTCAGGGCCTGCCTGGGAGAACCAGCCAGTGGCTGACGGATCCAATTGCTCCTGCAGATGATTCCAGCTCCCTGATGGTTCATTGGATTTCAGCAATTTCAATTGTGATTGGTTTTGCGATTCAAGCTCAAACCACGGTTTACATAGCGAGTGCTCCACGAGAAGCCTGGCCGCTTTGCTGGTGCAATAAAGGTTAGATTTAGATTTAGGGTTACATAGCTGTACCTGCCTACAAGGGCAGCTTAGCTGAAGCAAAAGGTGCTTGTAACCAAACCAAACTAAACTTGTGTAAATGTCAACTGAAAGCCTTGAGCTGAGTTCAGAAGTGTCAACTATAGAAGTTACACACACTGTCACTCTAAATGAAACAAGCACGCAAAGTTACACGGGGGGACCTTCTGCCAGACTGTTCGGCTGATCGGCCTGTGACTGGTCCTCGCCAGTCAACATAATGTCCATAAGCTCAGAAACAAACGAAAAAAGCTTATTGTTGTGTTGCAAGAGGAAGTCAGAAACATCCTGGACACTGGCTTGTTGCAAAAATGGTTGCTCCATTGAAAAATCACCAGAACAACAATTGAACAGGTAAGGGTTTACAAGGGTTTACAATGGTGGCCTACATGGGTTTTACATGGGTTTTACATTGGTTAACCTACAGCCCGAATATCTGGCTGATCAGTCGCTGGTGAAACATTCTCAACCAGCTATCACAAGGTTAACAAGTAAACAAGCTTCTACAAGAAGTTTAAAAAGAAAGACTGCTGTATGCCATGCTGTGCTTGTTTCCGTTTGTTCAAGTGCTGTGTTTTGCATATGCAAGATACGTGTGGCTTTGCTCATTCTAAGTGCTCAACGTAACGTTCCACACACAAATACAATACGAAATGGGCAAGGTCAAGCTGGAGAACCATGAAGTACATTTTGGCCTACACTCAAAACACTCTGGAACCACAAAGTCTGCGTTGGCATTAACATGCAGCTGCAGACGTACAACCATGAGCCAACCGGTACAAGGCACCTGATAGAGCACGTTCATGACAGCACACAGCAGCCATGACAGGCACATGCATGCCCGGAGCCAGAATTCGAGCCTGCCAAAGACCTACATGGCAAGCCCGCAGCCAACCTAGTCCATGCCCGGCCTAGAGACTGCTATAATGGATGTGTGGCCTACAGCCCGAGACTCTGGCTGATGGCAGCTGGTGAAACAAGCTCAACCAGTTTCAAAAATTGAGACCAAGTCTGACACAAATCTAAGAAGTCTGTATGAGTCTTGGTTTAGGAAAGCATTGATCTCAGAATCAGTGATAGTATGATGGCAAGCCAAGAATGGAATAAAGTCAGCGTTTGAGGGCGGAGCAAACACACGCAAAGTCTTAAACATCTCCTCAAAAAGGTCCTTGTATCTCGTGCGTAGCTCACGCACCTCAGTACATTTGCAAAAGAAAAGCACATGTTTTTCATCCTGGACTTCCCCACACTCACACTTATCACAGATACTTGAACCCCCAAGCCATTTACCAGACTCCACTCTCAAGTGATGAGCACGCAATCTAAATCTGCTAATGTTTCTCAAAACATGCTTGTCCAAATCCTTGAACAGATACGAGGGGATACAAAAAGGAGCACCTCTGGGACCACTCTCAGAATTCCCACACCACTTATGGTACGTCACTACCTTCTTGTTAACTGCACGAGGACAAAAAACATCGGCCCCTCTCCACACTTTCTGCTGTCTGTATCGCAAATCACCAATGAACTCTTGCATGGGGATTTTCTCAGCTCTCAGCATGTTCTGTTTGAACGAATCACCATTCCGCATCCCACCAAAAGCATTAGAGACTTCAGCAGCCCAGCAATTGAACAGGTAAGTGTACTTTCTTCTCAAAGCACAAACATCTGCGTCTCTGCACACCAGAAGGGCATGAGCCTCATCTTGAATCTCATCACAAGAACAGCGATCACACAAAAAAGCGTTCCGAGTATCCCAAGCCGCTGTCTCCACCTTCAGTGTGTGTGCCCTAAGTCTGAACCGGCTAACATTCCTCATGACATGTGGAGACAATTCCAAATGCATGTGACTTGGTAAACGGGCAGGGGCACGCACATTGTGGTCATGAGGCACTGCAAGAAGAGACTGGTAAGTTGCCAGCTTACTATATGTGTCCTGCGGGTTCACTCCATCAACATCTCTCCACACTGCCCGCAACCTGTGTCAGAGGTCATCAGTAAACTCTTGAATATGGATAGGAGTGCCCTGCCGCACAGCTTGCGCAAAGGAATCACAGCATCGTAGGCCTTGGAAAGCATTTAAAACTTGAGCAGTCCAGCAGGCTGGCTCACGCGAATGAATATTCAAATCTGCTTTCAGCACTCTTCTCAACGTCTCACTGTTAGACCTCAGCATGCTATTATACATTTTGACAACAGACCTAAACCAGTAAAACTGAAGCGGCTCATGACCACACTCCCTCAGGACAGCCCAATTTGTAGTGGTACGCTTAACACCCAGCGTGCTCTTAAGATAACTCATGTGCCGCACTTGCAGATCACTTGCGAATTCCTTGCCCGCTTTGATGTATTCAGTGCCCCACACTTGGCCTGCATACATTCCAGCTGGAACCACATACGTCTTCCCAAGCCACAGAGACACGTACGGCCTAATAAATAAAGGTTACAATGGCTACAATGGGGAGAAACCGGCATTTTTATTTTTTATTAAGGGAAGGGTTACATAGCTGATATTTATCAGTGGTCAATGCCACAAGCCAAGCTGTGCTTGTAGAGTTACAGAGAGAGTTACAGAGAGAGTTACAATGGGGTTTGACCTTCAGCCAGGTAGTTTGGCTGCTCGGTCTGCTCAACTGTTCCAACTGCACAAAAAATATCCATGAGATCGGAAATAAAACGATAAGTGTGCTTGTAGACATTTAGGTGGTGTGTTCCGCAAGTGCAAGGCTAAAAAGCTGTAGCTTTGCTCATTCAGAGTGCTTGTGTTGTGTGCAGTTCTCCACACAGGTCAAACCCCTTTGTAATCTTGTAACCTTGTAGAATCTTATCTTTTAGGATAGGATAGGATAGGGTTACATAGCTGTACCTGCCTACAAGGGCAGCTTAGCTGAAGCAAAAAGTGCCTGTAACCAAACCAAACTAAAGTTGTGTAAATATCAACTGAAAGCTGAGTTCAGAAGTGTCAACTGTAAAAATCACACACTGTCACTCTAAATGAGACAAGCATGCAAAGTCATGCACAAAAAACTCCATAAGGCTGTAGTGTCAGGAAAATACACCTTTGTGTTTCCACAAGAAGCACAGAAAGTTTGAGGACAGCATCGCTCTGAAAAAGGTCCAAGAGGCCATGATAAGTGTGTTATGTTCTGCTTTGCACTTCAGTTCTCAGCATCCACTGTTATAGATGCAATGCAATGCTTCAAGAAGGGTAACCGCCGATACAGCCTGGTGAGTGCACATGTCAAAGAAGGTATCAACTGCGTTGCCTTGCTTGAATCTCTTCAGCAGATAAGTATCTTTTCTTTTGGCTGTATTCGCTGCATTCAAGGTTTACAAGGATAAGGTCCGTATTCGCTGCATTCAGACCAACTCTTTGAAAGAAAGAAGAGTCTATGCCAGCCGAAAGGCCGCGCGCATCAAGGGAAGGTCCCCTGACTAGCAAGCTAGCAAGGGTCTCACCAAAGGGCCCTCAAACCTAGAGTAGACACACCTTGATAGATATGAGGTTGGAATTGAAGTAAAAAGGAGTGTACACGGTAGCCTTCAAGGGCAGCTTAGCAGAACCAACAAAAAGGAATGCTTGAATCCTGACTACACCGCTGAAGGTAACCAGAGATAATGCTTCCATGAAAATGCTCAAGGACTCCGGGCAAGACAATAATAACAAGCAGATTCTGCTTGATAGAGTAAGCCTGACAACCACTTGGTTTCTATATATATTGGACTATCGTGTTCGCTGTTTGCGTCAATGTGCACCACTTTTGTCAGTCACTTGCCTCAAACTCCGCACATTCATTTTCACCTCCATCCTGAACAGTGCGCCTGTCAGGCACCGTTCTGTCCACCTTGAAGGGGCTCACGAATTCCCATCTTCAGGAACATTAGGCACCGTACATTCTCTGCACACAATGGATGCTAGGGGTATTACTTGCAAGTCTGCCCCCTGTCTCTCCCACTGGAGGTGAAGGCACCCATAGCTACTCAGCACATCAGGTGCCGACTCGGAATCACCTGACAAGTGCAAACTGCACAGGCTCAGTGTCCCTTGAAAGGGTACATGCCGCATATTGGAACAGTAAGTATTTTTGGCAGCCCCTCCCAGTAAAACCTTGCACGTCAAACCCCAGTGCCCTATATATGTTGTGCCCTATATCTGTTGTATGCTGAAGTTTTCAGAGAAGCAGGTGTAAGTCAAGTGCAAACCATGCAAGCCTTCCTTAAGTTGCTTGATGTAATCAAGCCATCAATGGCCAGTTGAGCATTTACATGCAGTGCTTGGATGGACGTCTGAAATTATGCACCTGAGCTCAAGGGGCGATAATGCGCCAGTTTTCACTTAGGTGTGTCCGTTTGGCATGTGCACATTTCTTTGGATATTTAGGCATGCTGTTCACAAGGCAGCACAATCCTCAGGCCACTGCTGAGAAAAGAATAAGAGAAAAAACTACGCAGACAGAGGAAACTCTTCCTACATCAATAAAGGAAAGGCAACTGCTGAGCTTATGCCCTTTCTTGGCTGGTCATAGGATCATCTGAGTACCATTTGTCGGACAGGCCACATACCATGCTCTGGCCCAGACAAGTTGTGTGTCGCATAATGGTTGCCTCATTCAACTTGAACAATCACTGGTTGTTTGCCAATTGTTTCAGCTCCAGAACAACCTTAGTTGAAACAACCAGAACCAGCAAAAACACCGATTGAAACAGTGCTGGCCGATCACAAAAAATGGTTGAAACAACCACCGTTGTTTGCCAATTGTGATAGCTGCGAAACAATCACTCAATTCTCTGTCTTGCAGTATAATTGAGGTTCTTGGAGGCGAGTGAGATGTGTGAGCTGTCCTTATTGCTACTCATGCAATAAGGGACACTATATTTTCCTTTCTCGGGGCCTTTGCAGACCTGTTTGGGTTGAGTTTTGCTCTCGCCGCTGGCTGCTCTCAGTCTTGTGTGTCAGTTCAGCCATGCTTTTCCCAGCGGGGCCCAGTGTCGTTAGGTGAGCTGGGTCCTTCCTTTTAGCTGACATCCTGGTTGAGTGTTGCACCTGGCTGAAGCTGGGGAAAGACTTGCGTCCTCAGACTTGCTGCTTCAGTCAGTGTGTCTCAGTCTTTGTGTCTTGATTTGAAGCAGTCCAGCTTTAACTCAGCTAGGTTCCTAGCGTGTTCTTCTTGCCTCCAGTGTTTTCAACTGTGTCCCCTCAGCGTGTGTAAGAAAAGAAAAGAAAAACTACGTAGGCAGAGAAACTCTCCCTACATCAATTAAGGAAAAGGAGACACATGGGCTCAGAAGAGCCGTGAGTCCCCTCCACCATAAGATATAAGACGAAAAAAGGCTAATGTGGATCTGGAGGGTTACTAGGAGCACTAGGCTCTAGGACCTGGCTATGAGAGGTATCCTTGTGTGTGTGTGTTTTGCTCCCTCTCTCTGGAGCTATGTTCTGGAGGCAATGCAGACCAGATTTTGTTCATGGTCTGTCCCCCTTGTAACTGGAACTCGCCTATCGAACAAGCTGGAAGAGGACTGTGATTGAAACAACCATTTTTTCTATCCATGGTTGTTTTTAACCATTCTTTGTGGTCGGTGCAGATTCCTATAGATATCTAGGCATGCTGTTCACAAAACAACGCAACCCGCAGGCCACTGTTGAATATGTGTGTGCCCCTTTCCTGGCTGGTTGTAGACGGATTAGGCGATTTGCATCTGAGTGCCATCTGACGGACAGGCCGCATACTATGCTCTGGCTGACTATAGCATATGCTCTCCCTGCTAGCATGTATGCATGTCAGATTTGGGGTACTAGATTTATGAAAGAAGGAGCTGAAATGGATTGCCCTTTTCAAACTGTGCACCTGTGCTTATTGAAGCGTATCCTTGGGATAAAGCATACCACTCCAAACTGGTCTGCGCTGCAGGAATGTGATCATGAACCATTTCAGTTTTATTGGTTCCGTGCAGCAGTTAGATTTTTACAACGCTTTAGCACGCAACAACAGTACTACATTCAGCAAGGTGCTGAGAGCAGATGTTGAGATGAGCAGTCTTTCCCGTAAATGCCGGACCTCAGAATTGTTGGCTGCATGCACAGACTTAGACAGGTGCAACGTGTTTACTCATTGTGTTCGGTCTGGGCAGCCTAAAGTCATGAGGGGTTGTTGTTTACTTCAGAAAAAGGCTACAAGGTGTGTGGAACACTGATGCCTCGGCAGAGCATAGTGAGCACACAAACAAATTGGCAAAATATTATCAATGGATGGCACTTCCCTTGAAACCCTTATCTGTTCATGGCGTGCCCTTTTCTGTCCGTATTTGCATCTTGAAAGAAAGAAAGAAAGAAAGAAAGAAAGAAAGAAAGAAAGAAAGAAAGAAAGAAAGAAAGAAAGAAAGAAAGAAAGAAAGAAAAGAAAACTACGTAGGCAGAGGAAACTTTCCCTACATCAATTAAGGAAAAGGAGACACATTGGCTCAGAAGAGTCGTGAGTCTCCTCCACCACAAAGCTACAAGGAAGAAAAAGCTAATCTAGATCTGGAGGGTTATTGGAAGCACCCGGCTCCAGAACCTTGATGTAGGCAGGGGGTTTGCTGGGCGCGCGGCGGCGGCAGAGGATGGGAGAAGGAGAGTCCGAGCGCTCAGGGGCATGGCAAGCAATCCCCCGGATCCCATTAGTTCTGTCTCTTGCTCTCTCCTAGGCTAGTTTTGTCTAGTTTAGGTGGAGGGCCTCCTGGTGAGGCCTCTAACTTTTGTTAGGGGTTCTTCCCTTAATGCACGCGGTCTTTGGCTTGCGTAGACTTTTCTGTTCTTTTCTTTTCTTTAGGCAAGCACATCTTGATTTAGGCAAGCACAAGCTGAGAAACACATTGCGCATTCGTTTACACGCTCACACCCTGAAAATTGAGGCATCATTGTGGCAGGAGCACACATCTGAATGTGATAGATCATGATGTAACCAAGGAGGACTCCACGATGAAAAACATCCTGTGTTCCTGTGAGCCTATGTGTTCTCTTCAAAGGACTTTTGCACATGTACTCTTCTACTTCCCCTCTACACAGACTAATTCTGGACGAGTCAGGCACTTTTTACCATAATCATATTCTCTGGATGTTTGTGGGAGCTAGACATGGCTGGCTTTGGTCTGCCAGTCATGGGGCTGCACGCTGCCAGTCTGCTGTGCTTTGAGGCCAGACACACTTGGTTTGACTTGTGCGTGAGGGCATTGTTGGGACCACAGTTGCCTTTCTTTTTCATCCTGGCGGTAAACATGTGCTTTGATTGGAAGTAAGTGGAGCTGAACAGTTGGTTTGAGGGGTATTGGGACTATACAGCATCCAGTCCAAAAAGGTGTGGGGCCATACACAGTACTGCACTTCGGAAGCTAAACATGGCTGATGATTGCTGCCAGTCATGGGGTTACGCAAGGTGTTTCTTGGTGCTGAACATACTGAGTTTGGGATATGCGCACATGTATGCTTTGTTGGAGCTACACATACGTCTGTCAATCCTCTGGTTGCTGAACACGGTACTACCGTTAAGTAGTACTTACATTGCTATCCTGGCAAGCATGGAGCTGTACATGAATGTGGCATGATTATTCGAGAAACAGTTGTGAGCAACATCTAGTTTGGTTGCAGGCATATCTTTTTATGCTTCAGCTAAGCTGCCCTCTTAAGCAGGTACATCTATGTAACCTTTTCCTTTTCTTACCATATTCAAGCTACTTCTAAGGATGTTTTTTTTTTTATTTCTTGGAGAAGCAAACTAATGAGACATCGATTTACTTCCGATCTCATGGCTGTTTTTTGTGTGGCAGGAACATTTGAGCAGGCCGAGCAGCCAAAATACCTGGCTGAAGGTCAAATTTTATAATAACCTTAGTTTACAGGTTCCAGACTCCTTGCCCCGGCTATGCGATTTTGCTTGACCAAATCCAGCTGGTGATGACTACTGTCTCTTGGTAAGTATTACAAGAAGCATTGGCAGCATAAGTAAAAAATAATAATTTGCATTGATAACCCAGCAACTCCTGCATGCACGACAGTGCAAATTGCAATGGCAAATTTAAATAGATCAGACTCAGTATTGGAACATGTAATTTTGTAAAAGTGAGCATTGGCTCAAGCAGATTGTCAGGGTCACTGTAGAGAGAACATGCCAGGGTATCATATCAAGTACAAAGTCAATCCATGTCATCAGTCAGAGTCAACCAGAACAAAAATTGAAAGGCACTTTGATCACTTGGGGCCGGGCATGGGTGGGCCACCAGGGAGCTTGTCTTGCTTGTTGATGAGGGACTTGTGGATGTGGGGGATGACACCACCACCAGCGATGGTGGCCTGCAGGTGCAAGGAGGGTGCAAAAGTTAGCATTGAGCTGGAGAAATTTGAGAAAAGCACAAGCTATGTCCCATTTACCAATTGGAGGGGAAAATTGCTTGCTTTATGTTCACGAGGAATTGATCAGGCGTGGCCAAATTTTGGGCTGTTTGGAGCAATGGATGCTCATGGCCCAAGCTTTGCAGTCGGGGACAGAAGCTGCAGAGCTGATCTGCCATGTGAAGGCAACCATACCAGAGGTGGACAACACACCCCCAAAAAGAGGCATGTTCTAAAACGCCCCCAGCATAGGTGGTCCCAAACCTTGGGACGCTTAAGCTGTTGCATTAGGGCTCAACTGTCCAAGATTGGGTCCATATGCCCAATCAGCCGCAGCGTGAACCGACCTTTTTGACCTCCAAATCTCCATACCCAATCACCCACTGCACCAAATTGAGTGATCTCTAGTGGTTTGGAGTCCTTGTATGAAATGATTGTAAAAAACATGATTGCAAAGAAATGGAGTGGAAAGGCCCAGTGGTTGTTGAATTACAAAGCGTTTGCCATTCCGTTTAGAGGAAATTGCGCACAAGGGGTGCCAAAGAGGCCAATTTTTGGCCTTCTTCTTTCCTAACTCTGAATATGCAGGATGTTAGTATAAGGAGATTACAGACACGTGCTTTAGGGGGTAAGAATGGGTTCCAGGGTGGAGTTTTGGGCCTTTTGGGGTGATCTGAGACCAAGTGAGTCGTCCCGGGTCCTTAGATTTTACTATTTTTGGTTTGTTCAATTTAACGAAGAAATAATGGTTGGCATCGCTAGATTTGAGAAAGAAACCCGGAAGGAGCATGTTCAGCAATAAGGGAGTTCAACTCCCTTATAGACAAGTTGTCTACCACTGCAATTATGCGCAAAAATGGGGCTTCACATGGTCGAGGGCTCTTCTTGCCGGTATGCTTGCCTGTTTTTTTTAAATGGTGTGGCTTAATTTCGTTAAAAGCATTGGCAACCTGACGACAACATTTTTTTTAATGACAGAATCATCCTTGCCCAAGGGCATAGTGAAATCATGCCTTCATACTCAAACACCGCTGGACAGCCATCAAGCAAGCATGCAGAAAGCCGCACCTTGATCAGGGTGTCCAACTCTTCATCACCTCGGATGGCCAGTTGTAAGTGGCGGGGGGTGATACGCTTCACCTTCAAATCCTTGGAAGCGTTACCCGCCAACTCCAAGACCTCGGCAGTCAGGTATTCTGCAGGTAGACTTAGAAGAGGATAAGCAAACAGCAGAAACCAACGAGGTTCTGCTTACAACAGCAGCAGGCGACAATAATTTTGAGTGGAGCTCGAGGCAATGTGCACTCACCCAAGATGGCAGCGGTGTACACTGCTGCCGTAGCACCGACACGGCCATTAGCAGTCACTCGTGACTGCAGGGCAATGGCGAAGGAAAAGGGTGCGAGGTCTGAGAGGAGAGGGTAGTGAAGTGTGAACTGACAGATGGTCAACGCGAACTGGAGCGAATGCCACAGCGGCCCAGGTTGCGCCTTTGAGGGCACACGTCAGCAATGCTGCAATAACACGCGGCCTGTGACTGCAACGCACACGATCACCACCTTTCGGGCAGCAAATACACAAGGGCACGACGGAAAGGCCGAGCTGTCAAGACAATCGATGGACAGCAACATGTACGAGCGGGCAGCCACAGCCTAGCAAACGCTCGTCTTGTCATACAGGAGGGGCAGATGGGTGAGAGGGTAGGCTTGGGGAGGGTACACGATGTGCTGAGCGAGGGGTCAACGGGATGCAGGCTGTCTGTCACGCTGACAGCTCTACTAGCACTCAGCACTCTTCTCCGGCCTTGTGGCCCCGCATGGCACGCACCTTGAGCAGACGGTGGATACGGCCCACGGGGAACTGCAGGCCTGCCCTGCTGGAGCGCGAGGTGGGCTTCTTCTTCAGGTCGCTGCTCCCGCCCTTGCCTCCCACCATCGTCCTGTGCGTGTGCGCGTGTGCGTGGTCTCATTGAACACACACGCGCACACCCTCTGTTACATGCAGCTGCGTAGGGGGCCAGGGCAAGCAATGCCATGTACAGTGCCATTCCATTGGCTCACACTCACCCCTTGGCTCCCTTCCCGGCGCTCAGGCCCTTGGCTCCCTTTCCAGACATTTTTTGCGCTCGACGTCGGCACGAACAGAACAATAATAATTAACTTTGACCTTCCCGGCAGTGGTTGACCAAAACAACTGAACATGGCTAGCAACTGACTACAGATGCTCTAAATGGAACTAGTGGAAATAATGCAAGTTACACACAGAAAAGGGGGAAGGAAATTTCCATGCTTGGCACACTGTGTGATTCTTGTTCTTGTACGCTGAGACAATCCCTGGTTAGCTTTCGGAACTATCCATATGGGCTCCCTGCAGAAATAAGGCTTTCAGAACGTACCAAATAATGTTCAACTGCACAGAAGCTCCTCCTCTGCACGCGATGCATGCAATCCAAGTCTGCATGCAATCCAAGTCTTCTGGTGCACATGCGCTCAGCTCTAGAATGGCTCCTTGAACCAAGCTTCTTTGCCTATCGTTGCTGCAGAGCAGGTGATTTGTTTGGTGTCCAGAGTTTGAGTTCTTGTAGAGCCTGGTTAACTTGTGTAGGCGAGAAGAAATGAGGGATGGAAGGTCTGGGAGTATCCCTTACTGTTTTCAGAATAACAGCATGCTGTGCCGATTCGTGCAAAACATTGTTGGAATAAATGAGATGGTTTATGACCTGGCTGCCTAGCACTATTTAGTTCACTACATATGTCCCAACAACAACAGAATGCATTTGCACTAATATCACGAATGATTGCATGACGCTGCATGAAAGTTTACATAGCAAGTGCAGAATTGCAACACGGGCATGTTGTACGTGGCTTAGCACAAATTAAACCAGCTGTTCGCCACTCAATACCTGTTCTGACCGCTTTCTACCAAGTTGCTCAGACAAACACCAGGCAAGAACGGCAATTTTTGTACCGAGCACCGGCGGTACCATGCTTTCAACAGGTTGTTGTCGTGGGCCTCGGTCTCTCTGCACAGCTGCCGCGCTGGTTACTCCTAGCCCCACTCTTCCCATAACACCTCACACTTATTTTTCAAAACAGGTGTTTGGTAACTGGAGAAGGGGTGGATAGGAAGGCAGCAACCCGGCACCGGCCAGAGTAACTGATCGACTCATCGCCAAATTTTGCCATGTTGGCACTCAGTAAAAGTGAAAAGGGTTAACGACAGCACACAACAGCGTCCCTCATGACATACATACACACAACATAACAAGTAAAGACTTCTCTTTTGGTGAAGCAGAATTGTGGCTTTTTGAGCCAGTATGTTTATACCTCAATTGATGCAGGGAGTGTTATCATTGCCTACATAAGAAATGAAAAGGAGGGAAGACCATGCAGCCTGCCTGAGGCAGAGAAAGCACTCCCTACATCAATCAGGGAAATGGGGACGCATTGGCCCAAGAGTGATATAAGTCTCCTACACTGCAAAGCTATGGAACGGAAAAGGCTAGTGGGGACCTAAAGGGTTACTGGAAGCACCCGGCTCAAGAACCTGGCTGTGAGGAGTTTTCTTGCTTTTGATTACGCGCCTAGCGATAACAAGTTTGTGGACATATTTTACAGATTGTGCATGGAGTTTACATACAAGCTTAGTAGCCTTTCAGTGGTCAAGGCCTTTATTTGAAAATTGATTGATGGTGTTCTGTGTCACAAGTCCCACCAATACCCACTAGAATGTGTGTAAGGTCACCGGCTACAACGGTTGTAGCTTTCCACCTATATTCTTGCAGAGGTCTGCACGCTGCCACTGTGCCGCCTCTAACTGTTGCCCAGGCCTTGTGTCTTTGCAATACTTTAATTCAATTAAGTGCATATGCTGCAATATTGAACTCATTAGTTGAGGGTGTCTTCCGCAGGTAGAAGTGCTGGTCCTTTGTGGGGTCCCGTGCCTGCTGTGTAACACATGGCGTGAGCAGGTGGAAGAAGAAAAAGCAAGTTAGGTAGGAGGTGACCAGAATAGCGTCAGGGCGGCTGGAGGTGAGTCTAGCTCTCTTAGGGAAACTACGAGGAAAGAGGTCAGGGGTTATACTCATGTTCAACTTGAAGGCATGTGCAGGGATGTTAAGGTGCACTGCTCCGGCCAAACGTCACTTCCTTTGTCTGTGTTAACCAAGCCTGCTTCTCAAGGGCTTTTGATCTAAGTTAATATGTTCATTCTGCCTGCAACATTTCGGCTCTCTGTTTTCATGTCAGAGATGACAAGGTCTTGGGAGCCTGAGAGCATGTGAGAATGTGCTATCTAGTTGATGACAGCCTTGGAGAGGGCATCACAGGGTAGTGGAGCTTTTGAAGCGGATTGCATGCTCTTGGTTAAAAAGAGTGCACGAGCAATGTTGTAGGATGGTGCGCTTCACAGGAGGGGAAAACATAGGGCATTTCCCAAAAGGCCTGCCCATGTAAATTTTCCTTTTTAAGACAATAAAAGGACAACTACGCAGGCAGAGAAAGCTCTCCCTACATCAATTAAGGAAAAGGAGACGCATTGGCTCAGAAGAGTCATGGGTTCCCTCCGCCACAGATTATCAAAACAGAAAGTGCTAGTGGGAATCTGGAGGGTTACTGGAAGCACCTCGCTCCAGGACCTGTCAGGGTCTGTGAGAAGTAATATTGTTTTCAATAGCACGCCTAATGGTGCAATCTTGTTTGCGAGCAAGCTTCATGGCACGTTGATGATCCAGTCCCAGTTGTTTAAAGTGGTTACGGGTATGCACAGTAAACAAATCTCATCAACACCCAGAAATTTTGTGTGTAATGTGATAGCCTTCCCACTTATATTCTTGATGATCAGCATTGTCACGCTAAACCGTGGTTATTGCTGAATCATGGTTAACCTGTCAGTTGATTAGGCTGTTACCCTTACTCTCAGACTGGCCAACCAGTTGTTGAGAATTGTTGTGCACATTGGACAAGCTGTTCTTCTATGTAGTGATATTCAATGGTCTGGATTCGACACAAAATTCCCTGAATCTTGTAAACCAAGCAAAATGACAGAGTAGACTTCCCTGTGCCCTGGGGAAGCTGTGCTGCATTGTGCGGGAGTGTAGCAGTAAACAGCAAAAACCAGAATCTCAGCAACCCGTGTCCTCTTTTGCATGGATATTGGCAGCCCTAAACGTAAAATATCCATTTCTTAACAAACCATAGTGAAATGTGCTCCCAGGTTGGTGATGTGTGTGTGTGATGCTGATCTCGCATGAAATAAGGAAAAGAAAAAACCACATAGGCAGTTAGAACATTCCATAACAATTAAGGAGAAGGATACACATTGGCTCAAAGAGCCGCGAGTCTCACCAGAGGGTAAGGGGGAAGCTAGTGTGGGTCTGGTGGGTCCTTGGCAGCACGCGCCCCAGAGCACCAGAATTATGTTGTGTTTTTGCTTTCAATAGCATGACAGCATGCTGCCACTGTGCCGGCTTCCATTGTTACTGAGGCCTTGAGTTTTCACGGTATTTAATTTCTATCAGGTGTACATGCTGTTGGTTTGCACTCAGTTGATGGGGTTGTAGGACACGGAGTAGCTGTGTTGAACCTTTATGGGGCGCTGTTCCTGCTTTGTAACACATTGTGTGAGCGGGAGGAAGAAAAAGAAGAAGTGGGTTTGGCTTAATAGGGAGAAATCATTTTAGCATCAGGACAGCTTGGTGTGAGTCTAGATCTCTAAGGAAACTTGTGTGGAAAGAGTTAAGGAGGTATAATTCTGTTTGATGCATGCGCAGGGATCTGGAGTTTATGTTGCACCAACCTATCATCACTTCCTATGCCTGTGTTAACCAAACCTGCTCCCCAAGGGCTTTTACAAAGCTTTTTGATGGTCATTCTTTTAGCAAGATTGTGGCTTTCATTTTTCATGCTGGAGATTATATGATTTTGGCAGCCTGAGAGCATGTGGGGCATGCCGTCTAATTGATGACAGCCTGAGAAAGGGCATAATGGGTTTCTGGACCTTTTGGAGCAAAACACATATTTCTGATTGTAGAGGGTCCCTGTGCAATATTGTAAGATCCTTTTTTGCAAATGAAAAAATGCACTACGCAGATAGGGAGACGTTCCTGACGTGAAGTTAGAAGAAGGAGGCGCATTGACTTGAGGGGCCGTAAAGCTTCCACACCAGCAAATGGAGAAAAAAATGGGGAGGATCTGGAGAGATTTTGGAGCAGTGCTGGCTCCAAACTCTGGGTGTGTACCTTTTCCAACCCAAATACCGTTGGTTGACTTGTCTTGCAAAAGTGCCAAAGTTATGTGTATTTTGCGTCAAATGGGCATTAATTTGCGTACGTAGTGCATGCCTCTCACCAAGTCCTAGCCAACTTGAATAAATTAGGCTCCTGATGATGTGATAGGGTCACATGTATGCTGTTAGTGCTGAACAGGTTCCTTTTCCTCCAGGTTGCAAGACACTGAATCATTGCACAAGCTTCCTCAAGATTCTTCTGCGTGCTTTTTTGACTTGTCTTGTGTGTGATAGTTCATGGTACCTACATGTTTACCAAAAGAAAAGACTGTGCCAGCTAAGACAAGGCCGCACACATTAAAGAAAATTCCTTTGACTGACGAGCTCGCAGAGACCTCACCAAAGGGCCCTCAAACCTAAAACTAGGCGTAGCTAGCCTAGGAGAAAGCCAAAAGACGGAGCCAATGAGGATCTTGAGGGTTGTCTGCCACGCTCCTTGAGACCCGGTATCTCCTTCTCCCATTCATTGCCACGGGACACCCAGCAAAACCTCCCAAGAATTTTTCTATAAGCAAAGAGCATGTTTAGTGATAGTAACGATTGCTAACTTCTAGGTGGCATGGCGACTCAATTTCAATACTAGATTTGGCTTTTGTCTGGCAAGGCCTCCAATTGATGACAGGATTAATGGTGTAACCATTGTAGGCTGTACCTACCGCATTGATAAGGTTGATGTGCAAGGCCCCCCTGATACTTCCGTCTTTTTTTAAAGCTGCAAGTACAGAGCCTGGATATGGTGCATACTGAGAAGCTGCAGCTTTGTCATGCCACATGGCTGTGGCATGTGATTCACCAACTTAGTTTGGCCATCTACTTGTTTAACGTCCAGAGGCTAGCTTCCTAAAAAAGGGAAAGGGGTTGGTACCAGGGCAGAATTTGGATTCAACGAGGTGGGTGGACATCAGGGAGCCTCCCTGTTCTATACCTACATCTGAGTCAAAAAATGGGCAGGTCAGCCTGGGATAGAGCGCACAAAGACAGTACCAGTGCGGCTTTGGTGCTGGGCAGGGGAGCCAGTACCATTAGGGTGAACCCAATCAGGGATAGCTTGAGAGATATTCTCATGGACTTCTATTCCCTGTTCCAGAGTCTCTCAATTTGGAGGGCATTTATTCCAATAAGGATGATCCGAATAGCCAGGGACATAGTATCAGGGAAATAGTGTATGGGAATACAAAGAGACTTCCGTTAAGAAGCTAGCTCAGGGAACCACGGCAAAGCATGCCATCAACGCCGTCTATTACCATGAATTTCACACTATAAGATGCATGGAGGATCTGTCCAGCCAAGAGAAGGGACATCAGCAATGACCCCCCACCCCAACAGGAGCAACACCGCACACGCTATGGGCCCAGCCAAGAGAAGGGACATCAGCAATGACCCCCCACCCCAACAGGAGCAACACCGCACACGCTATGGGCCCAATATAATAGGGAAGTGCGGCCTGCCCTTCTTCAAAAAAACTGGCTTCCAACCAGCAAGCATCTGCATTGCTGCTTGCACAATATTGAATGCGCATGTTGCCAGGTATGCAACTACCCTAGAAGCCTGGAGCCCATAAACTTCAAGCCGCCCTTTCTTGACATGTATGTTTGTAACGTCTGCCAGCGTTATCACTGGAAATGCCTGAAAATACTTAGATGCTACACCGACGAGCAAAGGAAAGAGGTCCAAATAGCTGAAAACTGGGCCTGTCCTGCTTGTGCTGGCATCAATAATTAAGACAAATTCAACAGAGAGATAAAGTCTGGCGAAGAGCTGCTTTAGTTTTAACTGGATACAATTATGGGAACCAGAAGAGACAAAAAAAATCTGGCCTACCGTCCACCAGCGCATGCAAAAATTTGAAGGAAACAATCTCCTCCTACCCACAGCGGACTCCAATCTAGAGAGACAAGGACTTAACAAATCGGACACAAGCAACACCTGGAAGCAGAAATTAGACACATAACTTTGCAACACTATTATTTTTGATATACACCCCACTAATCCACAAAACAGGTATCAAACCCACAGGCTCAGCAAATTCTGGATCCAGAAGTTGGCCTTATAAAATACGATCCTAAGCCACCCCCTAATCAGAATCCACCAGATGCTGAAACCCATACTCCCCCTTTTGCTATCCCATCTTCCCTTATCCTCCCAGAAACCTACAGATCAAGGGTGGCATGTGTCTACAACACGGACAGCAAATGCGTTGGGATGATGAACCCCCACCGTTTTGATGTCCTCTACAAAGCATTCCACAAAGCCAAAGCACTTAGCCTACACAGTAGCATCCGCCCTCCACCAGCAAGCTTTGCATCTAAACTAATGGGACTCCAAGCCCGCAAGACTACATTGGAGAATACATATCAGAGCAAAACAATTTAAGACTCCTTCTCACGGACGATTCCACCTCACATCCACGATGGGCACACGCCACCCAAGAAAAAGTGGCCTCTCCCTTGGACTATAACACTCAATACCTACACTTCTGGAGGTCTGACCCCCGTGACATTCTTTTTAGTACCCATCACAATTCCCTCTCATCCAAATATTCGGGGATTTCTATCTGCCACCACATCTATGAGGAGAAGGCCATGACACTTGCCTTGCGGCACGCTATCCACTCTGCCACTGGCATCCTTAATACAGAGGGTAGAGGCTACGTCCACCCTCATGTTTCTGCCAGCAAGTGGTAAGCTAATAATCCCTACTCATAACTCCTCACTGCTTACCCACATCTTTGCTGCAAGCTTGGGACAATTCCAATAAGTAATCTTGCCTACGACAATCCCCAATCCTGGACCACTGGCAGCCAGGAAATTGCTCTCCCTCAGCATACCTGGGGCCTACAGATTGTTGCAGTCTGGAATACAGTTGCACGAGTCCACTTGAACAAACAGAACCCTACTTGGCTCTGGGGCTTAGCCAGTGATATTCCAGAAGCCAAGGGGTTAATTTAAAATGTGAGCAACGACCCCATCCTTAATACAAAGTACGCTGTTATCATAAGGGGTTAATTTTTAGAATGTGAGCAACGACCCCATCCTTAATACAAAGCACGCTGTTATCATGATGCTGGAAATGAAAAAGAAAAAGAAAAGAAAAAGCTACGTAGGCAGAGAAAACTCTCCCTACATCAATTAAGGAAAGAGAGACACATTGGCTCAAAGAGCCGTGAGTCTCCCTCACCAGAGAATGAGAGGGAAATTAATGTGGATCGGGTGGGTTTCTGGCAGCACGCTGCTCCAGGGCACCAGTGTTGTGATGAGTGTTTTTATTTTCAATGGCACGCCTGGTAGAGGTAAGTTTGTCCGCAAATTGTACAGAATGGGCATGGAACTTTCTTGCAAGTGTTTCAGACCTCTGTGAGTCAATCCCTAATTTTCTGAATTGATCAAGGGTATAGGCAGTGTAAATAGCCCCACCCACACCCAGGAGGATTGGGTGGATAGTAATCTCTGCACCTTGGAGTTGTTTGCACAGTTTGCTGTGTTGTTGTTGTGAGGCTTCTAGCTGGGCACTAAGGCTCGTATCTTCGCAGTACTTAATTTCTATGCTGGAACAAGAAAATGTAAAAAACTTCCCTTATACAAGAAACGAATTGCCAAGGCTCCCCATTAGCCAGGCTTAGACATAACCTCCCCTACTCCTTGTCAGGCCAAGCCAGACCTCCAGCTCAAAGTTTTGATTGGAAGTCCTAGGCTTACATGGACGGCAGCTGCCAGGTCCAGAATGGCAAGACAGTGATAGGGACAGGCGTGTGCCATCCTGATAGTGACTAAAGATATCTAGTTGAGCCTAATGGCGCTGGTATTACCAACACCATAGGAAGAGCTGAACTGAGCTGAACCATTGTTTTTTACCAACACCATAGGAAGAGCTGAACTGCTGCAATTGCTGCTGCACTCACTCACGAATATACACATGTTCACAGACAGCTTCAGCTCACTTCACCAACTCAAAAAGCAAATCCTGTATCCAGAGAAGCACAGACATCATGTACAACTTGAAGAAGATGTCTTAAAAACAATTTCAAACCTTGCCCGCACCTCTCAAGGCCACATCTTTTTCTATAAGGTCAAATCACACGCTGGATTAGCTGGGAATGAAAGCGCAGATAAATTGCTAAGTATCAGGCTAGCTTCAAAGAGAACAACTTGACTGATACCAGTGTCCCTAGCACTGGCCAAGGTGGCAACCTCTTCTACAACACTGCTTGGCTGGCTTGGGAAGAGGCAAGACCGAATACATCTGAGTCTCCCTCCCAATTTGATATAATTACCAGACCTTAAGGATGCTTTGAAATTCCATATGCATGCTAAATACAGGCTTGGATATGCAGATTGCAAGGCAGGCTATTCCACTTACTACCAGAGCTTGCTACCTCATGCTAATAAGGGCATTAACAATGCTGTCTGGAACATCATGTATCTCAACTTGGATGAAATGCGCAATCTTCTAATACCGCACAGGCACCCTCTACAACCAAATACATGCAGTCCGTTTCGTAAGATCTACAAGCCTAGTATGCCCCCTCCCAGAATGTCATCATATGGATAGCGCCCTCCACACTCTCTCAGGTTGTTAATGCCCCGTCATCCGTAACAGGGTAACTGAGCATCACAACATTGCCAGCAGAAAGATTTTGAAAGTGGTCAGCAAAGGCTCTTATGGGTCAAACCTCATACATATGGATGTAGGCAGCGCAGACCGTCTGGCTCAGCATGACGTGCACATCACTGAGCAAACCGCTAATCATGTTATACCTCCTTACCTCTTTAAACCTAGCATTCCTGATCAAACTAGGCGCAACTCCAGCCGCTCAAATGCTATCTTGGTTACTCATTGCCCTACTAACCCAAATAGACCACCTACTCCCCCCTCGCATTGGGGACTCCGCAGTATGAGGCGTAATGAAGTAGTAAGAAGCAGCACAACTCCAGACAGGCAACTTCTTTAATTGGACATCAAAAATCGCCATATCCACTTACTAGAAATCAAATACTGCGAAGATACGAGGCCTGGTGCCCAGGTAGAAGCCTCACAGCAACAACACAGTGAACTGTGCAAGCAACTTCTTTAAGGTGACGAGATCACTCTCCACACAATCCTTCTGGGTGTGGGTGGGACTCTCTAAACTGCCCATACCCTGGATCAATAACAAAAATTAGGGATTGACCCACGAAGGTCTACCAAGCTTGCACGAAAGCTCCATGCCCACTCCGTGCAATATATGCAAAAACTTACCTCTACCAGCCGAGCCACTGAAAAGAGAAATACTCAATATAGCTCTGGTGCCCTGGGGCCGCGTGCTGCCAGAAACCCACCAGACCCACACTAGCTTCTCTCTTAGCCTCTAGTGAGGGAGACTCACGGCTCTTTTAGCCAATGTGTCTCCTTTTCCTTGATTGATGTAGGGAGCGTTCTCACTGCCTTTGTGTTTTTTTCCTTTGTTTTCTTTTTCTCACTGCCTACATGTTTTTCCTTTTTTTAGGAAACGCGTTGGGACAAAAGAGCGATGAAACCCTGGATTACGAAGAGAACAGAGCACTTCTTGAAGGCTATTCGGGATTGAGAGGGTCCCTCTTAAACCTACGAGATTCACGTTTTGTTTTGCTGTCTTCCCTACCACTCACAACTCTTTCTAGTAGACCAGGGGCTTCCAGAGGGTCCAAACTCATGCTTGCAACTTTTGAAATGCAATAACTTTGCGCTGGTCGCTTGTGTTGGGCCGATAAGTAGTACATCAAGGCCGTTCTTTTATTAGCACTAAATTTTGTCCTGGCACAAATGACCGGTGACAAAACTAGGCCTAGATCTGGCTGGAAATCTAAGCAAACTTCAGAATTTCGACCCCAAATTTTGAATTTAGGCCTAATTATGATAGAGAAGATATTATGTCTAAAGAAATGTTACAAAAGCTCCCGGGGAGTGTTCCCTGAGTGAAAACAGAGTTCAGGTCCAGCTACATCTTAAGACATGTTCACCCAACTGACCCAGCCAGACCACCATTGGACCCCACTTCTTTTGCAATAAGGTCTACTATACCACTGCTACACACCCGAAGGTAAATTGAACGAAATGGGGTAGGTTGAAAACTTCCCACCTTTCACCACAATGCCCTCTTTTTCCCCGTTTGAGCACTTGAGCACAATCACCGAGCCGATTTTCCCAAAAGCTTTCTGTGCAAAGTTGTGCCTTTATAATAATAACAGATCATAATTGCATAAATAATTTTGTGATGGGTGAGGCCAGGGAGGCTCAAAAACGTTTCCTGTGACAGACTCCCCCAACATGGCCAAGTTAGGACCCTCTGAGGCGCTTCCTACTTAGTTGAAGCTAGCTTTGAGGACGTTCTACACTTTTCGTGGAAGCTCATGAAATTCATCATTTTGAAATTCATGAACTTATTCCTGTTTGGATGGTAGAGTCCAGCTAGCCGAGCAGCCAAACTACCTGACTGACGCCCTCAGGCTCCTAGGCTAGGACTAGCCAAGTCTGTGTCAGCATGCCTGACATGCTGTGACTAAGTTTTCTATTCTTTGTTTACGTTTGTTCACAGGCACCTCTTTTCTTTCAGGAAAGCTACCCTTACAATTCATATATGATCTTTTTCATTTGCCCTCCTTGAGCTGGGCCTGGTACTTGTCTTTGTGTTTTTTGGCGTGATGCGTCTTAATTACCTACTTGTGATTTTTGTGACTTGCATGGTTTGCAAGATGGGAACTTTGGAACATCCCTTTTCCTTTGTAATTGTGCTAGCGTATGTGCTGTAAGGGAAAGTTATTCACGTCTTTTTTTCGAAGCTTCCCCCGAGACAAGAATTTCCTGTGGATTCAGCTCCTCTGGAGCTTCTGGTTTCTACTATTTCTGAGGTTAGCAACGAGGACGCCTTTCCATTTCTGAGGCAAGATTCGAATCATTTGTATTACTTCATTGCTGGTATCATGGATTTTTTTGTGAGCTTGGCAGAGACCAGCAGGTTGAGCAGTTAAACCGCCTGGCTGAAGACCCAAACCCTCATGTACTACAAAAGTAACCTTAATAACCTACCACACGTGGCTCTTCCACAACTTATTCACAAATTTCACTCCTTCTACAATATAACCTTTCTTAAGTGCTTCTTTTGCAACCTTTTTAGATGCTCCTTCATGTACACATGAACTAGTTTCTTTCAGTTGCCTGAAGACTGAGGCCTTGTTCCATTGTAACCCTTGTTTCTTTCAGAGTTCCCTATTTTTTCCAAACTCTTTCTGAACTTTGCTCTAAGGACTTGTTTCCTTCTCAAGTTGAACCAGAACAAAAATGAACTCCCTTTTTTCCTTCATGAATTAATTGCCTTTCTGAGCAGGCTAGCAGTTAAACTTCTTGACTGAAGGCCTTATGCTTGTAAACCTTGTTTCCTTTCCAAGTTGACACATTTGTTCATAAATTTGGCTTGGTTTGGTGACAGGCAAAAAACGAGCTTTTATCACTGCTGCCAAAACAGGGGTGGCATGGAATGCTTGTTAACAACTTCAACGACATTACAAAGCATGTGCTCGGCGGGCCAAGCGCAGAGACACACAGGCGCGTACCGCTATCTTCTTGGGCAAGCTTTGTAAGAAAGATCCCTCTGTCCATAATTTGATGATAAAAAATCCGTGGTCAAACACGTTACTCCTATTTCTGCTGCTGCTTGGCAAGACCACCTTAATGCTGCTTTTAGGCATCGTGCTGACAGACCCGCCATGAGGTGGTCAGGAACTTTATCTGGGAGAGACCTTGCAGTTGCTATTGGCCGCAACCACACACAGTCTGCTTCCCCTCATTTTCAGCCTTTCCATCTTCTAGACGCGTGTCAGCTGAATGAAACTGTGGCCAAACACATTTCTCGTGTCAATCCCTCCTCTTCCCCTGGATTTGATACCGTTCTTCCATCTTCTGTGAAATATGCTTGCAAACTGGTGCAAAGAGAGGATGGCAGGGGCTTTCATTCTATCAATGTGCTGACGCCATGTGTTTCCCAACTCCTTATACTCTCATGCAACGAGCTGTTTGTATTCCCACAAGAGTGGAAAATTGACAAAATTACACCCTTGTATAAAAAAGGCCCTCTTACCGATGCTGACAATTACCGTATGCTTGCTGTAAGCGGGACCTTCTACCACCTTTATGCTAATGTCATGCGTACTTTATTACAGGAGTGGTGCCTCAAAAACAGCAAAGTTCCTGATTGTCAATTTGGGTTCTCCCCTGGGCGCAGCACTCTACACCCACTTTTTATTTTGAGACATCTCAAACATGCTGCCCAAACCTGTAAACCACATGGCTCGTCACGCCTGTATTCAGCATTCAATGATTTCCAACAGGCCTACGACACTATCCCTCGTGATAAGCTATGGCACCATCTTCACCAATGCCAGCTCCCTGTTCGCCTTCTCAATATCCCGAAAAATTTGTATCACAACGACAACTACATTCTGGTTGATGGGGGTAAGCAAGCATATGTCAGGCACACCTATGGCATTAAACAGGGCTGTCCCCTTTCTCCGTTGCTTTTCTCCATTTACCTTAATGACATCAATGGGGTTTCTGAGGGGATTGAAGGAGCTTGCACTGACCTAATTTCATGTATCCAACCTTCTATACGCTGATGACTTATGCTTAACTCTAACTCACCAAATAATCTTTAGGCCATGCTTAACCGTCTCAAGGCTCATGCCCGTCGGAAATTCCTGACAGTCAAAACCAAAAAATCTGTTATCGTCTGTTTTAACTCTGAGACTGATAACTTGCCTCCCCTATTTTATGATGGTGAGGTCTTGCCTCACTCAAATACCTTTCGCTTCCTGGGGATGCAGGTTGGCAAACACATTAACATGCACAATGCTGCTGAGGAAGCTCTCAAACCCTGCCTGGCAGGCATGGCTCGCGTGCGTACTTTTGCCCATCAACACCAGATTACACACCACCTACATGCCTTCTTATGGCTCTTCAAGACGTATGTCATACCAGCAGGAATGTATGCAAGTCAGATCTGGGCCACTGCCACTATATCTTCAACAGGGACAGAAATGGATAATTGCATCCAGAAATGGCTTCTGAGATTCTAGAGATCCATGCTGGGTGTGCGAACATCAACTCCTTCCTGGAGTGTCCTCCGTGAGTGTGGAATCGAACCTATTCAATTCAGCTGGTTGAAGAGCCTGTGCACGCTTTTATGACTCTCTCTTCCATTGCAACAGCGCTCTACTTCACAAGGCTTTTCGTGCGGACATCTCCCTCAGCCCCAGGAATTTTTCCTGCTGGACATCCCATCTATTGTCTGCTATGAATGGCTTACATCATGCTCATTATTTTCAGCAAAAGATACGCTCTGCTGATCCTTTGGACTTGAGTCAGCTTGTTGTGTATCTCAGGTCTCGCCATCTAGCATATTGGAGACAATTTTCTGGTTACGACCCATGAGACACAAACAGCAAAGAAATTACTTATCATCACTGGTGTGCTCTCCCAACCAAGCCTGCACACGTTACATATTCTCCTTAAATTCTGCCCAAACATTTCTACTTGGGTTTACCCAAACACATTGTCCGCAGTGTGGCTCGATTTCGCCTTCGTGTTCATACCTTGAAAAACAAGCAAGCCACATGGGATGATGCTATTTCCCCTGCTTGTGATCTATGTGATGCCCAAGATGATTTGCAGGAAGAGCAACACGTTCTTTTCAAATGCACTCATCCCCATGTTTGTTCCCCTCGGTTTAAATATGCTCCCTTGCTTCCTGGTCCTCTCCTCTCTTTATCTCACTCTTCCAATAGCGTGGCTCCCTACAAAGCTGGCAATCACCATGTACACTGCACATACTGACAGTCTTATCATATATCTTCTTTCTTAAGTCAGAACAATAACAAGTTTTTTCTTTGTCGACACAAATTATTGCTTTTTTATGAGCAGGCTAGCAGTCAACCGTTTTGACTGGAGGCCTTCTTTTTCCTGTAACCTTGGCTACAGGCACCTTTTTCCTTTAACTTAAGCTGCCCTTGTAGGCAGGTACAGCTATATAACCCTATCTAATCCAAAATCTTTCTTTACACTTCAGCCTAGCAATCATGCATATTGACTGATGGCTTCTCCTTTGTAAACCCTGTAAATCCAACAATAAGGGTTAGACCGGCTGGGTAGCCATGGTGTGCCTGATTGCCATAGCAAACAGATATCATTGTATGTTCAGAATGTGGATGGCATTCCAGACAATGCTTGTGAACCTGAGTCTGTAAAGACTGAGGTGCTGTGCGCGAACATTAGGAATCATCACATTTCTGTGCTGGTGGAAACCCGTACAGATGATATGGATAGGCTCATGAGGCATCTGCAGGGCACGCACAAACTTGTGCACCGTTTAGATGTACCTGCTGGTTGTGCTGGTAGAAGGGGTCATGGAGTTGCAAGCATTGCCTCTAACGCTTGTGCAGAATTCTTGTCTATGTTTCGTATTGCCCCAGACATTCAGTGCATGTGGATTAAGTGCCGGAAAGAACTTTTTGGTCTCGATCGGGAAGTCATGATTGGTGCTAATTACTCTAACCCCCAAGGAAGGTTGTTTACTGTGTCCCAAGTCCGTGAACAGTTCACTCACCTTTTTGATGAGCTCGCGTGTGCTGCACAGGTGACTCCAGACTTGCTGCTGTGTGGTGACTTTAATGCCGAAATTGGCAGTCTTTGTGAGGTTTCTGATACTCATTATGAGGCTTCGGTGGGCTGCCCGGCTCTCCAGACCGCTAGAAGGTGTGAATGCAGAGATGTGAATGTGGCTGGAAGACTGCTTGTGGATATTGCGGCTGCCTATGGACTTGTAATCACAACTGGTCGCATGCCTGGTGATGTAGGCCAGCCCACCTTTGTTGGGTATCGTTCAGACAATAGGGCTTCCAGACGGAGTAGGCCTGATCATGTCTTGGTGTCACCTTCCTTATTGAAGTGTGCTCAGAAATCAGACATTTGTGCACCAATCCTGGACACCACGGACCATGGCAGTATTGCGGTTGCTTTTCGTGTTCCTGATGCCGTGCCTAATGTGGATTGGACTCCTTCTCCTGAACATGTGTGTGGGATGGGACGTTGTGCTAGTCGTTTGAGTTTAATTTGGAAGCATGAGCGGCAACTGGCCTATGTGGAGGAACTGGAGAGAAACTTGGAGATACCGGTGCAGTTGGAGGCTGCTCTTGATGCCGGCAACATAGATACGGCTTGTTTCTGCCTGAGAAGTTGGATAATGCAAGCTGCGAGTGAACAAACAGTTGGCATGTATAGAGTCCAGGGGTGTGTTTTTAAGAGAACAGAAAAACAAGGGATCAGAAGGCCTGTCTGGTTTGATGATCAGTGTCGATTAAAGAGGCGTCTGTTTATTCAAGCTGTGCAGAGTGGTCAAGCTGTGCATGCCTGCCAATATCTTAAAAAAGAATACAAAAAACAAACAAGGCATGCACGGCGTGCTTATGAGAAGTACCAGAAGGCAGTTATCTTGGACAGGCTGAAGAGACACAGGCCTGACATTCATGAAATGCTTAGGAAGCCCAGGAGCACCCATCAGACTCCTGTTACTGCAGAAGGTTGGAGCTCCTACCTTCAGCGTCATTTTGGTGCCCGCGTGAGCAACTGCTCTCCTTCAAATAGAGCAACTGTGCATACGCATGGCATGGGTAGCTGCCCTGAAAGCACACACTATCAGGAAGCCGCCCTGCACACCACCGGACCTGTGGGTGGGCACCCCACTTGTCCAGCAGGAAGCCTTCCTCACACTCCTTATCAACAACCAGGCCCCATGGGTAGCTGCCCTGAAAGCACCTCTAGCAGACGACATGGACTGTGGGACAGCATCAGCAGAGGGGTGGAATCTGTTCTGGGAGCTGTGCGCGGGGTGGCACAGCGGGTCGCTGCTCGCTGGACTGGCAACTCTGGAGCTCCAGCTCGGGATATGGCAGTGCCCCTGGGGCGCAACAACCCGCCTCCTGAGCAGCTTTTCCGTCAAGGTGCTGAGTCTCGGTGGATGCCTGAGCCTGATGTGATGGAACTGCCTGATGCAGCTGCCCTGTACCCTATTGTTTACGAACACATGCGTGAGCTGAATGCTAGGACATCCCCTGGTTTTGATGCTGTTGCTGCACCCTTCATTAAGTGCGCTGAAAAGAGGGTTCCAGCAGTTAATGGTAGAGGCACGGATAGGATGAATGTTTTGGCTCCTTACATTGCACGTCTGTTTACTGCCATGATGGAGAGGGCTGAGATTCCTGCTTGTTGGAAAGTGGCTAAGATAACTCCCCTTTACAAGAAGGGCTCTGTGCTGGACCCAGGGAATTATCGCATGCTCGCAGTAAGTGGCACCCTGTACAGACTGTATGCTAACGTTCTTAGGGAGGTGGTCACTGGGTGGTGTAAAGATTAAAACAAGATTCCAGACACTCAATTTGGTTTCTACCCTGGCCGTAACACTTTGCAGCCCATATTCATTTTGCGGCACTTGCAGCATGCTGCTCAGGTCAAGCGCCCAAATGCATCCCCGAGGCTGCATGCAGCTTTTATTGATTTCAAGCAGGCATACGATACCATTCCTAGGGAAGCTCTTTGGACTCACCTGCAGCGCATTCGTATGCCTGCGTGCCTGTCGGCTGTCATTAAAAGCATGTATGCTAATGATGAGTATATCTTGGTGGATGGCTGCAAGCAAGCTCGTGTGCGCCCCCATTTTGGAGTTAAGCAAGGCTGCCCGCTTTCCCCCTTGTTGTTCTCCTTGTATATCAATGACGTGGACTGCTTGGCAGAAAATGTGCAAGGGGCTATTACAGGCACTAGGGACGTTCGAGTCACTCACATGCTGTATGCAGACGATCTGTGCCTCACCAGTAACCTTCCTGATCAACTCCAACTGATGTTAGATAGGCTACATATGTATGCTCAGCGAAAAGGGTTGGTGAAAAATGCTGCCAAGTCTGAGATTGTGCAGTTTAATTCAAGGGGCGATAGTGTGCCAATTTTCACGTTAGGGGGAGCTCGTTTGGCGTGTGCAGATTCTTTTAGATATTTGGGCATGCTGTTCACAAAACAATGCAACCTGCAAGCCAGTGCGGAGTACATGTGTGCCCCTTTCCTAGCTGGTTGTAGACGGATTAGGCAATTCGCATCTGAGCACCACCTGACAGATAGGCCGCATACCATGCTCTGGCTGACTAAAGCATATGCTCTCCCTGCTAGCATGTATGCATGCCAGATTTGGGGCACTAGATTCATGAAAGAAGGAGCTGAAATGGACTGTCCTTTGCAAACTGTGCACCCGTAAATGCTGGACCTCAGATCTGAGGTGAGATCTGAGTTCTAGAACTTTTGGCTGCCTGGACTTCAGATCTGGACCTCAGATCTGAGGTGAGATCTGAGTTCTAGAACTCTTGGCTGCCTGCACAGGCTTGGACAGGTGCAGTGTGTTCACTCATTGTGTTCGGTCTGGGCAGCCTATAGTCATGAGGGAGTTTGTTGTTGATCTGAGAAAAAGGCTGCAAGGTGTGTGGAATGTTGATGCCTTGGCAGAACATGGTGAACACATGAACAAATTAGGCAAGTATCATCACTGGATGGCACTTCCTTTGAGACCCTTGTCTGTTCATGGCGCGCCCTTTTTTATCCCCAGGTATCTGCATCTTGATTTAGGCAAGCGCACGCTGAGAAACATAGCACGCTTTCGTTTACATGCTCACACTTTAAGAGTTGAGACATCACTTTGGCAGGAGCACACATCTGCTTGTGATCGGTGTGCCCAAGGAGGACTCCAAGATGAAAAGCATGCCGTGTTCCTTTGCTCCTGCGCTTCTGTGTGTTCTGTTCGAAGAACTTATGCGCAGCTATTTTCTGACTTCCCCTCTCACAGAATTTTTCTGGACGATTCAGGCACTTTCTACTATTCTCAAGCTAGCTCTGAGGATGCTATTCATTTCTTGCAGAAGCAAACTACCGAGACATATCGTTTTATTTCTGATCTCATGGATATTTTTTGTGCTGTTGGAACAGTTAAGCAGACCGAGCAGCCAAACTACCTGGCTGAAGGTCAAATCCCATTGTAACTCATTGTAAATCCAACAAGCTGCCCTAGAAGGCAGGTACATCTGTGAATTCCTTCCCTACTTACTGAAGGTCAGTCCTACAAGGGTTACAAGGGAAAAAAAGGCCTCAGTCAAGACGTTTGACTGCTAGCCTGTTCATAAATACACATGAGATCATGAAGAAAAAAAAGGAAGTTTGTTGTCCTGGTTTAGAAAAGTATTGATATCCTGGGAATTCACATGGTGAATGGTGCCTAGACAGGACATCCTGTGGGAGATGTGGAGGTGTAGGAAAGAGAAGTTCATTTAAGCACCCTATGTGGGCATTGAAGTCCCCGCAAATGATGACATGTGGTGTCACTGTTTTGGCTAACAAAATCTCCTCACCCAGCGTGTAAAAAAGATTGTCAATTTCCTGAGCAGGCCTAGTGCTGCTTTGAGGGTTTAGGTAGGTGGCACACATCAGGACGTCTTCCTCCAAGTCAAAGAGTCTTTTATCACATCTGATCCAGAGGCCTTGTATGTTTTGAATAGTTTTTTGTAGTGAGCAAAATTCAGCCACTTGATTTGAAGCAAGAACAGCAACTCCATACCCTTTTAATCCTTGATAACCAGTAGGAATGTGTGTCTGTCCAATGAGTGTGTGTTCAGGAAGGTATTGTAGGAGCCTCTGAGTCTCGTTGGTTCTAGTCTCTGTCAAAATTATTATGTGGTGTTTTGAAATCTGCAGCACAAGTTCCTCATGCTTCATATCCTCTTCAGTCGCTGGAATACCATCACAGTTTACTGATAGCAAGTCAAGCCTTGACTGGCTTGACTTGCTATCAGTAAACTGTGATGGTATTCCTTGAGAAGGTCAGTCCTACTATAAGCTTGAAACCTCTTCTTGCTCTTTCCAGACTGGCGGTTTTGCAACCCTTTCCAGATTTTTGGAGGGTACTGCATGGCAACCTTTTCATTCTTTTCTTTAAGCCAATGTGTCTCCTCCTCCTTAATAAGAAAATGAGTGAGAAGTGTCCCACTGCTTTCACGGGCATGGTGCCGCAACTAAGATTGACAGGTTCCTGAAACTACATACATGTTAGATCAACACCTATCTTTAGCGTGACCATAAATTCTCCTATGCACATTTTTGGCTCAGGTCTTCAAACCTTGGTTGTTACAGAAATAGGTTGCTAAGTTGCAACACAGTTCGCGGCAGCAATCCTGAAAAAATGGCCAAACAAGCTCTCATCTAGACGTTGTGAACCCCTCTCTCTCTCCCACACTCCACAGGGGACAAATCATACAAGTATACCCCTTATCAAGTTTCACATTTGCCAACAGCCAACTGCTTGACACTGTACAACCAACAAAAAAGGTGCAAGGGAACAATACAATCAAGTGCAGCATTTATTCAATCTGTATCCTGTCCTCATCCTGCACATCCTGCACAAGGCAGAGGCGTCCTTACAGCAAGTCGCTGCAGAGTGCTGCTTCTGCTGAAGCTGCCTAGCAGCAGCCTTCAACCGTCACATGAATTCCAGACAAGTATGTACGCCTGCTGAGCAAATGCTTGCAATCTCAGGTCACAACAGTGCTCTGCACTCCAGAGTGGTCTCCTGTCGGCGCATGGTAGCAACCGCATGACCCCTGTACTTCAGTGTGAACATGTCGACTATAGGCCTAGAAGTGCGATCTAAATCCGATTGTAGCGTGCAAGGTGCCGTTAAAGGGCATGGTGTTGCAGCATTGATGGCATCCGTCCTTGCACACCAAAAGAGCGCTCATTTTTCACCGCAGCAAGGTCAGCGCTTGGGACCTGTGGCTGCAGTTTTAAGCCATGGCATGAAAAGGAACACATTTTGGGAGCGTCTCGCAGATCAGCAGCTGTTCTTTTGCGCTCTCTCTCCCTCTCTTGTAAATTCAACAAACGTGTGCTGTCTCCATAACACAAAGTAAGGCGCATATTCTCTGGCCTGCAACAAGGGCTCCGTCATAAGAAACTGTGCATCTGCTAATTTTTGTGTGCGTTGGAAAGGGGAAAAAAAGCCGTCCTCTAGAGCGGCAAGAGCACAAAGCGACAAGAGCACATCACCTCTCGGTCAGCCTTGAGTGCCTGCAACTGCAAACAACAAAATTCCTTAGCGACATTCATAAGCTTTTGCTCCTGCTCTGCACAATCACTCACATGCCTCTGTCCAACGCAAACTCAATCCAAACACCCCTGTTCTCTGCGCGGCCCTGCGAGGGTTGGCCGTGCACTTCCGCAGTGCTCGACTACAGTTCCGCAAATGCTGCCCTGCACATCCTAGCTCATCCAGCTCCTCCAGGCACCAGCACCCTCCTCAGCATTGCATGGGCGTGGGCTGCCCAGCCGCATTAGCTGCTGCTGCGGTTGCCTCCCCTGCTGCTGCAGCCATGGACGCCTGCTGCGCATCCGCCACTGCCACTGCTGCTGCCTCGTTCATGGCGGAGGCTGCCATCCCAGCAGCAGCAGCCGCAGTGGTCCGAGCCCATGCCGGCAGGGCGTCTGCTCCTGTTGGTTCGACGCCGCCTGCTGGCGACCGCCCTCCTGGCCGCTCAGGCACCATACCCCCTTCTACCATTGCATCTACGTGCTCCCGCTGCTCCATCATGTTGTCCTCAGGCGCAGCACCTGGCGGGTGCTGATCTTCTGCCATGCCGTCCGATGCAGCACCCTGCCCAGGCTCCGCCATTTCATCGGAGGTGCCTGAATCGTCGCGGGCATGCACCTGCCGTTGGGCTGACGGCCTTGTGGTGGGCAGCAGGCAGCTGCCATCCTCGGGCACAGCCTGCAGAAAGGGGGAATGGGACGGTGAGGAGGTGGTTGCCTAGCTTGAGTATAGAGGTCTGCGGCGCAGGAGCACACAGGAACAAGAAGAATTTGACTCCAGAGGCAGTGAACACACTCCTTACACCTACTGAGGACAAGGAGGCACTGTGGCTTGAAGAGTCATGAGCACACAAGGGACAGGGGCCATGCTCGTGCAACCTTCTAGCAACGAGAGGACCCAACGATGACGGTAACTTGTGCGCTGAGATCGTGGGGGTTCTCTGGCCTGGATGCATTTGCACCACACAAAGGGAACAAAATTTCCTGCACAAAAGTAACTCTTGAGGCAGGCGCAAAAGTGGAGAGCTGCTGCTGCTGCTTCAGCTGCTGCTGTCACCAGCTGTTGCCAACAGCAGCAGGCCCTTAATCCATGACTTCCAAGGCGAGCTCTTAGCTAAGCCATGGTCTCTCACGACGCTGCCTTTGCATCCACCAGAGATTTGAACGGTATGGACTGCAGCCTTTTAGCCTTTAGGGAGCACACTCAAGCAGAGCACACGATGCCAATGAAGTACAGGTGCACAGGCCTGCATTTGTGACCAGCTCCTCCATTCTTTGTTGTCATCCACAAAGACATTTCGGGGAGTTCGTTAAACCTGCTCTGAAATTTCAAAGGAGACCCTGCATGGTTCACTGAATTTTTAAAAACAGGAACCCTGCACCAGCAGTCCAGCTATATGTGCGTTGCTTCAGAAGACGGACACACATTTGGGAGTTACCCTCCCCCCCTCCTCCCTGGAAAGCTGAAAAATGTATCAGGTAATAAGTACAGGTAATAGGTACAACATTTTCGTAGAGGCATGAAGCCAAGACTCCTGACTGCTAGCCTTTTCTTTTAAAACAGAGTTTTGCATGATTGAGGATCTTCACTGGCAGTCATTTGAACTCTAGTTCTGCTCGCAGCCCGGCTGTGGTCTGCCAAGTCTGCAGCCTTTCCCTACTTTTGTTGTAAGACAGTTGTCATGCGACTCGGATTCTAGAACTTGGAAGCTCTTTGCAGTGCTGCCTCTGGGCTGGCTGTGACCACGTTGCTCAGTACTCATGCTTGCACGCAAAAGCACACATCCTGATTTTCGCAATAGTAAAAACACAACACATGCAAAAAAAAGATGAAGCCCTCCAGAACCCAATGGCAGTCCGTGACCTACCTCGGGCGCAGCCGCATGTGGTGTTGCTGCCGGAGGGCCATGCTTAGGGGCGTGGTAGGGTGCAAATGCGCTGGGGGGTCCCACCAAGGCGGAGCCCGCAACCGCTCGGCAGGGTGGTGGCTCAAAGCCCTCCTCCGCTTCCTGCTGCTCCTTCCGCTGCCGCTCTCGCTCCATCCGCACCTCGTTTGCTGATGGCCGGCCCTGCCTGTCAAGCGCCACGCATAGGCTAAAGCAGCTCCCAGCACCGCCCCCTTGCGCTGCCCCAGGGCGCTCGTCACGGCTCAGCACCCCACCATCACAGCTCGCACCACCACCACCACCACCACTTCCACTCCCGCCTTCCCCGCTCCCGCAAGGGCCGCTGCCCGCCTTGCCATCCTCAGCGCTGCCGCACTCAACACCATTACGGCTGCCGTTCCCACTGCCCTCCCCCTCGCCCATGCTGCCCAGCCCGTCGCCATCCCTGCTGCCCTCTCGGCTCACGTCCCGGCTCATGCTGCCCCCCCTCTGATTCATGTGCGCAGCCCCTGCGATGCTGTCGCCCCCACTCACGCCATCGGCACTGCCGCCGCTCTTGCTGTCGCTGCCGCACCCGCTGCGCAGCGCCCAGGCGTTGGAGCCCTGCCGCTCGGTGTGCACGCCGGAGGAGTGGGGAGCTGGCAGCACCTCAGGTTGCGGGGGTGCAGCTGATGCGCTCAGCCCGGCAGCGCTTGCGGCCACAGGCGCAGGACCTGCTGCAGCTGCCAGGGTTCCCCCTGAGGCCATGCTGAAAGGCATGCAGGGGCAGCATCCCTGCGCAGGCTCCGCAGTGCTGGCAGCGGCAGCTGCTGCCGCTGCTGCGGCAAGCAGCGCATCCGTGGTTCTGCTGCCTGACTGGCCCAGCCGGCCAACAGTATTGGCCACTGCGTCAGCGACGGGCGGGGGTGGGGGCGAGGAGCGGATGGCGGGCGCGCGCATGCTGTAGCTGCTGGAGGAGCCGATGACAGCAGAGGGATGGGCGCTGCTGCCGCGGTTGCGTTGCAGTGAGTGCGCAGCAGACAGCGCGCGCAGCATGTCCAGGCTGCCGTTCCTGCGTGTTTGCAGCAGTGCGTGCGGTGGAGTGAATGTGTGTGTGTGTGTGTGTGCAAAAAAACGAAAACTCCCACCACCTGTGTCTCCGTCTTCTGTCAGCAGATTCCTTCCAAAACATTTTCAGCACAGGAGCTTTGTCGTCACGTTACAGCTCATGCTCCTATACTATCAGCCATGTTGCAAGGAAGAAAAAAACATGTGGCCCCGTCTGTACCAGGCACCCTCCTCAGCCCCGAATTTATTCATTGTATACCTGCTCACATTAAGGGATGAAGTGAGCTGAGCATCGTGCAACGTTGCTCCTAAAAAAGAAGCTGTTACAGGAGTAAGATCCATTGATGCTCATCCGGGGCGAACAATCTCCAACTGTTGGAAGCGAATTTATGCTTTCGATGCCTTGTAAAAATAGACCGTCGAAACATAACTCTCAGTCTGAAGTTGTTGCTGCAAAATATGCCGCAGGCGGTCTGATTCATAATAACTTGACACGACACTTGCTGCTCGACCTGATGACCTTGCTCCATTTCTTCCACATGCGTGTAATAAACCATATGAAGCGATTTATAAAAATGAATTGATCCAGAATTGGAATGGACCCATTATATACACTTTTAACATGAAACAGTGCAGGTTGACAAACTGAGGTGAGAATACTTTGCAGAGTGGCCTTGATGGCGCGCATTGAAAGGAACATATGGTTTCATTTACACCTTGAATGTTAGCTTTCACAGACATGCATTCTTGAGGCTTTCCTTTGCAAGTTTGGATTGTTTACACTTAAGATGTTCATGGCAAATGCCTTGTGCTTTGGCAAAATGTGGTGAACTGGTGACCTGTTGACTTGTGAAGCAAGGTCAAGGGGAGAGGGACCCAAACTCCCCGCTCAGCCTGGGCGGAGCTTGTGTTGCAAACCCCATGGAACCAGCGCTTGATGAAGCAAGCAGCCTGGCGGAGGGATGTGGTGTGCAACAAACGACTGAAAATAGCACAAGACACTCCCAGAGGGGGGTCACCATTGTGTGAGACTTCCTAAAGCCATGTCTCAAAAACGTTTGGATGATCCCAGGCCAAACTATGTCGGTGCAAAGAAGGCATCATAAGGATTCGGTTTTAAAACTATTGGTCCAGGATCATCCATACATTCCTAAGATATGGCCAGATCAAGATCAGATGAAAGCTTTCTGCCAAGTTCAATGGTGCAGAATTTCATTTACATTAAAAACAATGGTTTGCATGTTCAGAATGCGCAAAAGCTTCCTGGAGAGAGTCTGTGAAGAAGGAGCAGTCTAATTTCGACATGCAAGTGATACGGTCTTTGAAGTGCAAGCTAGATGGTGTTGGCTGAGGTTGATTCTATACTACTGTACTTACACGTACTCAATACGCACCCTTTTCAAAAAATGATTTTCACATACGCATCACTTATGCACCCCTATAGAAGTTCATATTTTCATATACGCACGTTTACGCAGTGCCAAAAGGGCTTTAACCCAAACAAATCAATTAGCAACGGTTCTACACAGTGGTTTCCTCAGCGACCTTACACTTTTCACTCATAATAAGACCTAGTATGGCGTCTAGCCTAATCCTGGAGGTCTTGGCCTCAAATCCTACTCCAAGTCATCAGAGCCCCCTCCACCCTCAGTGCTGCCACTCCCCTCCTCCCTTTCCTCATCACCGCTGCCATCCCCTTCCTGCATCATGCTGCTGCTTCTGCTGCTTTGCCCTCTCCTCCTTTGGATCCTCAGGCTCCTCCTTGAGGAAGCGGTGAAAGCTGAGCTGGAAGTACCCACGAGGAGGTGGAGGGGAACGCTGCTGTTGCTGCTGCTGCCGCTGCTCGCCACCTTGCTTAATCATTGCCTAAAATAATCATTTTCCACTTATTTGCACACATATGCAACGCCCAAAATAGATATTTTTTCGCCAGCTGCAATTCATATGCACAGCCCCCAAAAATCATTTTTGCGTATTGATATAATTTATGTACGGTATATGGACTCCTTAGGCCCATGACCAGTTTGAATGGTCTTCACTTGGAATTAGGTAACATTGTTTGATTTTAGCTCAATTGGGGGTCCCGGGGTTAATTTTTAAATCCAAATGGCCTTGGTAGGCTTCTTGCTGGCATCAATTTCTCAATGTGAGTCCTTGCTGCTACTGCTGCTGCTGGTCAGTTGGGACCAAGCTTGCTTTACAGCTATTGCTGCTGGCCTGGAGGGGACTGGAGGAGCACTGTTCAGGAGTGGGATTAAAACACACAGATGCTGCTGCTGCTGTTGCTGAAATCACACTTCACCATTAGCAAGCAATTCCAAGCAATCAATAGGCTGTCACTGTGCTAAACACACATTGGAGCTCATGCATGTAACATTAGCTGAGCTGTCACCTCCAGGACGCCCCACTGGGTCCTCATGCTTCACTGGCTGCCCTTTCCTAGGCGGCTTGACTTTGGCAAGCCTGGCTCGTCTGCTAAGAGCTGCTGGGTCAGGGTTACTGCTTCAGCCACCTAGCTAAGGGGTTAAGAGCTTGAGCTGGGGGTCTGGGAGGCCACTTCCAGCGCAAGCACTTCTCGGCCCAAAAATTTATCAATTTCCATTTCAAATGGGTCCGAACGCCTGGCAACAATTGCCGGCAAATTTTGGCTCCAGGACGACTCAATTTTTGAACTGGCCATGGACATCCGGTATTACGTCTTTAATGTTAGTGTGTGTGCAAAAAAAGGTCATAAGGAGCCAGAGCGAATTTCCAGCCATTTTTGGCACACCCTGTTGCAGCCTGACCTCCGATTGACCCCCTTCCTTCATCAATGTTGTCCTATAAGTTGGTTCCACAGGTTGTGGGGCTATAATAGTTGCGATGGGGGAGGATGATTGACCAAACTTGGGCCTGGACGGAAAATTTGAACTCCCTCTTCCAGCCATTTGATGGTGCAGGACTCACTCATGTTATGCCTTCAGTGCTCTTGCATGCTCAGGTCTCGCGATGGAAGCCAGTTGACCCCGGTCCCACACCGCAGCATACAGTGCTCTCTTTTCCCTCACCGCCACACACACATGGGAGCACCTTCCTCCCAACTATCTGATGAGGATTGTCCCAGAGGCACAAAGCGTACCCTGCATCATAAGATTGTGCCCTGTTCTCCAAGCTCCAGCAGGCCCAAAAAAGTTGGACGAGACTTACCAATGGTGACTCCCCTCTAATACGCTCCTGCTATTTACAGGTATCTGCTTCAGCGCTCCTCCACGCCCTCTGGCTGTTCTCTACCAACATCTTATAGCAGACCAGACTGCCACTGCACGCTCAGGTCCTCGGAACAGCAGTCATACTTATGATTCTCCCCATGCACATCCACCGCTCGCACCTGCTGTTGCTGGCTGTGGGCTGCCGCCTCTGTTGTTTGCTTCGGTGCGGATGGCCGCCCTGGGAACCAGAATCTGAACCCGAGCTCCCTACGGCATGCAAACAAACGAGCATGTAGACACGGGGCATGTCAACAACCAAACATGTACCGAGCATGTAAACATGGGGCGTATAAACAACCAGGCATGCACTGAGCATATAAACATGGGGCATGTACACAACCAAACATGTACCGGAGCTCCCTGCGGCATGCAAACAACCGAGCATGTACAAGTGCAAGCAAGGGAGAGACGCCCTCAACAAAGGGGAAAGTGTGCTTGACAGAAACAGTGCCAGGAGGCATGCAGGAAAACTGGAAAAAATGGGCCTGAATGGCCCGTCGGGTACCTCACGTGCTCAGGCTAGTGCAGGACACACAACCATTGGCCCAGGTATTCTTATGCTCGCATTCGCCACACGTTGTGCACTCCCCCCTCCCCAAAGATTCCTTCCTAATCCTCTTCTGAACTGTGATTGTGCCTATAGATCCCTGACATAACAGCCCAGCTTCAGCAGTATGTGCCCACCTGAGCCACTGCCGCTGCCTGTATGGCGCCCTGAGCTCCTCCACACCGTACTCCTCACCCCCGTTCCCTTCACCAAGGGCGGCAATCCTGCACTCCGGCCCACCTCGGGCACGCTCTTGTGGAACTGAGGGTTGGACCCACTGCCAGGGCAGGCCCCCGAATCTGTTGCTGCAGCTGCTGATGCTGCTGGATCGGGGATCTCTGGGGCGCTGCCCAGCATTTCAGCTGCTGTGGCTGCGGGCACGAGGTCCCCTTGTCCAGGAGGGCTCGCCACCCTCTGGGCGGCTTCTCCCCTCCCCTGATTGTGCGGCAGCTGCGGGTCAGGGAGCATGATCGCGGAGGGTCCCCCTGCAGCAGCAGCGCTGCCCGAGGGATGCTCTTGCTGCCGTGCCTGAGCAAAAGCCAGCCCTAAGGGCTCGAAGCCAGAAGCGCCTGCAGCTTTGTACCCCTCAGCCTCTGTGCCTTGGGGGGCCGCCCTGACCGCAGACTGACCCATGGGCTCCTCCTGGGAGGGTGCTCTGCTCGGCACCCTCACGCCCATGTCGCTGCTCGTTCTCTTGACCCTCCGTACCTCAGTGGCCGCAGCTGCCGCAGGCTGCACGCCGTCTGCCGCCGCCGCTGCTGCAGCAGCCGCAGCAGCCGCCGCTGCTGCCCCAGCTGCCGAGGGCGGCGTGGATGTGGCGGCCAGCATGGTGCCCACCGCCCGTTCCCGGCCTTGCTCTTCTGCCCAGTGTGCAAGCTGGCCTGGGCCATGAGGGGCATGGTAGCGGCGCGCCTGTGGGCGCAGCACCCCACTGCCTTGGCTGCTGCCCCCCGCAGTTAAGCACGAGGTGCTACTACCCAAGCGCGCCCCTGCCTCTCCCGCGCTGCCCATCCCGCTGCCGCCCCCACTGTCTGCATTACTGCCCCAGCTGTCAGGAGCTGCCGTGCTCCAGGATCCACGCACCCGTGTGCCGCTTACACCGTTCCCCCCTCCACCTTCCACTGGGCTTACCGCCTTGTGATTGCAGCGGCTGCCATTCGTCTCCATGCTGCTCCATGCTGTAGGGGGGGCGCCGCGCAGCTCCTGCTTGCTGCCCGCTGCAGGAGGCGTCGAGGCCACAGCCGCTACTGCGCCAGTGCTGCTGCGCTCTATGCCGCCCAAGCGCTCCCCTGCACCACCGCAGCCCATGCTGCTGCTGCCTACCCCGCCGCAAGGCGTCGCTGCAGCGAGAGGTGCAGCGGTGCTGGTGGGTGGGCTGGCACCGACGACAAGGGAAGCGATGCTTGCTGCGGGCATGATGCCTGGAGGCAGGGTTGGGGTGCAGGCCAAGGGTTGGGAGAGGCCCAGCAGTGGGGCCGATGCAGCTTGGGGTAGCGGCTGGGACAGGCCTAGCTGGGGGGCCGAGGCTGCAGTGTTCATGAGGGGAGGGGGGGGCTGCAGGATCACTGGCTGCAGCAATGCTGGCGGTGCTGAGGGGGCTGGCTGCATGGCCCAGAAGCCGTTGCTGAAGGCGGGAATGCCAGTAGCAGCGGGCTTACCCAGGGCCTGCAATGGAAAGGGCGTGGTACAGCATGAATTGATGTGGGTGTTGCGGATCGTGTGCCTTAGTGGGTGCAACAACCTCCTGAGTAACAGGCAGCAAGGAGCACCTGCAGTGCAGCACAAAATCCATGCTGTGCTTCTTACACCTATCTTGTGTGTGTGTTTGTGTGTGTGTATGCGCGTGTATTGGAGCAATTGCACAGCCTGGAAAAAATAACAGAACATTCCCACTCTAATACAATGTAATGGCACTCAAAAAAAGCAAAATGATTGCAAGAAGAGTAACACACAGTTCCATTCCTCCAAATCGTGTGTTCAAAAGTTGGGATTTGTACAGACAATTTAAGATCGATACACTTCAGAAATTGTGGGGGCATGCACGAGAATAATGGCTTTGATTCTCAAGAGCCGCTAGCAGCTGTGAGTATAAATCATTCAGTTTGAGTGAGAGGATGAGGAGAAAATGCAGTGATAAGGCGTAAACAAAAGGACTTAACTAAGGACTTGCATATGCTGGCCTCACACTATTCAAGAGCAAGCATATGACACCATCACAGCAGTTTGGGGAGTAATTTACTTCCAGTAGCATGCAGATGACACATTGAAGCAGATTGCCTCGCGGACAGCAAACCTGCCTGGAATAACATGCCTTGCCTCGTTAATAAAAGTTCTGATTGGCATTTTAAGATGTAATTTCTATTCCCATGCATACACGTGCACATGTTAAGGTTTTAGAGCAAAGTAGGATCAGTGCCTCTGTGGCTACATTGCATCTACCTGTATCTTTTAGAAGGGGTACAAATGCACAGCATAACTGCAAACCCGATTTCTTCGCACAGGCTTCCCATGAAAAACCAAGCCATTGCGGCAACTTAACAAAAGACCCTACAGGGAAGGCTGTGAAAACCGCCTGATAGGTGGCCTGGGGCAGAATGGATGACCTAGCCACTGCGCACCTGGTGGAGGTTGAAGTTTAAGCCCCCAGGCTGCCATGTGAAGCTGTTCGAGCTGATGGACTGCAACGAGGCCTGGCTGCTTTGCTGCTGCAGCAGCTGCGCATTGTGATTTGCAATCAGTGCCTGCATCGATCATCGGCAGGGATGAGAGCAATGACTACTTGCAATAGACCAGACGGATCCAACAGAGTGCCTGTCGCCCACAGCGTCGGCCATCATCGCTGCGTGCCTTAACTTGCAGCAAAAACACTACGAAGCAGAACAAGGGATCATTGCAGATAGAAGTGACACAGACTCTTCTTGCACACCCCACCTGTAACTGAGCATGGACCTCAGTGTTGGCTGAAGCAATGGCTGCAGCGTTGGTTGGGGCTGGAGAGGCAGGATCCCCCTGGATGGCAGGTGCTTGGAAGGCAGATGCCTTGCTGCTGTGCTTGCTGCTGCTGTCATATCCTGCCATTCCTGCTGCTGCTCCTCCAGGCTGCTGCTGCTGCTGCTGCTGTTGCTGCTGTACCTGCTGCCATTGCTGCTGCTGCTCCCGCTCCTGCTGCTTCTCCAGGTGCTGCTGATGGTGCTCAAGCTGCAGCCGCTGCTCCACCTTAGGCTTGGCAGACTTGCGCTTGTACCTGGGTGGCGGGATGGCGATGGATTCCGTTCCAGCATCGCCTCGCTCCACCTTGGCAAAGTGCTTTTGGGCATGGGACCGGATCTGGACGGAACTCTTGGTGCCCACATACTCTGCAGGCACACACGTGTGCTTAGTTTAAGCATCAGAGCATTCCAGCGCAGACTTAGGCAACAGAAATTAGGGGAAGCAGTTTCTCTCTTTTCTGGCAAACCTGCATGCCAGCATGAACCAGATTCCATGCCCTTAGGCATGGCAGAAAGGGCAACACCCTTCATTTCCCATCATAATGAACCCATTTGTGCACCACTGCCCAGGAATGCAAGCATGCATGCTGTGTTGCAGGCACACCTACAAGGGCAATTGCACTGATCAGATATTTTTCCGATACCACTCTGGTTACCCCAGCCACCACGCACCCTCTATCTTCTTCCAGTTCCTGCCGTAGAGGTTGACTGCCGTCAAAAACTTTTCGTGTTCGTGGGGAAGCCAGGAAGTCCGCGGTTTGGTCAGGCAATAGGGCTTTCGAGGAGCCTGCGCGCACACACAGCGCCGAGGGTCGGCCGAAACGAGCACAATTTACACTCTCATGCGGGCGAAGAGCTTGAGGAGGGGGGCACGAGAGCAGCATGCAAGCCCAGCATTCACTTTTCACTACGGAAGGGGGAGGGGGCCGAGAGGCACCGGAAGGAACTCCGTGTTCTCCCACTTCTTCCCAGAGCTAAAAGATGGGCGCAAATATGATGAATGCGTGCTCCAATTGTTGGGGTGCCCTGCTTACCCAGCGCTGGCAAGTTATGCAAGGGAGAACAAGCACGGATGCGGGGTGTCAACCGACCTTTCCCCCGGGATTGGATTGTTGCTGGTTTGCGCCAGGCTGCGGAGCTGCTCCGGATGGCCCGCCCTCATGCTGCCCCTCCGGCATGGATTGAGCTGAGAGCGCGTTGCGTCGGTTGTTGGGGTGTCCACTGATGAGGAAAATCCCGCCCTTCTCTCACTTTCCAAGCTCAATCACGTAATCAATGGTAAGATGTGCGCATGCAACATTAATGTTCTATCGCGGCTAGTTTGGTGGAGTGTTTACAACGGTTTGTTTGGACGCCCTTCCTTCCGGATCCGATTTACTACAAGTGTCATATCACTCGCATATTTTTAGAATTGCAGAAAATGATGCTGAGAAGTGGCATGGGTGCACCTCTCTGCTTGCAGAGGTCGGTCCCTGCAGCAGGGATTGCTTCCCCCATCAACAGGAGAGGAAGTAGAGGAGTCAGGGTACAGGCACTCTTTGGATGGTGAGTGGCATTGGTTGCTCCCTGCATGGTGAGCACAATTGTAGATTTGGTGGGGATTTCTGCATCTAGTGTTGCAACGTCGGTAGGCACAAGGAGAGTTCACGGGTGTGATAAAGCTTGAATGTGACTCCTGTATGATGGGTTCAAGGTTTTGCTTCACGCAAACAATGTGCTTGCAACTGGGAACCCGGCCCGCGTGGATGATTTGGTGCAGGGGCAAGGATCCCTACAAGGAGCAAGAGAAGGAGGAGCAGGTGTGTGTATATGTATGTGTGTGTGCATGTGTGTGTATTTGTGTGTGTGCGCGCGCACGCGCACCGTCACGCGCATGTCTCTGTGTGAGCGTGCGTGACAGATGTTGGAAACAATGTTTAGTTTCGAAACATGTGCGCTCTTAAAAGTTAAAAAATAATATGAGCTTCCTATGAAAAATGCAGATGAGGATCCAGAGAGAACGATTGGAGCAAAGAAAGACCGGGGTGAAGCTGCGGGAGGCAGACAACAGGAGAGAGGTACAAGTTCATGCGTATTTGCACACGCTGTACGCTTTCCTGGTTCATGCCCCTCTGTGGTTGGATGCTGTTGGATGTTTAGTACAATAGCTGCTGCCGCCACCGCTGAGTCATTTCTGTAGCGCCTTGAGGGCCAGGTGCAAATGAGGGGTCAGTTGGGTCCTGCAGTCTTAGAAAAACAGTCTTAGAAAAACGAATTTGGTTCGCACTGCTGACTGGATTGTTGGCTTTCCCTGACCTGCAGCAAGTGAGGCGGACATTGGCGTCCAAGAAGCAGGAGCGCCAGCAGGAACGAGATCTTTTATCTCAAGGCATCATGCCTGATTCTCTGAAGGACTGGAAGGTGAACATCAAAGAATATGGCTGGTGCAGCCGTTGGAAACAGCTGTCAGCAAGCCTTACAGGACCCATGAAAAACAAACCCAGGGCCCTGCACGGTTTGTTTAACTTCTCGTGTGCCACTGCTAGCCTTTGGTGGCCCAATGCTTGCATCCATGTGTTTAGGGGGGTGCATGTCTGTACATAAGGTCTGTGCATGGTGCCCTATTGCACATAAACTTAAGTGAAAACATTGACTGCATGTGGACTGTAGGAATGCAGAAAAGTCACTTGGACTATGCAGGGTGTGTGGCCCTCTGAGATCCTACATCGCCCCAGGGGCTTGCCTTCTGAAATGACTGCCTCCTTTTTTACATGGATTGCAGCCTTACCGAAACAAGAGGGATGAAGAAGCCAACTCCGGCATCGTGGTGCCCCTGCTGCCTTTTGGTAACCAGTAAGTGGAGACCGTTGTGCCGGCCGTCTGTTGCAGCCTTTATGACCTCGCTCTGTTCTTGACTGTGTTTCATTTCGCGCCATAGGTTTTGCTACTAAGTTCTTTTGTCGACATGCTTGGTACAGCGAGATGATGCCGTCCCCACTTTGCCACCTGTTGGCCAAATTGTTAACCTGACCAATGTTTGTATGCAGGGAATACGATGAGGGTGAGCGCTTTGATCTCAGAAGTCCATATGCTGATGATGGATGGGTGGACCCTGACGAGGTCGACGCCTTTGCAGGTGATTGAGTTAATAGTTAAATTTCAAAGCAATTTATATGTGTGCAGTGCCTAATGTGCCATGTGTAGGGATCGGCGTTGGCCTACAGCGCGATATCGCGCTATACAATTTTGGAATATAGCGCGTGCTACAATGTAAAACATTAAAACAAGAGGGTGACAAGCCGCTGATGAATTTTTGTAGCCAAGAGAAAAATGCATTATGGGTCTTCAAGTGCCTTAGCAAGTGTTCATGCTTTACCAAGTGTGCAAGTGCCTTAAGGACACAAGCCCATTTGGCTGTATGACTCTGTGTCCTGATGATATGAACACTGTTCTTTCGGCCTTGCTGATCCTCAGCTGCTCTCGCTGCATCCGGGCTCACACTGAAGATGCTCTTGCATTATATTCAATGCTTCATTGAGATAATCAAAAGTATTTCTATAATATTATAAATGCATGAGGTGCTACCGGGGTCTTTTGTGACATTTGCTGTGGCGCTTGTGAGATTGCAGAGGGCTTCTGTAGTATTTAAAGTGTCCGTGCATGTTGAGAAACTTTCCGTGAGGGAACCCCCGGATACTCTCTTTAGAGCCAAGCCCGCCGCTGCTAAGGTACCTTGCTGCCTTGTGTCTTGGCTGCTTTGGCAACTGGCAGCAGCTTGTAATCAACCATTTACTGCGTCCGCAGCACCTCAGCAATAGGGCACGAACCAAGGAATTCGCTGTTCTCACATCCGAGGGTAAATGTGCAATATGGAAAGCCACTGGGGAGGAGCAAGAGCCTGGCAACACCCTGGAGAAGAGGCGTGGGGGCCATGCAGCCACACGCAGACACACACACAGACAGCCACACGCAGACACACACACACAGACAGCCACACGCAGACACACACACACACACACACGGCCACACACAGCCACACACACACACACACACACACACACACACACACATGCAGACACACACACACATACACACACATGCAGACACACATACACATGCAGCTACATACACACACACACAACATGCGCATGCGCACACGCACGCTTGCACCCCTGTGTGCATGCACACACCAGCACGCATGGTAGCATGCATAAGTGCGTGCTCATACGTGGCATTAAGGGTATGCATGCACGTGCTTGAGCGAATTTTCCTTTATATTTGCGCATGCAGGCAAGTACATGAACACATGCAGGCCTGCATGCGCACACACAGCCGCGCAAACACACACAGGAGCGCACACACATACCCACACACAGGCTGGCAAACATAGGCAGGCAGGCACACAGGCACGCTCAAAACACAGGCCACGTGCGCATGCCCGCGTGCACACACACACACACACACAAGCTATCATGGGCTGTCCTGCAAATGGAAGGGAAGGGCAGGGCTAAGGGGATGTATGGCCATAAGGGAGTGGGCACACCTGTAGAAGGTCATTTGGCTTGAGCAGGTATAGCGCTATATTTTGACCCAGAGGCGTCCAGAGCTCGTCAGGATTGTTTCCTGGCTCTCCATTTTTGCAAGGGAGCATTGTACACGGTGCCCCACCAGCCTGCCGAGTCTGGTGCCAAAACTCGACCCGCGAGGGGGGTTTCTGGTATAATATAGCGTTTTTATATAGCGCTATATAGCGCGAAATCGCGATATCGCGCTACATCGCGCTATAGGTTTGGCTCATATAGCGCGATACGCCGATCCCTAGCCATGTGTTAAAGTAGCAGTCTGTGCTTACTGACTGAGCATGTGCATTCCATCTGCCCAAAATTGTTTTAATCATTTCAGTGAAAAAGAATCTTGCATGCAGCAGATTGTCATTGTGTCCCCTTGTTTTGTATGTCCCTTCCTGCAAATTTGCAACAAAATTTTGGTTCTTTTGTGGTTAGATCCACTCGGTGACTGTGCCAGCCAGCCATGGAGGGATAAACGCATTCAAACTTACAGCTCCCTGAAAGCTACGCAACTCGTGATATTTAGAAACTGTATGCAATGCCTTTGTCCAGATGGGCTGTAGAAATGTTAGCGCGCTAGTGTTAAGCGAGCGGCGCTCTGTGTTTCCCTACATCTTTTCTTCATGCTTGCAGGAATCAAAAACTTTGGAAAGAAGTTCCTGAACTTCAGTCTGAAGCGCGAGGAGCCAGGGGAGCAAAAGCCTATCATCTGGGCCTCCAAGTATGAGCAATATGTTCAGGAAAAGAAGCAGAAAGAAGAAGAGAGGAACAAGTAACTTAAAAGCAGTGTAAATGGGTTACCTTGCTCATGCTAAGCAAGTCCTCTCCTTCTTGGTTTTTCACCAAGCAGCAACGCTCCTCATGAGTTTTTAAACCGTCAGTTATCTGAAATGCTGTGGCAATTGCATTGTTTGCAAAAATTGGCAGGCGTTGAAATAACGCTTGACATGGCTTATTGTATGGCTTCTATCACAAAGCACTCTTGTCATTGCTTCATCATAGTGGCACTGTCAGTGGTCACATGTGCTTCCGCATTATTTAAGTTCCATCATGGCGCTGTAGTTTGGTACAACAGTCCTGCACTCCTTGACTCATCGTGTTAATCTTCTGGAAATTGACGTGCCAGAGTTATAAAGTTGTGCAAAATAGGGGTCATACACCTTTGCGTGGTCGTTTATAGACAACACAGCGGCAGTGTTTGAATGTATAAGGGTTACAAGGGTTACAAGGGGGGTTGGCGTACAGCCCAAGACTCTGACTGATCGGCTGCTGGTGAAACATTCTCATCCAGTATCAAATTGAAACCAATTCTGGCAGAAAATTGAAAAAACTGTACGAGTCTTGATTTAGGAAAGCATTGATCTCAAGATCAGTCAAAATGTGGAAGCTTGCCGAGAAAGGAGCAAAGTCAGCGTCTGTAAGCTGGGCTTAAGTATGTAATGGTTTTATAAGATCAATGAACAGGTCCTTGTATTTTCTGCGCAGCTTACACACCTCAAAGCAATAAAGCATGTTTCTCGCGGCTAAAGAGCGGCTGGAAAAATCCTTAAACAACCGCACGGCTGTAATCAGACGCTTAAGCCGCTCTTCAGCCGTCCTTTGAGAACTTGTCATTTTGGGCATTTAAAATGTTCTTCAAAACATCTGTACACTGTTACACAGTACACCGAGTACTTGTCCTTAAAACATTATTCCACGTTCTCCAACAGGACATCTGAAAAAGTACCTATGAAGCAAAAAGCCTTTGCGTTTGCACAAGCAAAGACAACTAGCGTGCATGTGTGTGTATGTGTGTGTGTGCGCGCGTGCCTTGGTGTGTGTGTGTGTGTGCGTGCATGCGTGCGTGCGTGTGTGCGTGCGTGCGTGTATGTGTGTATGTGCGCGTGCATGTGTGTGTGCGTGCTTGTCTGCAAGCATCTGTGTGTGTGTGTGTGTGTGTGTGCATGTGTGTGCGCATGTGCACAACTCGTGCACTTGAAGTGCGCGCTTGTGTGTGTGTGTTTTGTATGCATGAGAATATGTGTGCATGCGTGTGCGCGCGGTGTGTGTGTATGTGCTTGTGTGTGTGTGTGTGTTATTTGTGTGTATGAGTGTGAGTGTGTGCGTGCATGCGTGTGTATGTGCGTGTGCTTTTGTGTGTGTGCGTGTGCGCGCGCGTGTGTGTGCGCGCGTGTGTGTGCATGCGTGCGTGTGTGTGTTGTATGTGTGTGTGTGTGTTTGTGTGTGTGTGTGCGTGGGCGTGCGTGAGTGCGTGCGTGCGTGTGTGTGTGTGTGTATAACCGCTGCAGCTGCGGACAATGTCCGCTAGGGCAGAACAGGCAAGCGCGCGCAACCGTCTCGTTCAGTGTTAAACAAATTGTTAAACTGCACGTAGGCTGCGTTGCGGTGCCTCGTTGCTCGCCGAGCCATAGCCAACTCATGACCACTTGTCCAACTCAGGGAGTCAGGAAGCACAGCCTAATCAAAGTTTGGTTATCTATTCAAATGTATAACAAAATGCAATAAAAACATGGTTACTTCTGTGAGAGATGGTAAAATGGCCAGATTTGTCCAAGATGTCCAGATAGTCAAGAGACTCCAACTAAAAATATATTGATGATATTGTATTTAAGTATCTTGCCTGTTTGATACACTGCTTTCACCTTTGGCAAACTTTGTCAAGCAAGATTGTATTGAAATTCATTAAAACTTGACCACTTACTGTGGGTTCAGACATACCTGGAAGTGGTAAGCCCCTGTAAAGCCTGTTTTTCTGATACATAGGAACATGCCACAGCTGATCTGGGCCTGAATTGAAAAAACTGCGGCAGGAATGCGGCTGAAGCTGCTGATTTCAGACGCCGGCTGGTTTCCACCATGTGCGGCTGAAGAGCGGTTGAAATCTTTTCAGCCGTTCTTCAGCCGCTTCAGACGCATTTCAGCTGAGCCCTGAAATTTCTGACGACATATTTAAACCGTCCAGCCATTTACAGGACTCGACCTTCAAGCAGTGGGCATGAAGCCTAAACCTACTCACATTCCTCATGATTCCTTTATCCACATCCTTAAATAAATACGATGGGATACAAAAGAGTGTGCGTGCTGTTTGATTTAAAGGTTTTCCGCACCAATGATGGTAACTTGCCAGGGGCTTGAAGTCACTGCTTTCCTGTTCACCTCTCGGGGACTGAGGGCATCCGCTTCCCTCCAAACCTTTTGCTCTCTGTACCTCAAATCCCCTCAGCTTCCCTTCCTTAACTCAGTTGGAAGGGCGGCAGACTGTAATGGTGTATCTTCAATGTGTGAATCGCGTCTGGAGGAGGCTGTGTACCAAATGGTCTGCCAGAAAGCAAGGGAAAGAGAATATGTGTGTATCCATTCCATGCAGCCCCTAGTTGCAGAAGCAAAAGGCCTTCAGTCACGTCAGCCTGCCTGCCTGTTCAACTTCCTTAAGGGTGAAAAAGTACAGTTGCTTCGATTATGTAAACAGCCTGACTCCAAAGGAATTTACATGGTGAATAGAGGATACCATGGACTCCCATGGGAAGGTTACGACGTTACAATGGGATTTGACCTTCATCCAGGTGGTTTGGCTGCTCGGCCTGCTGGACTGTGCCAGCCCCACGTGAAATATCCATGACTTCGGAATTAAGTGATAAGTCTCATGAGTTTGATTCTGCAAGAAATGAAAGGCATCCGAACTAGCTTGAGTAAAAAGCGCCTGACTCGTTCAGAAAAAAATCTTGAATGAACTCAAAAAGTGGGATGGAGGTCAGAGAACAGATGTGCAAAAGTCCTTCTCAGAGAACACATAGGGACCGTCCCGTGTGACGCATGAACAAAGGAACACGGCATACATCTCGTCTTGGGATCCTCCTTAGTCACACCTATCACGTTCAGATGTATGCTCCTGCCAGAGTGAAATGTCGACTCTCAAAATGTGTGCATGTAAACGAAAGTGCGCTATATTTCTCAACATGTGCTTGCCTAAGTCTAGATGCAAACCTTTAAGGACAGAAAAGAGCGCGCCATAAACAGACAAACTTTGAAAGGTTTTAAAGGAAGTGCCACCCAATGATGATATTTAGCTAATTTGTTCATGTGCTCACTACGCTCTTTTGAGGCATCAGTATTCCATACACCTTGCAGCCTCCTCCTCAAATTACCATCAACAAGTTGCAAATCTACGCAAGAATATAAGTGGAAGAACTGTCACGTTATATTCCATCCTTCCCTTATATTTTAAGAGAATTCAGGGTCAGTCATAGAAGACAGTGCCTGCTATGCCAAGTACTTTGGTGAGCAAGGAAAAGAAAGAGTCACGCATCCTATAAAGGATGATATCACGCTGCATGATGGATAGGCTGCATTGCGACCTCACTGTAATGGTACAAGTAACAGAGGTTTCCGGTGTGAGTACGGACGGAGTTGGCAGGAAGCCTTAAGGATGGGGTGCGAGTCCCCTTGTTCCGCGTCATAGGATTAAGTATGAAGGTTCTGAAGTGGCATCTGGCCACCAGTCATGGCTTTCATTGTGCTGCACCCACTGTCACAGGTCTGACTTGAACCTGCGACACCCCATGAGACGGCGTAGGAAGCCCGACTCAAGTGCTCCTCTTCAGGTTCCACACAAAAAGAAAGAAAACAAAAACAGCGTAAGCAGAGAAAACTCTCCCTACACAACTTATTATGCATAATGCTTAAGTAGTGACTCTTCACACCATCCTTCTGGGTGTTGGTGGGACCTGCTATAGAGAGCATACCCTAAACCAGTTTAACAATTGGGACTTAACCAACAGCGTGCCTTGAAAGTTGCTCGCAATCTGCATGCCCATTCTGTTGAGTATGCTCATAAACTTGTTACCACTAGGCGTGCTATTGAAAACAAGAATACTTCTTGCAGCCAGGTTATGGAGCCGGGTGCTTCCAATAACCCTCCAGATTACCATTAACTCATCTTGTTCTAATACTTTGTGGTGGAGGGGACTCACGGCTCTTCGGAGCCAATGTGTCTCCTTTTCCTTAATTGATGAAGGGAGAGTTTTCTCTGCCAACGTACTTTTTTCTCTTCTTTTCTTTGCTTTCCCCCTCGCACGCCACTCATTACAAGTGAGTGGCCCCCCTCAGGGTCAAATCCATGAGGCAACATTTGTTAGTTACACCGACTGAAAGAGGCCAAAAGATTTCCGAGTGCTTAAATCTCATCGCTGCAAACTTCCCATTATATGCAGTTCGAACAATGTCATGGTCAACGCTTATCGGTGGAGCTGTGCCACTGCAGTTGTAACCCTCGCTGCCAATTTCTTTTTATAATTTGTTGAAGTCAGAAAAGCAATGATACTCTCTTGATTGTAAGAATGGCTCAATCTCCACGACTTGAATGAACGTCCCTGACAGCTTTGGTGTTGAGCAACAGCAACAGCAGCAACAGCCTGTGGTTACTAGAGCCAAGCCTGTGCAGAGGTTCCTGAAGAGGGGCGAAGGCACTCAGAGGCGTATTTTTGGCCCCCAACTCCTCAGAGCAAAGCAGCAGGCTGGGGGTGTCCAGATTGTTGGCCAGAGCAAGGCACCTGCTCAAAGCCAGGCACCTTATGCAGCTTCAAGAGTAGATGAGCTTGGCTATACTGATGCAGCACCTCAGGTGCAGCCAACGCTTGAAAACTTGGAAGAGCTAGCAGAGCTGCAGGCAGAAACAACCTTGGTGGAATTGGAGGTGGCCCAACGACAGGGTGCAGATTCAGGTAAGCAGCAGGCACAGTGTTGAGGCTCCTGGCATTGATAAAGTTTTCAGCAGGGGAAGTCTAGTAGACTTGGTCAAACCCCATGCAAGCACATCCATCAGAACTGGGCAATGTAGCTCTTTCGCCAGAAGCCGGCGGCAAACTCACAACACTGATGTGTCTGTGTGTGCACGTGCTTGCGTGCGCCTGCCTTTGCAGCTCCTTTCAGGCAGCACCAATTTGCGGCCCAAGGAGCAGGTATCCATGCGCCCACCCTGCCCCATTGGTCTTCGCCCCAAACACACCTTCAGGTATTTGTGGCAGCTCAGTTTCAGCTTGGTGTGAGGTTTGCCTGAAAGACGTAAAGGAGCCATTATTATTCAAGGGCATCACACCCCAGGGCACTGCCAAGATGATTGAAGCGGTACATGTTGTACAAAGAGTGGTCTAAATGCGGGGAAAGCGTCTTGTTCCAAGGTAGCATGGAGTTTGCCATGGAAGTGGGTGCCTATGCCTAACCGCCATGGCCATCCGTCAAAATGACAACTTTTAGCAGCTGCAACAACGCATTGCAGGAGGACTATGAGCTGGAGGAGTTCAAGGCTTTGGAGCAGCAGATTAAAAAGGATGTGTGCGGGGGCTTGGAGCCCCCTAAGCTGTTCCAGGTGGGGCCACTAAGTTTTATTCCACCCTGTGCTTGTACAGTAGGTTGTGTCAGGTTGCGTTTCTGACCATGCTTTGTGCCGTGAATTGCATGCTCATTGCCCCAAATGCACCTGAGTTATTTCGTGCAAGTGCTTCATTGTTCGAGCATTGTGTCCCCAGGGGGCGCAACCTTGGGGTTGTGCAGAGCAACCAACAGCAGGGAAAGCCGTTGCGAAATGCGTGTTGTTGTACCATGTACACCATCATGCACTGCATGCGCTGACTTGCACAGGCCGGTATTGATGCTGGGCATGATGTGCCCCTCTCTCTCTCGCTCTCCTTCTCATTCACTCTCACTCAAAAGTGCCCGTCACCTGCGCCTAGCGCCCAACAAATGCAGGGGATCATGTTACGCAGTCTTTGATGATTCATCCCCTTGATTGCTCTCGTCTTACTACCAGGCACCCGACCCAAGGCCAGTGAAGGCGCCACAAAAGCAACAGCAGCAGCAGCCTGCCCCGCCTCGCCCTGCCTCATACACATCCTCACATTGGGGGGATGAGGATGCTGAGGAAGAAGAGAAAGAGGCGGATCAGCACCAGGAAGAGGGGTTGCAGCAAGAGAAGCTGCAGCACTTGTCCACAGCAGCACGTGGCGCTTTGGGTGCAGGGATTGGTGCTGGTTATCCAGGCCCTGGCAGGCAGGTTGACCTCATGCAGGGAACTGCAGTTCCAGGCAGCAGCGCGTGCGCGGCAAGTGTGCCTGGTAGAGATCTGTTTCCTGTGGCTGGGGGGGGAGTAAACAGTGGGTCAGGTGTGTTCCTGGGGGGTGGGCCACATGGGGGCTGGAACGCCCACAGCATGACCGACATGCTGCCATTGCCATTCCCGTTTCAGTCACAGACACCGGCGTCACTTAACATGAGCATAGCCAAGCCCGGTAGCCCTACTGGTGAGCGTGCCTGCTCCTGCTGGTGCAGTTGTTGGCGTGTCTCCTGTTTCTGTGGTGTGGGGAGTGGCACACAGCCTGCGGAGGCTTTCTGTTTGCATTCTTGCTCAAATTGTGTTTCTGCTAGTACTCTAGTACTCATGCCTAGTACTCATGCCTTGCCTTGACCCTACAGCCTAATAGCTAAGCAGCACAATTTGCTGCCACATCGCATCTGCCAGACGACTAGAAACCCACTTGATCATGCTTTTGGTCTTTGCTTGACATGTGGTCTTGCTGCCGTTGTGGCCGGCCTCATGAGGTAGGATGGAGCACATGTGCCTTTCAGAAAGGATGGATGGAAAGGCTGGTAGCTTGCTGATGTCATGGTGTCTCTCCTTTTTGTCCACAACCCTGGGAGCTGCTCCCGGGAACGTTACAAATGTGAACTTGCCGGTTGGCTTGGGAGTGTTGCGCATTCGCACTTGCCAGCAATGATCCTCCACTCCACTTCCACATGTGGCCATGCTCCAGGGCAAGAACAGTGCATGGCGATGGAGCTTGTCAACTTGTCCAGAGCCTCTTTTATCCCATGCAGGGAACCTGCAGCGCCATCCCAAACCGGCAGGTGTGCCCTCTGGACCAGCCACCAGCACCACCAGCAGCTCCAGCAGCGCCACTGGTGGCTTCCCTGCAAGTGTGGCTGCTGGGTTCAGAGGCTACAGCAGGTGAGGCTGTGCTATAGTGTAGGAGTATGGGTGTTCCATGCACGCACGCGTCCATCCTTTCTTGTAGTGACACACGCAGGAAAGAGGAAGCAGATACATGGGGGTCCACGACCCTGGATTGAATGCCCCATTATTTTGCACTCATCGCATGCACGCCTGCATGTTAAACATATACCTTGTCAGCGGTGCGGGCGCAGGAGCTATGCAAGCAGTCATGCAGCTGCTGCTGCTGCAGCAACCGGCGGCGGCAGGGGGGTCGCTGTGGTAGGCGTGGGGGCATCTGGGGGGGGGAGAGGGGGGCTGGGACAACGCGGTGATGTTACTGCCAGTAAGGGTGGGAGGGGTGCTGGTAGGGTGAGCAGCGCTGGCACACCCACTGCAGCTCTGCTGCAGCAGCAGTTTGGGGTTGCTACTCCACCAGACGTGGGCTTTGAGGATGACCAGGAGCAGTGGGAAGAGGGGGAGGCTGAGGTGGGCATGGACTCAGCAGGTGGGCAGGGTAGACTGATGGCCGGATACGGAGGGACGTGGTCCAATGCAGAGGTGGCCCGCGCGCATGGGCACATGCAGGTGAGTCCCTGTTGAACCCTCAGGCAGAGCCTTAGTGCCCTTTTTAAAATGCCTGGCAGCCACATGGCATGGAGGAACAGGAGAAAATATGCCAGCCGAAAAAAGGCGTACATTAAGGAAAGAAGGAAAGAAGGAGGGACATGGCATGAAATGGCAAGGATGGGGGCCCCTGCTGATGGGGCCTTTACTAACGTGCACAGAAAAATTAGGCTGGAGCTTTGTAGAAAGGTTGTTTTATTTTCATCACACAATCAATAACTACTTGTATGCTGATAGGAGCTTCTATTGGAGGGATGTATGTGCGCATCGTAAATAATTTTGGTCGCTGATGGCTTGCTGAGTGCAGATTACAACTGTGTGAGCGTCTTTGCAAAGCATTTATACGTCTCACTTACAAATTTGCAAGTACTCAGTTTGCGTCGGCTGAAGCTTTGTCAGAGTATACCATTCTGGCACATGCGCGTACCAAGATCTATGCATACTCACGCTTATGCCTGCAGGGTGCAGCAATGGAAGAGGAGGAGGACGGAGGGAGCTTGACACAGCCGTTTGTGCGATCACTCTTCCAAAAGCAGGTAACCAGTAAGCATTTGTGACAAATGAATGAAACGCATCAACGCTTACCTTGCTTCTTACCCTGTCTCACAGAACATTTATAGCACGAGGTGCTCTAAATTTGGAGGAAGCTGGTGCCGATGGAGGAGGCGTGTCACCTGAAAGCTGTTTAAAAGCTTGGGCCTGCGTTTCATTGTCAGTCAAGCAAGCTCAGGTGCCCCCTCTCTGAAATCGATCAGGCAGGATCAGATGCCTCTTCCATGGAACAGTCTGGCAAGATCAGGTTTCCCCCCTTTCCAACCAGTCAAGCAAGCTCAGGTAATCCCCCATGCGAAATATGCCTGACAGCTCCGACATATGTTTGCAAGCATGCTCCTCTCCCAGGAGGCTTGCTGCAGCATGAGCCCATGGCTTTTCCCCTTTCTCGCATCACCTTCTCCCATATTTGCACTTCCCCAATGCAGCAGCCTCGACCTGGAGGCGCAAGCCGGGGAGGAGCCCCTGCAACAGCTGCAGGTGTTCCTGCTGCTGCCCCTGGCCGGCGTGCCAGTGGGAACACTGCTGCCGGTGCTGTGTACGGAGTGGGGTATGGGGAAGGAGGTGGTGGCGGCAGTGGTGCGATTCCTGTGGAGATCGAGCGCCTGCAGCAGCAGCTGTTGCAAGAAACAGCCAAGGTTCAGCAGGTGAGAGCGTAGCATTCATGACACATGAATCATAAAGCTGTCGATTGCCTTCCTTTCATCCTGGGCAATGCCTTTTCATGAGTTCAGTTACTGAGGGGTGGTGCTGTGTGTGCTCAGTTCGTTGCTGCGTTTCTTTCTTGCAAATGAAAAATCCTCTTAGCCACCCTTTGTGTTTCCGCATTGCCCTAAGGCCTCACAAGCCCTCCTCATTCTGTGCAATGCTGCGCTGCGATGTGGACGCAGCATGCACGAAGCCCTTGGCTGTGTCCTTTTTTAATGTTGTTTTTGGGAGACGGTTGCAGACCAGGTGCTTTGTGCGTGCCATGTTTTGTACCTTTTTATTTTTGGGAGACGGTCGCAGACCAGATGCTTTGTGCGTGCCAAATTTTGTACCTTTCATTTTTAAGAGACGGTCGCAGACCAGGTGCTTTGTGCGTGCCATGTTTTGTACCTTTTATTTTTGGGAGACGGTCGCAGACCAGATGCTTTGTGCGTGCCATGTTTTGAACCTTGGCCTTTCACAGAGGGTCATGTGCTGCTGCTATGGCATGGCTGCAGGAGAAGAGCACGCTGGTGCGCATGCGCACAGACCTGGAGAAGGCGGCCAACAAGCTTGAAGCTGAGCGCCAAGCCATGGAGCGCAAACAGGTGGGAGGCGCACCACGGATCAGGCGCTGTGCAACATGTGCCACACTGTGCAGGGAAAGCTGGTGCAAAAAACGTTGTGATATTCGAGGGGAGAGCGAGCACCTGAGGAGCCGTTCAAATTGAATGCCGAGCCTTGGAGGTCAGAGGCAGCTGGCCTCTGGCGTACGGAATGTTTAAAGCCAGAAAGCTCGCAGCCGAGGCCTGCAGAGTCTCTTTGAGGCATGCCTGGACATGCCCTGCCGCATTGGCTGCTGTCAGTAGGTATCCATCACTCGCAAGTTGCCCAGCTGTCTCAGCACCTACTTGCCCTATGGTGCCTTTCCACTGAGGGGTAGGCCCTATGCCGGTGAATTGGCCTGCAGAATTCCTCTCAGTTGCGCCCTGCTGTGGGGCTGCTGTCTGTGACAAATCAGGTCACACACAGATTTACCCAACTGTCACAGCACCTGGCTGCCCCGTTGTGCCTTCCACTGGAGAAGTAAATCCTGCCCTGCACTGTGAAATGTGGGGCTCCTGCAGGTGGAAGCTGCCTCTGCATTTGACACCTGGCGGCAGGCAGAGGTTGCACGGCTACAGCGGGACCGCCGCGTGCTGGAGAAGCAGAGCAAAGCCATCCTCAAGGTGAGAGACGCAGCGACAGCATTTGCCTGAGGTGCATATGGAGAGCGCGTGGCTGACAGAGGGACAAAGTGCAAGACAGAAGGACCGCTGAGAGTCCCTGCGCTAACTAAGAGACAGAGGGGCAGCATTTGCGGAGGTGCACGCAGAGTGTGCTTGGCTGCCGGGATGCGTGAGAAGCATGCTCCTGAGCTGCCTCCAAGCTGAGGGAGCATGAAGAGCAGGAGTCCCCGTGCCGGCTTCATATCATGTCATTAATGCATGCTTTTGCCTCTACTTGTGGCGCTTGCGCCGTGCTTGCTTATCCTGAGACTGCTTACATCAGGCTCTGTGCCTTCGTCTGCTAACTCCATGGATGCCTGCGTCTGTCTTTGCTTGTGTCGCTTGCGCCTTGCTCGCTCATCCTATTCGCAGCAGCCGTCTGGGATGAAGCATGCAGCTGGTGAGCTGGTGCAGGCTGCTACCCACAGTTTGGCACTAATATCAGAGGGGCTATCTGAGGCATGAAAACAGGTGTTTTTTGCATCCTCCCTGCATAAGCGTCCCCCAACTGGTAATTTTAAAGCCTAGGTTCCTCTTTCTGTTTGAGTTTCTTTAGGTGATCTGAGGCCAGGAAAGCGATCTGAGACCTGAATTTTAAATTTTTGGTAAATGTAGGTTTTTATTAATGAAGATAATGGTTGGATTCGAGAAAGAAACACAAGAAAGAGCATGTCTGGCAATATAGGCCAGTTAATTCCCTCTGCTAGAATTCCTACTGTTTGGCATAGCATCAACGTCTGCCTCCTTTTTGGGAGAGCATCTCTTCATTGTGCTTGCTTAGATGTGTCTCTCATCATGCTGCCCGCAGCTGCCATTCCAGAAAGAGCGCACCAGCGAGCTGATGTAGTCTGCCAGCTCATTGCCATGGCAGCCTTCCATGGACAGTATATTCATTCATTCTACCTCTGCTTCCGCTACTTACATTATGCTGTGTCTCAAACCATGCACAGCTGCCTTCCAAGAAAGAGCGCGGCACCAGTGAGCTGCTGGAGGCTGAGCGCAAGGAGGCCAGCGCCAGGGACGCGCGGCATCGGCTGACGGTCGAGCGTCTACGGCGGCAGGTTGTGGAGCTGCAGGTGAGCCTCTGTCTGTGTGTGAATTTGTGTGTAGTTCGGGAGCACGCCTGTGGGTTGGTAGGTGGGTGGGGGATATGGGGTTTGATCGATCAGGGAGTCGTTGCGGAGGAAAGTGTTGGAATACAGGCTGGGACGTGGGTGCATGCGCATGATTGCATAGCGTATGACAAGTATCTTGCTCACATTGGTGTGCTTGCTACCAAAAATGTGTGAGCGAGTGCCCTTGACCGGGATGCCCCCGTCCCCCCACTCTGCACGTATAGGACAAGTGCCGCGAGCTGCGTGAGGAGGTGCGGTGGCACGAGGCTGCCAGACTACAGGACCCTGCAGCATGGCATGCTTCCGGCCAAGCCGCCGCCAACGGCAATGTTGGTATCAGCGTGAACGGGACTGCAGGGGTGAGCGGGGGTGCGAGTGCACGAGGGGGAACGTCCGCTGCCAACAGCGGTGCTTCTGGGCTGTCATCTAGGGCGAGTGCAAGCACAGCCAGTGCACGCCCAAGCGCAGGGATGCAGGGGCTCGGGCGGCCCGGCAGTGCGACCAGCAGCAGCAGAGGTGGGGGGGGGGGCTGCAGCTGGTGCGTCAGGTGGCAGTTGTGGTGTGCGAAGGGCGGGAGGGCTAGTGCCTGGGCCTGGGCTTGCTGCAGCCACATCTGCATCTGCCGCACGCTTAGGCGCATACCATGCCGAGGGCTTTGGCTCGGATGGGGAGGAGCTTGAGCTGCAACAGCGCCAACAACGACGGCGGCCTCAAACTCAGGAGGGTGTGGGTAGGGGGGCGATTGCAGCTGGGGGGTTCGCAGGGGGTGCCTCGTCAACGATGGCGAGCCGCAGCAGGCAGGGCAGCCAAGGGAGCAGCAGTGTGAGCCTGGGTGGCTTTGCAGCACAGGTGAGGTTTATGCAGCGCGTGGGCGTGTTTGTGGACTAATGTGCAAGGTGAGGAGTGTAGTCCTGAGTGGCTCTGAGGCGCAGGTGAGTTCTACGCAGCACGTGGGCGTGTTGGTGGATTACTGTGCAAGGTGAGGATTGCGAGCTCCGGTGACTTCGCATGGCAAGGGCGATGCACTACTTGAGCGGCTCTGCAGCATGGGCGAGCAAGCAGAGCTACTTGAGCGGCTCCGCAGCGCGTTTGAGAGAACTAGTATGTGTACTTGGATGAGCTTAACATCACAAGGCTTCGCATCACAGGTAGGGTGGTCACCTGGCTCGCCATGTGAGCATACTCAGATCATCATCACCTTGCCAATGGCAATAATGATCGTCATGTTCCGTGAGACTGCGCGCAGCTCCATCTGCCCCTTGCGTGCCGCCACAAGTTGCATTTTGGGAAAGTACACAAAAACTAGGAAGGCAGTGAAAGCGCACTCCCTACATCAGTAAAGGAAAGGAGGCACATATGCTGTGCTTACATCAAGGCAGCAGCAGCAGCAGCAGCGACAACAGTATTAGTACATGTGTGCCACAAGGAGACCAACTCCTGTACTACAGCATGTAGCACCCTTTGCGGCACACCGACATGCGCGTTGAACGTGGCACATACGCCTTCCACGACTATGCACCAGCCCATATCAGCAGGCGAGGAAGCGGAGTGGCAGGGCTTGGCAGTAAGCAGCAGCAGTAGCAGCAGCCACGTTCCTCACAAAATGGCACGCACACACTCCAACCCGAGCGTTGTTCTCACACACACGTTCACACCCAGGATGATGAGGAAGTGGAGGACAGCAGCAGTGGCATGCATCCACAGGCCTGGAACCCACACAGCCTCCACGATGACGAAGTGGGCTACCCCCAAGGCCCCGACGTGCGCCATGGCATCGACCAGGATCCACATCCCAGTCACAGCGTTCACCTTGGCGAGAGCCATCAGCAGCGTGCGAGCCACGTGCCAGGGTTCGGGGGCGGTGGAGTGAGGCAGCCGCGCGCAAAGTGTGACCTGGGTGCGCGTATGAATGAGGGGGCGGCCTCATCCACTGGCACACCCCAGCAACAGCAACAGCGCAGCTCAATAAGCACTCCACACGCACCCAATGCGTGGGATGTCCTGTTTGGCTCGGATGGGGAAGAGGAGGTTGCGGAGGGCGGTTGTGCGCAGGCAAGCGCCCCAAGAGGAGTGTCTGACGGCAAAAGCATATCTTCTGCCGGTGCGGGCTCAACAGCAGCGATGCGATCGAGCGCAGGGCGCACGCCAGCAGCACCCAAATCTGTCAGCCACACGTCTGCAGCCTCTGTGGCTGCGCCGTCAGCAGCAGCGGCAGCGACTGCAGCAGCTGCAACGCCAACGTCACGTGGGGATGGGGGTATGCCTGCCTACAGCCCTGTGACGGGCGCAGGGCGCGTAATGGATGAGGAGCAGCAGGGAGGCATGGAGAGAGGTAGTGGTGGTGGCGCTGCTGCTGTTGTGGGGGGCACAGCGGTGGGTGGGGTGCAGGGCGACAGGAGCGTTGGTGCAGCAGCAGCAGCAGCAGCAGCGAGAGCATCTGGGTTGATGGGTGCAGGGGCAGGCGAGGCAAAGGGGCGGCAGGAGGAGGAGGTGGAGGGGCTGGACGATATCAGCCGCACGCTGCAGCAGCTGCGGCGCGAGAAGGAGATGGTGGGAGGAGGAGCGGGGAGCTCGGCAAGCTCCTGGGGGGCTGCTGAGCAAGCGGCTGCGCTAGGCCATGGCCACAATGGCCTTGTGCAAGGCGTTGTAGGCAGCAGGGCAGAGTACAGCATGCCGCCAGTAGGGGGCAGCAGCAGCAGCAGCAGCAGCAACCTGCCCCCACACCCTGCTGGCACTGCCGCTACCGCTGCACACGCTCCTGCTGCCGTGCTCCAGCCCCCGTTCCAGCCCCCTCCCTGGCCCTCCTTGGCCCCGCCAGCTCCAACATCCCCCAGGTCCATCGGCCTGCCCGCCCCCACGCTCTCCTCCACTCTTGCACAGCACTCCTTCCCATCCCCCACTTCGGCACCATTTGCTGTGCCCCAGCAGTCTCCGCTGGTGGCCCCCCTCGCCACGCTGCCCACCATGCCCTCCTCCCTGCCCCCATTTGCTGCTCCCTTGGCCGCTTCCGCTCCCTTTGCTGCTCCTGCAGCAACCTCCGTGCCAATCGCTGCACCCTTCTCGCCCCCAATTTGGCCCCAACCGACACCCCTGCTGCACGCCCATGCATACGGAGAGACCGCACTCGCAGCGCAGCAGCAGCAACAGCAGCAGCAAGCCCTCACAGCTGCCGCCCTGGCCTATCCCCAGCAGCAACAGCAGGCCCTGGCTGCTGCCGCTGCCCTCACACAGCAGCCACCGCTGCACCACCAACATGCACGCTGGGAGCAGCAGCAGCAGCCGCAGCCTGTGCAAGCACCACAACCTGGAGGCGGGGATGGAGATGCAGTTGTGCGAGAAGTGCACCACGCAGATGGCAAGTTGGAGCGGTTCTACACCTCTGGAAAGAGGTGGGCGGCACGTGGAAGGAGGGTGGTGGCTGGGACTCTGTCTTATGGGGCACAGGTGCTGTGGCTTGAAGTTCCTGGGATGCTAAAGATGTCGCTAACTGCTGCTGCTGCTGCTGCTGGTGTGAAAGTGTGTGAGGGGGGGGGTGCTTCAAGGCAGGAGTACAGCTATTCTGCTCCCAGGTGCTGCTCAGAGGCTCACAGGCGAACCCTGTGATGTTTTCAAAACGTGCATGTGCTGGTCACATCCCTGGGTGACCTCGGTTGCCCGCAAGCGTGAAGGCATGCATGCATGCATGCTGCATGCAGGTGTGCAAGTACACGTGCAAAAGCATGCAAGGCACCCCATACACACACACATGCGCACACACATTGTAAGCTGATGGCATATTATTACACCATCCAAGATCAGTGTTTGCCTTAAACTCTCCATTCAATGACCCTGGTCCATAACACTACACTGAATACGCCATCCAAAAGCATGGGTGCCGCGAATGTGGTCGCCTTGAATACTCCATTCAATGATTCTGGCGGCTTCAAATACTCCTTCCTTTGTGGATTTCCTCAGATAGCCTTTTCAGGGATCCCACGCTGTCACACTGCGCAGGCTGGTGGCATTCAACAATGGCACACGCAAGCTGGTGCTGCCCCCACCCCCAGGAGCTGAGGCCTTCGGCAAGGCAGCCACAACCACCCTCATAGCCTTTGTGAATGGGGACTACAAGCACCAGCTGCCGGGGGGCACCACAGAGTACTACTATGCAGAGGTGAGGGGGTGGGGGCGACATTCACGAAGTTCTCATGTGCTTGTGTACAACGAGATGTGCATGTGCGGCTGACGCATGTGCGGCTGTTGTATGGGACGCTGGATATGTGAATTCATGGTTGCAGGGATCACTCCATGTTCCTGTTTTTGACGACCTCCATGCCTCGACAAAACCTCCAAAGCACCAAAGCCACCCAAGCCCAAGGTCCTGCGCCGTTTATCAACGTGCACTGAGCCATCAATGCCCCAACGTTATATGTTCCACCTGGAACTCCCCCAGGCATGCATGATTACAAAAAGCATAGCCGCATTCTACAAAGCACGGCTGTCCTCCCTTTTTCCTTGTAGGCACCTACGTGATGTCCACTGCAGTCTTTCCATTTAGGGGCTGCCCGGTGGTGGTTTTGCCTTTTCACCAGAAGCTTTGAGTATAGTGTCCTGACCTTGCAAAAAACGGCACCTAAAACTCTTTCCGCGCACGTGCGCGCGCGCACAAACACACACACACACACACACACACACACACACACACACACGTTTCAGGTGGGCACGTGGCATCTGACCCAGCCTGATGGTGTGGAGGTGTTTTACTTCCCCTCAGGCCAAGCAGAGGCGCACCACCCTTCCGGCCTGAAGGAGATCCTTTTTCCGGATGGCGCAGCACGGCATGCCACAGCAGATGGGTGAGTGTGATGATTGCTTATCAGATCACTGTCCATAGTGAGGGTCATTATTTCTCTTGGTGTCGCTTGGCATGCCACAGCAGATGGGTGTGGGCAGAGCACGCATTGGATCCCAATTTAAACTGCCACTTCATGCCACCAAAGGTTCTTGCCTGGGATGGCGCAGCACAGCATGACGTGACGGACGAGTGAGTGTGAGGAGTGTGTGCTGGATCCCATTGCATCCTGGAGATGTTTTTTGGGGGGGGGGGGGCGCTACCTGGGATATGCCGCATGACTGAGCACGAACAGTCCTTGTCCCAAACTCGTGTGCCATTGGGTAATTTTCCTGGATGACGCTGCCTGGCACATGCCATGGCAGAGGACTGGGCATGAACAGTGCGCTGGACCTTGTCCCAAACGCGTGTGCCACCAAGTAGTTTTTCCTGGATGGTTCTGTGCAACATGCCCTGGCAAGGCGGGTGCATGCCAATTGAGGTGGCACACCTTTTCAAAGCAGGTTTCTCTGTGGTGTGATTCGTTTTAGCTTATAAATCACCTCATCAATATTTGGTAGAGAAGGTGAGTAGGCCCACAAAACTGGGCATTGGTACAGGAAGAAGAGGCCCGTACAAAACTGCTCGGCACCTGGACCATGCAATACAATCTCGTGTGAAACAGAAGAGTTGCATCTGAATCGTGAAGTTTATTGCCAGTGTGATGTTGCGTTGTACAGTGTACAATGCAGCTTTGGGCGCTGGAAGTAAAAAATCCAAGCGTAAAACTGTTGAGCTCATCGCCAGCCTGTTTTTCAGTGTACAATGGAATGTGGCTTTGAGTGCTGGTTGAGGTTGGTGCACACCAGCATTTGTGCCGTGCTCACGCGCTTTTTTAACTGATGCACATGCATCTATGGCTGCAATGGAGCATGGATCCGTGTTCAAAGCAGGATACGCGGTGTGACAGTCGGAAATTTCAAGTGCAGCATCATCCCTGTGATCTAAGGGTCTCAGAACTGTAGGAAAAGCACAATGCTCCGTGCTCTGTGCTAATGACTTGCATCTGTCTTGCTGATTTCTTGCAGAGTGGAGCATGACGTGCTGCCCCACCAGCTGTCGCTGGCTGTCAAGCAACCACCCCCGCAGCCGCGCTGGCAGGGGTCCTGACAACAATGCTTCTCGTAGCATCTGCGAAGGCGCTCGAGTGCGGCACTTGCAAGGTGCACTTGATGGCAACAGGTCTTGATTCTTTTTTAAGAGAGCATCCATTCTGGGGTGCTGGCCATCAGGTTAAAATACACTTGACAACCCTACGGGGTGGCTGTGCTGGCAGAAATGTATCTTTGTATGGTCAGCTTACATGCTTTCTTGGAGCTACCAGCTCATGAAGAGTGTCCTTCCTTGTGTGTTCTGGCTTCAAATGGTATCCTGGAAGAATTTTGAAACATTCAAAGTGATGTCATACGTGGTGGTGTTGATTAAAGGAGCCTGGCCTTCCCTTTGGTAACATCGCTACAGATGCTTAGCTGCTTTGCATGCAGCATCATCTCAGATGCTGCATGTTGCATGCTTAGCTGCTTTGTGATCCTTTAGTGCTTCGTGCGATCCTTAAATGTGTGGGCAAGGGCATACGCCAGCAAGCTGGGTATACTGTAGCTGAAAGCCACAACAATGACCCAAGAACAACGATTCCCATTGACCATTGATGACATGTATGTAATTACATTTCACAGGCCTCTATGGAATGTGTCCTCATTTGATTCCACCATGAAGGAGCAAGAATTTTCAACATGATGAGTTTTCTGCATCACATCTTCTGCGCATTCCGCAATGACTGCCTGATTCTGGCTGGACAACCTTGCTTTTGAACAGAGTTTTGGGGGAAAGAGGATTGCAAGAAAGGACTGTGTTCCAAAGCATGCAATGGGTTCCTCAGCCAGCTATAGCCTCAAAAGGTAGTTTTCCAGGTTAGACAAAGCGAAAAGAACCACATAAACAGCCTGAGAGTGGGGTTGTGTATTTCTTTTGCCATATGCCTGGGCCTTTCAATCCTCCTCCTCTCCAGTGCTGTTCCCAACTACTCCCGAAGAAATAACCCCAAGAGGTGAAGCGTACTCCTAATGTTGATTGTTGTGGACGCTTCTGGAGTGCTCGGCGATTCAATAAGGACGCTACGCTTTTAGCTATGTCTGGTGAATTCAGCTCTGTAAAGGGAAATTGTGAGTATTTTGAAGATCATGCCACTTGCCCGCTGCTCCAAGCAAGGTGATACATAAAATCACTCTGTTTTTATTGTCAGGGCACCTCATGACGAGTTCGGAGCCTGCAAATTGTCTTAAAACAACTGCAAGATACAATGTAGCTGCAAGCAAAGAGCTGTAAGGCCCTTGACACAGCAGCCCAGAATTAGTTCCTGGGCATATAATAATCCAACCATTGATTTATTATGGCAACTGGCTTTAAAATGAATCTCCCTGTCTAAGCAGGGCCGCCCCTGTCTAAGCGGCTCCTTTCAGTATGAAATTGGTTAAATAAGCCAAGGCGGCTTCGGTGCCTAGCCATTGGTGCCTGTTGTAGGGAAAGAGGTTGCATAAGGAAGAAAGAGGGAAATTACAGGATTACGGGTTTTACAGATTAAGCCATCTCCTGCAGCAACCTCCGTGCCAATCGCTGCGCCCTTCTCGCCCCCAATTTGGCCCCATCCGACACCCCTGCTGCACGCCCATGCATATGGAGAGACCGCACTCGCAGCGCAGCATAAGAAAGAAAGAAAGAAAGAGGGAGCTTACAGGTTTTACAGTTTATGCAGCCCATGCAAGTAAGTGTACAAAAATGAAAAAGGGAGCTTAAGTTTTAGAATCAAGAGACTGGAGGCCACATAATAAAATGAGTGGGAGTAGGGGCAACAAGGGGTTTACAAGGGGTTTACAATGGTGGCCTACAGCCCGAGACTCTGGCTGATGGCAGCTGGTGAAACAAGCTCAACCAGTATCAAAAATTGAGACCAAGTCTGACACAAATCTAATGAGTCTGTATGAGTCTTGGTTTAGGAAAGCATTGATTTCAGAATCAGTGATAGTATGATGGCAAGCCAAGAATGGAATAAAGTCAGCGTTTGAAGGCGGAGCAAACACACGCAAAGTCTTAAACATCTCCTCAAAAAGGTCCTTGTATCTCGTGCGTAGCTCACGCACCTCAGTACATTTGCAAAAGAAAAGCACATGTTTTTCATCCTGGACTTCCCCACACTCACACTTATCACAGATACTTGAACCCCCAAGCCATTTACCAGACTCCACTCTCAAGTGATGAGCACGCAATCTAAATCTGCTAATGTTTCTCAAAACATGCTTGTCCAAATCCTTGAACAGATACGAGGGGATACAAAAAGGAGCACCTCTGGGACCACTCTCAGAATTCCCACACCACTTATGGTACGTCACTACCTTCTTGTTAACTGCACGAGGACAAAAAACATCGGTCCCTCTCCACACTTTCTGCTGTCTGTATCGCAAATCACCAATGAACTCTTGCATGGGGATTTTCTCAGCTCTCAGCATGTTCTGTTTGAACGAATCACCATTCCGCATCCCACCAAAAGCATTAGAGACTTCAGCAGCCCAGCAAGAGGAATCAAAAGAAGCCAGACTTAAATCAGCCCTCAGCACACGACGCAAGACTTCACTATTGGAGTCAAGCATGCTATTAAAAAACTTGATGGAGGCACGGAACCAGAAGAACTGCAGAGGCTCCTGGCCACACTCTCTCAACACCGGCCAATTTGTAGTACTGTTCTTTACTCCAAGAGTGCGCCTCAAGGAACACAGATGTCTTTTCTGCAATTGACCCGTAGGGGCAACTGCGAGCAGGAATTATCGTAAATTCAGTACTATTCAGAACAACTGAATTGAAGCAAGGTGCACATGAAATGCTTCATTTGCTCTTCTGAGTGAATTTAGTCAATCGGCCTGAGGTCTTGATCCCTTAAAAGGTTATCAAACTTGCACGCAAGCTCCACTGCTCACTCGAGTTTGTTTGAGCACAAACAATTATGGTGACCAGAAGATGTGTTGGAAGCTAAAATCAAATCATGTGCTGGCACAACCAGGATTTGGAGCCTGGCCTCCTCTTCTTTTTTTTCTTTTCATTCTTCTCTTTGTATACCACCAAAGCCGTCCTGATGCTGTCTTTGTGCACTCTATCCCAGGGAGAGCAACCCATCTCGACCCTAAAAGGATAACTGCTCAAGATAGGGATATCCACCTTGTGGAACTCAAATACTGCCCAGATACAAACCCATTACCAAGCCTACAAAAAGCTGCTGACCAGCATGCTGGTTCCATTTCTAGACTTCGTACCCGTAGTCTCAGAAACCCAAACAAAAATAATTAAAGTGACCTTGCACACCATCTTACTTGGTGTAGCAGGTACTTTCTATATTGACTACACCATCACTCCCCTGGTTGAGCTGGGTCTCACCAGACATAACGCAGAAAAATTAGCCTCTCAAATAACTTGTCATGCACTCCAATCATTAACAAAAATTATAAACACTAGGCACTCATTATGCTTGCAGGGTTCTTCTGGCAGGGGCATCACTGGGGGCGAGGCAGTTCAGAGCAGGAGGAGGAGAGTCCACGCCCGCAGGCACATGGCTCACAGCAACTTGCCGGACCCGCATTAGTTGCTCTCCATAGGTTCATAGCTTGGTTTAGACTGGGCCAGTGAACCTCCTCGGTGAGGCCCTAGCTAGCTTGCTAGTTAGAGGACCTTTCCTTAATGCACGCAGCTGGACCTGGCTTGCGTAGTCTTTTCTTTTCTTTTCTTCTCTTTGCATACATCAGACCTTCACTCCAAACTGATTCATGTCTTGCTGCTTTGACGAGAGGGACTTCTTGAATCTGTTGCTTTGTTTGCAAGTACCTGAGTTTGCTCTACAACTAAACCTGCTTGCCAAATATGTATCATCACGGCAATGCGTGTGACTTTTTTCCTTGTTTATTATTTGGCTTACAATTGAAGGCTGAGCAGCCAAATTACCTGGCTGAAGGCCCAACCCCAATGCCAACCTTATACAAACCTTTATTCTATTTGTTTTCTTTCTGAGCCAGTAAAAAAGTGTCTGATGTCGGATCAAGCAGCACATTGTAGAAAGTCCCCAAATGTTTCAAAGTTGAATCAGATAGATTCTCAAAACATTCGATGAACAGTGTACTGCTGCATATGGTTCGTAAGCATTTGATTCAAACATGCCCATTCCATGCTTCACGTTCGCTAGGACATTAAGCAAAGTGTGACATTCAGATGAAAGAAGACGCATGTTTGCTTCTCCATAGGCACACTAACTAGCCTGGATGATATCAACAGGATCCCTCTAGATAACTCCCAAGTGGAAATTGGAAAACTGGGTCTTGCAGGTTACTTGTATGGAAGTTGTCTGACAAGAGTCTGCTGCAACGAGATTGTGCTGCAAGCAAATTGGTCAGCAGGTCGTCCTGATGCTATCCTGATCGCCCCTACCATGCCGGACCAACTTCTTCTTACCGGTATTGATTTTCTGCCTCCTCCTCCTCCTCCTCCTCCTCCTCATATCTTGTGTTATGCAGCAGGCACGGCACCTCACATAAGACCAGCACAGCTGCCCGCGTAAGGAATGAAAGGGGTTACATAGCTGTACCTTTTTTTTTGGTATTACACGGATTGTACCTGCCAACGTGGGCAGCTTAGCTCAGGCTGAAGCAAAAACGGTGCCTGTGACTAAAGTCCGAACTGGAGAACAAGAACAAAACACATAAGTCAGTCACAGCATGTCAGGCACGCTGATACGAACTTGGCTAGTCCTAGGACATCAGCTTGGTTCATAAAATCTCTAAGACGTGATGCACTACCCGCGTTAGACAGCCCCATCAACCTATTGCAAACCAAGGGTAGCATGCAGACCTTTGCAAGATTTGGAGGGAGAAAGCTGTGACTTCACACATATTTTCTAGGAGTTGGTGGGACTTGTTATAATGAAATATATATTATATAAATACACCATAATTTAACAAATTAAGCCTTGACCACAGACGCAAGCTTGCATGTTATCTCCATGCACATTTTGTTAAGTATGCCCACGAGCTTGCTACCACTAATAGTAGGCATGCAATGCAAAGCAAGAAACAAGAATAATCCTCACAGCCAGGCTCTGGAGCCGGACGCTTCCAGCAACCCTCCATATCCCCACAAGCCCTTTCTGTTCCTTCATGGTGGTGGAGGGCCCCCCGGGGACTTGCAGCTCTTTTGCGCCAATGTGTCTCCAGGGACTCCCTCGGAGTGTTTCACTGCCTACGTAGTTTTTTTTCTTTTCTTTCTATATTTTTTTAATTTATGTTGCGAGAGTTTCCTCTGCCTACGTATTTTTTATACTCCTTTTTTATTTGGACAGTTGGTAATATATTCTTTTGGGGTGAAAACCACTGCACCATCATGGAGCATTCTACGAGAATGTGGCATTGAAACTTTCCAGTGCAACTTGTTCCCTGCAACTTTGTGTTTCTACAAGTCGCTCACAAGTGCAACTTGCTGTTGAACAGTCCTCAAGAAGGTTCTCCACGCAGGCATCAGCCTTAGTTCCAGAACTGACTTTGCTTGGACATCACATCTATTGTCAGCGCTAGACGGTCTGGCACACTCAAATGTGATGAGACGTCAAACTATGGCTTGTGACCCTGTGAACCTCAGTCAATTTGTGGTGGACCTAAGAAATAGCCACCTTAGCTAGAAAAGAAAAGGAAAAACTACGTAGGCAGAGAAAACTCTCCCTACATCAATTAAGGAAAGAGAGACACATTGGCTCAAAGAGCCGTGAGTCTCCCTCACCAGAAGATGAGAGTGGAGTTAATGTGGATCAGGTGGGTTTCTGGCGGCACGCTGCTCAAGGGCACCAGTGTTATGATGAGTGTTTTTATATTCAATGGCACGTCTGGTAGAGGTGAGTTTGTGCGCAAATTGTACAGAATGGGAATGGAGTTTTCTTGCAAGTGTTTCAGATCTCTGTGAGTCGATCCCTAATTTTTTGAATTTATCAAGGGTATGGGCAGTGTAGATAGTCCCACCCACACCCAGGAGGATTGTGTGGATGGTAATCTCTGCAGCTTGGAGTTGTTTGCACAGTTCGCTGTGTTGTTGCTGTGAGGCTTGTAGCTACTTGAATAAATTCACAACTCCTAATCCCATGGTAAGCAACAGTGAACGGCTGACATATCATCAATGGTGCGCACTTCCTGTCAGAAGTGCACACGCAATTCATCCTCCCTTTACAATGCCTAAATACATGTATTTGGATCTTCCCCATCGTGTCCTTCGCAACATTGCCAGATTCAGGCTGCGGGTACACGCTCTCTGAGTTGAACAGGCTGCTTGGTCCAATAGTACTTCTCCAGTCTGTGATACCTGTGATTCTGATAACATACAAGATGAAGAACATCATGATGTGCTGTTCAGATGCTCCAATCCCCAGGTCTGCACTCCCCGTCAAAAGCATGCCTCTCTTTTTGAGCACAGCTTCTCTTTTCTACATTTTCATGTCTCCCACAGGATGCCTTGTCTAGGTACCATTCACCATGTGAATTTCCAGGATCTTAAATTTTTTTAACCAGGATAACAACAAACTTCCTGTTTCCTTCGTTATCTCATGTGCATTTATGAACAGGCTATCAGTCAAACACCTTGACTGAGGCCTTTTTTCCCTTGTAACCCCTTGTAGCTTCATTTGGCCAATATAGTGATGTAACCTTACATTCCCTTCCTTTGCTTGTGTGTGTTAGTGAAGCAAGAGTTTCTGCGTTTAAGAGCATGGCCGACAGCCCACTGGATCACAGCTAGCTATTTTCTAGCTTCCTCCTTTATAATTTGTGTATCATGGTGTGTATCATGGATGATCATGGAAATAGGTTCCAATACAAGCTTGGAATTTGCATCAAATGTGAGTGGCACACTGTACAAGAGGAAGAACGCATTATTCAGGATCGCCCATCTTAGGATCTGACACACTTGCGCGCTCAGTTCCAGCAGCTTGTTGAGCTCTGCACTTCCAGGTAGTGCAACACGTCTTAGGGACTTTAGGAAGGTACAGCTATGTAGCCCTATCCTATCCTATCCTATCCTAAGGGACTTTATTAACCAGTCTGATGTCCTAGGATCCCGGCGGGCCGCCAAGTTTTTGTCTGCATGATTGAAATGCTGTGACTGGGCTTCTAGATCTGCTGAGTAAAGCGCACCACTCCTAATTGGTCTGTACTGCGCGAGTGTGAGCATGAACCTTTACAGTTCTTTTGGTTTTGTGCAGCAGTTAGGTTTTACAATGCTTTACTGCGCAGCAACAGCACTACACTCAGTAAGGTACTGCAAGCAGATGTTGAAATGAGCAGTCTTTCCCATAAATGCTGGACCTCAGAATTTTTGGCTGCCTGCACAGGCTTGGACAGGTGCAACGTGTTTACTCATTGTGTTCGGTCAGGGCAGCCTATAGCCATGAGGGAGTTTGTTGTTGATCTGAAAAAAAGGCTGCGAGGTGTGAGGAATGCTGATGCCTTGGCAGAACATGGTGACCACACGAACAAATTAGCCAAGTATCATCACTGGATGGCACTTCCTTTGAGACCCTTGTCTGTTCATGGTGCGCCCTTTTCTGTCCCCAGGTATTTGCATCTTGATTTAGGCAAGCGCACGCTGAGAAACATAGCACGTTTTCGCTTACATGCTCATACTTTAAGAGTTGAGACCCTCCAAACAACTCGGTGCGGCGGCCTTTGCACTTTGATTAGATTGGTGGGTTCGGGAGCGTGACCTCTTGTGGCTGTGCTGTTGATGTATGGGGGCAGTGGTGGGAGGAGTGTAGGCCCATGCGAGCTTTTGGTGGACTCAGTGCACCAAGGTCAGACCCTGCAAGGGTATGGCTCAGTGTGTGCTCGCGTGTGGTCACCGCTTGTCTGGGCATGCTGTGCAGTGGCCTGTGATCTTTCGCAGACGTGTGCTAGGGTCAGGCATGCGTGTTTGCATGTGCATCACCGTCACTGGCAGTCCATGCCTCAGTCCTTGCTTTGTCTGCCTCAGAAGCCTTTATGGTGAGGCCCGCGTGTGTGCTTGCAAGGCACCTCTGTCTGTGCTGCATTTTGGGTGTGCCAGAGCTCTGGGCAGACAGGCTGGGACATTGACAGCAGCCTGTGGCCTTTCTGTTGAGTGTAAATCTAAATCTAAATCTAAATCTGTTGAGTGTGCTGTCCGGCCTTCTGTTGGGGTGAAACTCCACTTGAGTGTGTGCCAGAGCTTCCGTGGAACTGCGTCCTGACCGTCTCATTGCCTCTTGTATCTCCTGTCACAGATGAAACTTGGTGGTCAAACTCGGAGTTTCAGGCGCTCTCTCTTGTCTTGATTTTGGTGTTTCACATCAAACATTTCAATTGGTTTCAAACTAGGTCTCAACTCTGATGCTGGTTGAGCATGTTTCACCAGCGACCGATCAGCCAGAGTCTCGGGCTGTAGGCCACCATTGTAAACCCTTGTAAGAGTTGAGACATCACTTTGGCAGGAGCACACATCAACTTGTGATAGATGTGAACAAGGACTCCAAGATGAAAAGCATGCGGTGTTCCTTTGTTCTTGCGCTTCTGTGTGTTCTCTTCGAAGGGCTTATGCACAGTTATTTTCTGAATTCCCCTCGTCTTATAGAATTTTTTTGTGTGACAAAACAATCAATCTGGATGTTGCGGCCGATGCAGCGTTGAGACCATTCACAGCTGGTACTTTCCGAGTCAAAAAGTTTGTTCAGGAGCACGACCTTGCCAACAGATTACACGCCCAGATTTTGCTCCTCAAGACGTATGCAATCCCCGCTGGCATGTATGCAAGTCAGATCTGGGCTACCCCTTACCTTCGGCAAGGCAAAGAGATGGACAATCCCATACAGAAGTGGCTACTAACAGTGCTTAAAAGAACTTTGGGGGTCAGGGACACTACTCCCTCTTGGTGCATCATGCGGGAATGTGGTCTGGAGCCCTTACAATTCAATTGGTTCCGGGCAGCAATGCGTCTTTACAACTCCTTGACCCGATGCAACAGCTCCACAATGAAAAAGATTTTGCAGGCTGACATGGGGCTGAGCTCGAGATCTGATGATTGTTGGTCTTCCCATATTCTATCAGCCATGGATGGCTTGGCACACTCCCATATTTTCAAACAGAAGCTGCTGAATTGTGAGCCCATTGATCTTTTGTCGTTTTGTTGTAGATCTCAGGACCAGGCACCTACAATATTGGGAGCCTTTTTCCAACACACACCCTAGAGAACGCAACAGTAAACGCTTAACTTATCACCAGTGGTGTGCTCCTCCTACTAAAAGAGCCTTGGTTATGCATTCTCCTTATAGCCTCCCCAAATACATGTTCCTTGACCTCCCCCATGATGTCATTCGCAGCGTGGCTCGGTTTAGACTCCGCATTCACACCCTTCGCTGTGAGACAGCAACTTGGAATCACAGCTCTTCCCCAAATTGTGACCTTTGTGAGGCTGATGATAATGTCCAGGATGAACAACATGTCCTCTTCCATTGCACACATCCCCAGGTGGTCTCTCTCCGCAGGAAATATGCTCCCTTGTTCTCACAGGCAGAATCTCATGATGTGTCTGCTTTTTTGAACCAGAACAACAATAAACTCCCTTATTTCCTTCATGAATTGATTGCCTTTTATGAGCAGGCTAGCAGTCGCACTTCTTGACTGAAGGCCTTATCCTTGTAAACCTTGAACCAGAACATCAATAAACTTCCTTTTTTCCTTCATGAATTGATTGCCTTTTATGAGCAGGCTAGCAGTCGCACTTCTTGATTGAAGGCCTTATCCTTGTAAACCTTATAGAATTTTTCTGGACGATTCAGGCACGTTCTACTATTCTCAAACTAGCTCTGCCAGACCTCAGTGAGGATGCTAGCTCTGCCAGGCCTCAGTGAGGATGCTATTCATTTCTTGCAGAAGCAAACTAACGAGACTTATCGTCTTATTTCTGATCTCATGGATATTTTTTGTGCTGTTGGAGCAGTTAAGCAGACCGAGCAGCCAAACTACCTGGCTGAAGGTCAAATCCCATTGTAACTCATTGTGACTGGGCTTCTAGATCTGCTTCTATATTGGACTGGCTTGGTAACAGGCACATTTCTGCTTGAGCTAAGCTGACCCCTGGCTGAAGGTCAAACCCCATTGTAACAATTGTAACCATTGACCCCTGCAGGCAGATACAGCTCCAAGAAAATTTGTAACCCTTTCCTTTCCTGATTGTGTCTAGTCTATGTTCGAGAGCCCTACTAGCCCTACCAAAGTATGGTGAGACCCTTGTTATTAGGGGACCTCTACCTCATGCGCGCAGCCGTTTCAGGTTGGTGCAATTTTTTCCTCTCTTTGTAGGGCCTTCACAGCCTACAAAGAGCCTTTTCTTAGAGCCACACAAAATTCCAAGATATAGTCCAAAAAGTCGTTCTTCTAAGAAAACATGTTAAAAATACACAGGCTTGCTCATGATACAAAGGAACAAGTCGATACAAAAATTGTCAGGTAAATGTCGTGTGATCAAACATGCAATGTGTGGTATGAGTTAGCAGTCATTCAGGCTGCAAGTGCGGCCTGGCGGGCAGCTCCCAGCCCAAGACTGTACAGAAATACATTTTCGTCCAAAATGACGCTTTGAGTAATCCTGGAAACAGAGCGCCAAGAGCTGTAACTCCTGAGGCAACGCTTTGCCAGAGACCTGAAACATGCAGTTGCACACAAGGAATGTGTTTGCAGACAGCTTGTACAGACCGCTGTGATGTAAGGCAAGGGTACAAAGCAAAGGGTACTGGTACAGGGGACAAATTCAGGGGCACTTTCCCTGCACAAAAGGAAATGGGTTCTACTAGAAATGGAACAAGAAGCCTGAAGGTCAAAAGCGCTAAGGCGTGCTACCTGTGTACTTTTCTCCAGGCTAGCAGTCAGTCGATTTGACTGGAGGCCTTTCTTGCTTGTAACCTTGTACTTTTCTCCACTTCCCTCCCCCCCCCAAAAGGTCTTCTCAGCAGGTAGCAGTCCCGGGGAGAAGTCACAGAGCCTCCTGTTCCCTTTGGATTATCAGAGGTAGAAGACAACTCATAGCTTCAATGCTAGGGGTCAGCCTGGCCCTCAATACTCTTTTTGTTACGCTAAACAAAGCGTATGTGCCTTGCTGCTTTGCAAGCTATAACATCTGTGACATTGGGCCACCCACAGCCTGTTGAGATGGCTATGCAAATCAAGGCTTTCATACCAAATTCAAGATGAGCACACCAAAGGCCATCATCCCGACCCCAATGTGCCCCTCTTTAATGCTCACCTGACAACACCGAGGGAAGCAGAATCAGATAACTGGCCTCATTACTTGGGGCCGGGCATGGGTGGGCCACCAGGGAGCTTGTCTTGCTTGTTGATGAGGGACTTGTGGATGTGGGGGATGACACCACCACCAGCGATGGTGGCCTGCAGGTGCAAGGAGGGTGCCAATGTTGGAATTGGGCTGGAGAAAATTTGAGAACACAGAAGCAGCGTTTGTTTACCAATTGGAGGGGAAATTTGCTTACTTCACGCTCCTGAGCAATCACTCCAAGGCAAGTAAAAACAAATGGGAATCCGAGGAACGTAGGAATCCCCAAATAAGCATGAGTCTCCCCAGGATTCTTGTCCAACTTCAATGGCTTGACATAGCACGGTGAAAAGCATTGGAATTCCCTTTGACTGCGACCCACTTGTAAGACACAAAGCATCCTGGGTAGAAATGTTTCATGCCGACATGTCCAAATTGTTTGGCCGGTCATTGAGCATACCAAAAAAGGCATGCAAAAAGTCCCACCTTGATCAGGGTGTCCAACTCTTCATCACCACGGATGGCCAGTTGCAAGTGGCGGGGAGTGATACGCTTCACCTTCAGATCCTTGGAAGCGTTACCCGCCAACTCCAAGACCTCGGCAGTCAGGTATTCTGTTGTGTGTTTTGCGCGCAACGTGACTTCAATCATTGTGGTAGAAGCACATTTGCTTTCAATTATGGCATGAGTCAAACAAAAAAAGGAAAGGAGTGTGGCGAAGTTCACCATTTGTGTAGCATTAATGTCCACCAGTGCTCTGGATGAGCAAGTGCAGCTTGTTCACTGGCAGACATTCCAAGACGAGAGTACACTTAGTTGCATTTAAAGCAAGCAATCACTCAAGGTGCCTGAGATGCCCCCAAAATAGTGTCTGAAACGCTCAGACTTGAACTCTAATCCCAAGCAATCACAAGGAATCTCACGGGTACCTAGCGAGATTGAGAGCGACACAGATAACGAGCAACCTAATTCTCGCTTGAGTACATGCATTCTGATAATTCTGCACAAACACACAGGGGATCCTAGGCATGCATGTGCTTAAAAGTTACTCCTCGTACACAAACGCACACACGCGCACGCATGTGTGCTCATGCGCACACGCGCGCACGCACGCACACACACACACACACTTCAAACTGGCATTTTACCTAAGATGGCAGCGGTGTACACTGCAGCAGTGGCACCCACACGTCCATTGGCCGTCACGCGTGACTGCAGAGAGCAACAAAGGAGCACAGTTGTTGACATCAGCATCGGAAGGCTTTTAGTGTATGGGGCTGATGAGGAGGAACTGAGAGGGGAATGAGGAGGAGGACAGGTGGAAGGGTGCTTGTCGAGGTACATGCTTTACCCAGTCAACAGCACGGACGAGCAAGGCGCGATGCACAGGTGCAAAACACATGTATAAGATGAATGCCTAGCATTGGACAGGATGTGGGGGATTTTCCGGGTTCGGGGAAGGTCAAACTTTGGCGCGGAGCTGTCGAGGACGTGCATACCCTGCGACCTGCCTTGCCAGTACACACATCCATCATACAGACAAACAAACGGATAGTGTTGCTTTTGTGACACACGCGGCGTGTGCGGAGGGAAGGTGTGTATTCGAATTCCATTCCATCCATCACCCTAAACACACAACACGCCCGGTGTGTTCCCTTCCCTGGTGCATGCTGGAAAAATATAACAGCGAGAGCAGCGTGCACCTTGAGCAGACGGTGGATACGGCCCACGGGGAACTGCAGGCCTGCCCTGCTGGAGCGCGAGGTGGGCTTCTTCTTCAGGTCGCTGCTCCCGCCCTTGCCTCCCACCATCGTCCTGTGCGTGAGCGTGTGCGCGTGGTCTCATTGAACACACACGCGCACACCCTCTGTTACATGCAGCTGCGTAGGGGGGCAGGGCAAGCAAAGCCATGTACAGTGCCATCCAATTGGCTCACACTCACCCCTTGGCTCCCTTCCCGGCGCTCAAGCCCTTGGCTCCCTTTCCAGACATGCTGTTTGTATCTGTGTAAAAAGGGCAAAGGGTAAAAAGGAGCAATAAATTGTTTTGTGGATTCAAGGATGCAACGTCTCAAAATGTACTCTTTTCCCAAATGCCACTTCCCCACTGTGCCTTCCCATCAAATCAACTTGTTGACACCATCATGGCAAACACATTCAAATCATGGTGTGTGGTGTGCCTGACCCTCTGCCTTGAGGCAGAAGCGCATGGCGACCTAGCACAGCATCACGCGCACAGCACACAGCGGCGAGATGAGGTTGATGATGTGTGTGTATGTCTGCATGATGCACACATCTCTAGAGGTTTGCAATGAACCATGAAGAACCATGTTACTTTGTAGCTAAACCACAAGAGAATGCAGGTGTAACATTCAAAATATAGATCACTATAACTCAAGAACAAGCATTTCATAAAAGTTGTATCAATTGCAATTTAAAGATAAGTGGAGGGCCACCTGTTACACAAGGAGTGTCCTGAAATTGTGATACATGTTGCTTAAATAGTCATGCTTTTGGTATGAAATGCAACATATAAATCAATTATATTGTACGTTGTGCATCATGAAGATACACTGCTGCTCTGACAAAACAATGTCAGTTAGCCCTCCGGAGGATGGATCCAATTGCAGGCTTAATATAAGGTTCAGCTGAGCTGTTCTTCATGTGAAGGCATGCCTCTGCAACAAGAACGAAATGCAGAAAGCCAAATCTTCAGCGCATGCGTCTTCTGATGTGTGGTCTCTTGCTTCCCACCAACAGGTAAAAAAAAAACACGTTTCTTGCATTGAGTGCTTGGCTTTGTTGTACTTGATTTCACTTCTGGGGTGCCACCACCGGAGAGAGGGACCAAACTTTAAACATCAGGCACTTTGTCAGCCATGCGAAAGGCTTGTGCCTTGCCCTCTTTACCTGTCACTTTCCAAATGCTCTATTCCCCATTGCAGTGTGAAGCTCACACCTAGTCGCCATTTCTTGGCAGTGTGAAGTTTACACCTAGTCGCCTGGATGCAGTACTGGTCATTGCAGTCACTGCTGAAGCAAGTGAGTTGTCTATAATTCCAAGCTGAACCATGCATTCAGGCTTTTTAGGGGCAGAGCATTGGCTCATGAGGCTTCTTGAGTGCAGCCAGTTAATGGATGGCCTTTCTCAGAAGAAGAAGGAGGGACAGAGGAAAAACCGGGCACCTTCTGCGCTTGCGTCCAACACCTGCTCTATCACCAGACTGACAGTGCAATACCCTACTACCTCCAATATGACCGTTGAGAGCTATAACACCTATTGCAGATTGATCGTGACAGCTGTTTACAAAGCTTCATTTGGGAGCAGGCTTAGACATGCACACATGCATGTAATGGTCGGCTTGCGCAACACAACCTTTGAACTCCTAAGCATGTCTCAAGCAAAATTAATCCTCCTTAGCTCTGTGCTGCCTGGATTGCCTGCCAGGGGTAGACTTACCTCCAGCCGCCTTAATGCTATTTTGGTTACTCCCTACCGTGCTGCCAAGCCCACAGCACCTCCCTCCTCCTGTGTGCACGAGGTGCTGCACAGCAGACGAGGGATATAACAGCAAGCCAACAACCTGACCTTCGTCTGACAACATCACCTACTTCCGGTAGGTGATTGGCAAAAACAATCGATTGAGGTCAAGTCATGTTAAGGTACCAGGCCTGGGAATCAGTTGGAGGTGTATAGCAACAACAAAAGGAACTCTGCAAGCATCAAAGAGGGAAGGCTTTTACGTAGGGTTACAATAACCCTTCGCACCATCCTCCTGGGTGTTGGCCGACTTTTCACACTGAGTATACTTGAAATCTGAATTCAGCCAATCAATTTCCAATTGGCAACAAAGCCTTCACTCAAATTCTATGCTCATTCTGCAATCATGCACCAAACTTATTGCAACTTGATGTGCCATTGAAAGCACACGCAACTCTTGCGTCCATAACTTGTTGTGATGGTGATTTCTACGTTCCGCATTTATTCTGCGCTGACAACTTATAGCATGAATAGCACATTCATTGTACGCTGATGATACCTACAGGAAATGTTGTTTATTAGTAACCTCAACCTACATTCTGCTGCTGGGGAAGCCTTTGAACCATGCCTAGCGGGAATGGCTCACACTCACACGTTTTCGCACACAACACCAACTCTCTTCCACCCCCTTCATGCCTATTTCTAGCTTTTCTGGGTATATGTCATCCTGGCAAGCATGTGTGCCAGCCAGAGTTGCGCAACTTCTTACCTTGAACAAGGCCATGGAGAAGTATACCCAAAGATGGATTTATCAGAACGTAAGCTCCTTTATGGATTGTGTTACGCAAGTGTGGGCTGGAACTAACTCAGTTCACTTGATGGTTCAGAGCCACAATATGTGCAACCCTCTGACCCACTGCAATTCATGCTAAATTGCCATGCCAAATCATTCCTACTGGCTTTACATTTACTATGTGCGGTGCATGCTTTAAACCCTTCTCACGGTTTTCTGAAGAAGTAAAATCCGCGCTGCCAACTCCCTTGACCTTGGTCACCTAGTGGATCTCGGGTCACACCTTTCATACTGGAGACAATTCCTCCCATCATACATGAGTGGATCTCAGCTCAATAGTAAAAGAAGTTGACCTAATGGTTTGCTCTCCCAACCAGTAATGCTCATGTTCCCTTTTTCTCCTAGACCGCCATCATGATTGAACTCAAGAACACTCCTCACAGCCCGGTTCTGGAGGCTAGTAATCCTCCAAATCCCCACTGTCCTTCTCTGATATAAACTTCGTGGTGGAGGGGATTCACAGCTTGTAAGCCAAGGCTATTCTCTCCCTTTACTGATATAGGGTGTCCTTTGCCTGCGTAGCATGTCTTTTCTACGTTTTTTCTCACATGCTACTAAAATACTAGTGTGTGGTTTGGTCTGAATTCGGCTTCCTACCTGTACTCTCAAGGTTGACATACTGGTGCTTCCCCTGCCTGCAATGCGTGTGATGCGCATGATGATATTTAGGATGAGCAAAACACTCTTTTAATGTTTACAAGGTTAACATGTATATGTTTACTTGTACATGTGTAACTGCATGTTTTTGGTTATAGAGGGTGCCAGTGCGATATTGAAAAATGGTGCGCTTCATAGGTGAGGATATACAAGGCATCTTTCTAAAGGCGTTGCTGACTTTCTTGTTAACATGAGGAAATAAGCTCTGATAGTGTAGTAGCCTTTTTTTGGGTTGGCATATCCAAGTCTGTGTTTTGTATGCATGTGAGACTTGAGAGCATTTTGAAGATTGGGGAGATAGGTGATTTTAGGATCGGGAGCAGGAGCTGTGGATGTGTCAGCATTGTGTTCATTTTTTTCCTCCTTGGCTAACCAAAATAAATGAGAGAAAGGATTTCCGCCAGGGCCTGCGCTAGGGATCCCAGTATCAGCCACGTTATTATTGGCTTGGCTTGCTTGATATTTAGCAATAGCATCTGCACACTCGTTACCAGCAATGCCAGCATGAGATTTTACTTTGTAGATACAAATATTGGTTTGCGAATTGCTAATGAGAGAAGATATGATTTTAAGAACATCCCCTTGGATATGTTGTTTGTGCTTCTCAGGATAAATAAGCTGTTTGCCTATTTGATGAAGAGAGGTAAGACTGTCTGAAGCAATGTGTGAATAAGAGTGTGTGATGGCAGCAGCAATTGCTGCTAATTCAGCTCGACATATGGTGTTTCTTGTTTGCCATTCTGGATTTGACAACCACCATCGGTGTAAGCCCACGTCCTCCAGTCAGGGACTTTGAGCTTGAGGGTTGGACTAGATTGGTTAGGTACAAAAAGTTCTTCCTGATTGCTTAAATGTGGATAGGTTGGATTTCTAGATGTTTGTTGTTTGTCAGAGGGGAGGCGTTGGCATTTATTGAATCCAGGCATATCAGCATGCATTGTACTGAGAGTAGAATGGGTGCTTATACTGCGCAGCTTCCAGTTAACTTCTGGTACAGCCGAAGCCAGGCCTTGTAGCCAAGCTGGGTTATGATTGTTTAGATGAATCCTTGCAGCTGTGTTCCAGACTGCAATAATTTGTAGGTCCCAGGTGTGCTAAGAAAGGGGTATTTCCTGGTTGAGGCATGATTGTGGATCATTGTAGCAGAGGTTAATACGTGTGATTGCTCCAAGTTCACAACAGAGATGTGGATAGGCGGTGATGAGCTTAGAGTAGGGGTTAGTTATCATTTGTTTTCCCCAGATAGGGAGGAACATGAAAGTTGCAGTGGCTTCTGTATTGAGAATGGCTGAGTATATAGAATGACGCAAGGCCTGAGTCATAGCATTCTCGTCATAAATGGGATGGCAGACAGAGAAACCGGAATATCTGGATGAGAGGGAGTTATGATGGGCACCAAAGAGTGTCTCGGGGGTCAGTGCTCCAGTAGTGTTGGTATTGTGGGTTGTGGTCCAGCGGGGAGGCCATTTTTTCTTGAGTTACCAGGGCCCATTCTTTAAGGGCAGTGTGGATGTGGGTTGGCAGGGCTCGCAAAAAGGAGTCTTCAATCTTTTTGCTAGCATACTTGGTTTCTAGCATAGTCTTGCGAGTAAGGAGCCTCTGCAGCTCAGATGCAAAGCTAGTAGGAGGAGGTGTTATGGTTTCATGTGAGCCAACAAGCTTGGCTCTATAGAATGCATTGTAAAGAATTTGAACTCGGCTAGGGGTTATCATCCCCACACATTTACCTTGTGTGTTGTAAATGCAGGCCATGCATGATTTGTAAATTTCTGGGAGGATAAGGGGAGGTGGGGCACGAGGCTGGGGGCTGTTTGATTCAGTGTCTAACAATGTTTGATAAGGGTTTTGGTCAGCTTTGTACTTAACAAGGTCAACGTCATGCAGCCAAAATTCACAACAACCAGTGGGTTTAATGTCAACTTGTGGATTGGTGGGGTGAATATCAAAGGTGATTTTGTTGCGTAGTTCTGTGTCAAGTTTCTGCTGCCAGGTGTTAATAGCATAAGGCTTTTCAAAACCTTGTCTTTCAAGGTTAGAGAGGCAGAGTCTGCTGCGGGTCGGGAGAGGTCGGGTTCGCTTTGCCTGGCTTCAAATTCAAGCAGGCGCTGTTGGAATTCAGGCCAAATTTCTTTAGTTTCCTCAGGCTCCCAGGAGGGCAACCAAGTGACCCTTATGAGCTCTTCTTTAGACTGACATTCTCTGTCAATCTTCTGTGCAATGTCTAGACCTGCACAGGCGGGACAAGCCCACGTGTCAGCTTCATCTATCTCTTGTCTTTGCCCATCAGTGTAGCAACCTAGTTCTTTCATGCATTTCCAGTGGTACGTTCTTTGGCAGACATCACACATATACATATCGAGGTATGGAGGTTCAGAATTAATAGGTTCATAACCACCATGGTAATTGCATATTTGGCAGCATGCACATTCAATATCAGTGCGAGCAGCAGTTGAGGTAGTTGCAGGCTGAAGGCCAGCTTTCTTGAAGAAAGGCAGGGCCCACTTATCGATAATCATTGAAGCAAAATGGGTGTGGTATTGCACTTGGTGGTGGATGAGGCTTCTCCTTCCGTCTTATTTATTAACTGTGCAGTTTCTCCAACCATCTATATGGGTTATGTCAAAATCATGGTTATATATAGTGTTGATGGCATGGTTAGCTGTTTTTGCTTTTGCAAGCTTTTTGACTGAGGTTTCCTTGTACTTCCAGACCTCAGAGGTTAGGTGTAGTGAGCCGATGGGGTTGATCACAGGAGGGGTGAGCTCTGTCTCTATGTGAAGTAATTTTTTCTTCTTGTTTTTGTAGTTATTGATTTGTGTATCTAGGCTGTGTGGAGAGTTTGGACAGGTAGGAAGGTTGCGGGTTTTGCCTGTCTGGCCAATATGTGCCGTGTATGGGGAGTTGAGCTGTGTTGGGATGTAGTTAGCAGTGCTTTTGCTGGCATTTGCTCTTCGATTTAGATTTACACAGGGGAACCTTCAGCCAGACTGTTCGGCTGATCGGCCTGTGACTGGTCCTCTTGCTCTTTGATTTAGATTTAGATTTAGATTTACACAGGGGGACCTTCAGCCAGACTGTTCGGCTGATCGGCCTGTGACTGGTCCTCGCCAGCCAACATAATGTTCATAAGCTCAGAAACAAACGAAAAAAGCTTGTTGTTGTGTTGCAAGAGGAAATCAGAAGCATCCTGGACACTGGCTCTTTGCTCTTTGATAATTCTGCCTAAGGGGTTGAGTGATGGGTGTGGAAGGGAAGGGAAGGGAAGGGTTATATAGCTGTACCTGCCTGCGGGGGCAGCTTAGCTGAAGCAAAACGTGCCTGCAACCAAACCAGTCCAAACTAAAAAGCAAAATGAGCTAGAAGCTCAGTCACAGCATTTCTGGCAAGCAGACACGAACTTGGCTAATCCTAGGACATCAGCCTGATTCATGAAGTCTCTAAGGCGTGGTGCACTGCTTGGGGGTGCACAGCTAAACAGATGCTGGAACTGAGTGTGGAGATGTGTTTCGTTATTGAGCGTGTGCGCTTGCTGGGTGGCCCTTCTGCAAGTGAATCCTGTTGAGTGGGCGTCACGACATTAGAGTTAGCAGTATTTTGTGTTGAGGCATGAATTTTTGTAGGAATGATGCTCAGCTTTCAATTGGAGCGAGTTCTTTTATTGGGTGGCTCTTCTGTGGGTTGTGTGTCTTTAGCAGTCATTACTTCCTGAGTAATAGGACAGATTTCTTGTATAGGAATGTTAGCTGTAGGGGCGGACAAGGTGGCTTGGTCACGTCTGAGGCGGCGTCCAGTATGTTTGTGTCTGTAGTGGGATGTGGAGCGAGGTTGTGGTGATGGCACTACTTGTGTGGGAGGGGTGCTGTTTGGTTAGGAGCCTGCAAGAGGGTAGGTATGATTCGGAGTATCTGGTTCCACATTGAGGCCACTCACATGTGTGTCTTAATAAGGCGGTAGTGTGCAAGAGTGTTTGCTTCAGTGCTTTTGTAGGCAATGGTTTTTTGGATGGAGGATGTACTAAACTCTTCTTCCTGGGGGAGGTTAACCAGTGCTGCCAGTCTGTTGAGTGCTATTTTACATTTAATGTTGACCTTGGAGTATTTGGCTTGTAGCTGAGCTACTGTGATGATGTGAGTCTTACACGGGGATGTGAGCTCATGGATTCCATTAATTCCAAGGCCCATTAGGGGTTGCATTATGCAGGTTATGAGGGAGGAGATTTAGATTTAGATTTACACAGGGGGACCTTCAGCCAGACTGTTCGGCTGATCGGCCTGTGACTGGTCCTCGCCAGCCAACATAATGTCCATAAGCTCAGAAACAAACGAAAAAAGCTTGTTGTTGTGTTGCAAGAGGAAATCAGAAGCATGAGGGAGGAGAGATTGTGGGGAGGTGGTTTATGCAGAGAGAGGGCTTTATGGATGAGGTTCAAGTCCTCATTGAACACAACTTCCTCGTGTTTCATGAGGTGGAACTTACTAGAGTGGATACTGATCAATTGGCGGGCACGCATGCAAAAGTTGAGCTGGCATCTTATGTGCAGATTGGTTCATTTCAACCAAGGTGTGATTGAAGTCAATAGAGACCTATTGAAATTGAAAGACCAGCTTGATTTCAACCAAAATAATTGAACTTCATAGAGACCCAGAGAAAGAAGACCTGATTGATTTCAATCAGGATGTGATTTAAATCAATCGACTTTTTTGGCTGTGTGAGTACTTTCATGTATGGAGATGTGGCTCGTCCAGAGAAAGAGCAACTTAGATACCTCGGTATGCTTGTGGACAAGCACATGAATTTGAAGGTGTCTGAGGAGCATGCAGTGCGGCCTTACATGGCTGCCCAGCAAAGGATTAAGGAGTTTGTACATGAACATGGTCTAAGGAATAGGCCGCATGCTCTGATTTGGCTCTCTAAGGTGTATGGCATTCCGGCTGGGATGTATGCGTGCCAAGTGTGGGGTACAGAGTACTTACAAGAAGGCAGTGAGTTCAAAAGCCAATTACAAAAAAGGCAAGTATGCTCTTCAAGGCGTTTTCTAGGTGTGAAGAGTACTGCCACGAACTGGCCAGCATTGAGAGAGTGTGGCCAAGAGCCCTTACAGTTTTATTGGTTTAGGGCCACTGTTAAAATTTTCAACAATATGCTGTGGGCCCTGCCTATCTTCAAGAAAGCTGGCTTTCAACCAGCAAGCATCTGCACTGCTGCCCACACTGACATTGAATGCACATGCTGCCAAATCTGCAATTACCATGATGGCTATGAGTCTGTTAACTCTGAGCCTTTTTCCCTTGCAAGGAGAATTCTGCTCGCAATACTGTGGCGCTCAGTTGCCATATTTGCTCATTGCTATCCTGGCAAGCATGGAGCTGTACATGAATGTGGCATGGTTATTCGAGAAGCAGTTTGAGCAAGAAAAGAAAGGAAAATTATGTCGGAAGAGGAAACTCCCCCTACATCAATTAAGGAAAAGGGGACACATTGGCTAAGAAGAGCCTTGAATCCCCTCCACTACGAAGCTACAAAAAGAAGATTCTAATGGGGATATGGAGGGTTATTGGAAGCTCCCGGCAGTCGTGTCGTAGGTTTTATGGTGAAGGCAAACTTGCTGGTGTAGACTTCTGTACCACCTCTTCCTCTTGGTCAGTGTGGTGGGGCCCTGCCTTTCAGGTGACCTTTCCTTAATGCACGTGGCCAGACTTGGCAAGCATAGTCTTTTCTTTGTTTTCCTTTCTTTTCTTATAGCTCCCGGCTCCACAATCTGGCTGAGTGCTTCCAAGATACCCATGCAGGAATTTTTAGGGGATTTGATTTAGATTGAGATTTAGATTGTGTTGCAAGAGGAAATCAAAAACATCCTGGACACTGACTTGTTGTAAAAAAAGTCTTGTGCAGCTTGAGTGGCTGGCACGAGTGCCAGGTGCTCGTGTCCAGGATTAGGGGATTTGAGGTACAGAAAGCAGAAGGTTTGGAGGGAAGCGGATGCCCTAAGTCCTCGAGAGGTGAACAGCCTGAGGAAAGCAGTGACTTACCATCATTGGTGTGGAAAACCTTTGGATCAAACAGCACGCACACCCTTCTGTACCCCATCATATCTAATTAAGGATCTGGATAAAGGAGTCATGAGGAATGTGAGTAGGTTTAGGCTTCGTGCCCACTGCTTGATTTACAGATTCATAGAATGAACCGTTAGCCACAACGTTGGACTAATAGGCCTGGTGCTGGTACATTCCAGCACACGGAAGCGGAAACTGTAAACGAGGAAACCGGCCTAAAGATTTTAAAAAGAAAAATTGCCGTACGCCATGCTGTGCTTGTTTCCATTTTGTTCAAGTGCTGTGTTTTGCATATGCAAGATACGTGTGGCTTTGCTCATTCAAAGTGCTCAATGTAACGTTCTTCACACAAAACGAAATGGGCAAGGTCAACCTGGAGAACCATGAAGTACATTTTGGCCTATACTCAAAACACTCTGGAACCACAAAGTCTGCGTTGGCATTAACATGCGGTTGCAAAACGTACAACCATGAGCAAACCGGTACAAGGCACATGATAGAGCACGTTCATGACAGCACACAGCAGCCATGACAGGCACATGCATGCCCGGAGCCAGAATTTGAGCCTGCCAAAGACCTACATTGCAAGCCCGCAGCCAACCTAGTCCATGCCCGGCCTAGAGACTGCTAGAATGGATGTGTGTGTGCCTCATCTTCTCATTTTCCAGGCGCCAAGCCTTCAATTCGGACAAAGTGTCATCCAACTTGGATTTGATAGTGTCAGCCAAAGCACACTCATCCTTAACAGGGGTCAGCACTGCTTGAAGGTCGAGTCCTGTAAATGGTTGGGTGGTTCAAACATTTGCGATAAGTGTGGATGTGCTGAAGTCCAGGACGAGAAACATGTTCTTTTCTATTGCAATTGCTGTGAGTTGTGTGAGCTGTGCAGAGAATATAAAGACCTGTTCATTGATCTTTTTAAACCATTACATACCTTTGCCCAGCTTCCAAACACTGATTTTATTCCTTTCTTGGCAAGCTTTCATTTTGACTCATTTCGAGCTCAATGCTTTTTTAAATCAAGACTCGCACAGCTTTACAAATTTTTTTTGTCAGAATTGATTTCAATTTTTGATGCTGGATGAGAATGTTTCACCAGCAGGCGATCAGCCAGATTCTCGGGCTGTAGGCCAACCCCTTGTAACCCTTTGGCTATGTGAGTACTCAATTGGTTAAATTTAGAGTGACAGTGTGTGTGATTCTTACAGTTGAAAATACTGAACTCAGCTCAAGGCTTTCAGTTGACATTCATTCGTACACAAGTTTGGTTTGGTTTGGTTGCAGGCACCTTTTGCTTCAGCCAAGCTGCCCTTGTAGGCAAGTACAGCTATGTAACCCTATCCTATCCTATCCTCAATTGGTTTCAATCAGGCTCGATTAAACAACCAATCAAAATGACCCTGATTGAAATCAATCAGGCTCAATCTGCATCAACCCGTCTAAGGGAAGGGAAGGGAACGGTTACATAGCTGTACCTGCCTGCAGGGGCAGCTTAGCTGAAGCAAAACGTGCCTGTAACCAAACCGGTTCAATCTAAAACAAAATTAGCTAGAAGCTCAGTCACAGCATTTCAGGCGTGTTATTGAAAACAATAATACTTCTTGCAGCCAGGATGTGGAGCCGGGTGCTTCCAATAACCCTCCAGATCCCCATTAGGATATTATTTTTGTAGTCTTCGTGGTGGAGGGGACTCACGGCTCTTTTGAGCCAATGTGTCTCCTTTTCCTTGATTGATGTAGGGAGAGTTTCCTCTGCCTACGTAGTTTTTCTTTTCTTTTTCTTTTTCAGGCAAGCAGACACAAACTTGGCTAATCCTAGGACATCAGCCTGGTTCATGAAGTCTCTAACTTAGAGACTTGAAGGCGTGATGCACTGCTTGGGGGTGCAGAGCTAAATAGGTGCGGGTCAATCTTGTTTAGGGTGCAATCCTGCTCATTGTGGGTGTGAACCTGCATTTGAGTGTACACCAGGATTTCAGGGTTCCTGCGCTTGGTTTCTGGGTATTTAGAGTCTCGAGTCAATCATTTCATGAGCTTTCCTTTCAAGACCCTTGTGCCTTTTTCCAGTTGAATTAGAACCTGGAGAACCTTCACATTTCCTGTGGTATTTTGAGCACATGTTTCTCTCAGCAGTTGACACTTCCGAACACGGCTTCTTTTTCAGACTGGTCTGGTTACAGGCCTCTGTGTTTCCGCTCAGCCGCCCTTGTAGGCGGATATAGCGATGTAACCTTACCTTGCCTTACCTAAATAGGTGCTGGAACTGAGTGTGCAGTCCTGTTAAATCCTGAGATGGGCAATCCAGGATGACGTGCTCTTCGTCTTGAACAGTGTGCCAATCGCATTTGTTGCAAATTCTAAGCTTGTATGGGCACCTATTCCCACGATGGCGTTGAGTTTCCACCCGAAGGTTGTGACCGGAAAGGCGTAAGCATGAAATACTGCGTAATAATTTATGAGGAAAATATCTTGACGTAGGTATCAACCCGTCTAAGACACTTTCTGACATACCATTCATTTTGTGTAGGAGCAGGCAAACAAAACCGATTTTCTGTATCTGACCCCCACCAATTGTTTCCTAATAGCTCCTAGCTTTTTTTAAATGCTAGGCCTGTGAGCCTTAGTGGTGAGGTTTTAGCTCGTTGGTTAAGGAACATGTCCTAGAAGCACGGAGCCGGACCTGGCTTGCGTACTCTTCTTTTATTTTTACCCGAAGCTTTGTTTTTTCACTGACACAGCCCAGCAAGCCAAGCAGCCAGGCAACCCTCAAAAAGGCCACCCTGCAAGCCCCAGCTAGCACGAGCTGACCAATTTATAGCCTACAATAACATTCATTAAAAAAATAGAACACAAGACCAGGCACAACACAAAAAGAGTCAAATGGCACCAGCTTTTTTGTTTTCTATTGTTTAATCACACGAGTACAAGCCCAAAGCAACAAATGACTAAAAAAAAATTGTTAGCAAGTGCAGGCACTGAGCTATAATAAGCATGTAAGACTAAAAAATCTTTGTTAGCAAGTGCAGGCACTGAGCAATAATAAGCATGTAAGACACGCATGGCACGCACGTTCAATTTCACACACACACACACACACAGTCATCCTGCCGTTTCTTGGTGAAAACACACTAAAGAGCTCCAGGGGAGCCAAGTTCTGTTTGTTAAGTTTGCAGCACTCGCTAACCCTCCCCAGAAGCTGATACTACAGAGGTCGGGTTTACAGGGTCCAACATAACCACAAAGTAACCCAAGTGCTCCTGAAATTGTATGCCTTGCTTGATCAACCAGTCCCGCATTGCACTAGGAAGCTTAGGCTCTCCATCGCTGTGCACTCCACGGCCTGTGATCACCCGAACCTCCTTGCGTCCTGCAAACAAGCATATGCAAGAGATCAAACATTGAGGCCATTTGGATAGAGCCATGGATTTTGTGCTGTGCACGCTTCAGAAGTGCCAATTGGAAGTGAGGTGAGAACGTATCTATTGAAATCGTAGAAGATGAGCGGAAACAAAAGGTGCAAGCGGACGAGCACCTAGCAAAACACACACTCTCCACACCTTTGTGGTGTGCCCCATGTTGGACATACATAGTTTGTTCATAATTTTGACTGTGATTCTGATCCACGGGCAAGCGCAAGATATAGCATGAGGCCACCTTGTCCTGATGCGCAGCAGGGTACAAGTCCACAATGATTGCCGCATTTAACCACACGACAGCAATCCCACCTGGCAGGATGGCTGCGGCATCCATGTTGCGCTGTAGCATGGGCAGTGCCTCTTCCACATGTAGGCAGTGGAAATCCCACTCCAAGCGACTCAAGCGCGATGCGTTGCGCCAGGCATGCAACTTCTCCGCTGCCAGGGTGGACGCAGCGCAGCACTTAGCCTGCATGCATGTGTATGTGCGAGTGGATTGGCTTGTCAGAATGGTGAATTGAGCTTGTATGCGCGTGTGTATGAATTTGCGTCTCAGTGTGAACTCATGCACACAGTCCCTGATTCAGGACACACACTGCAACCTTACACATCCGAATCCCATAGCACAGGTCACTAGTGGATGCTGGAGCCTGCGCAAGACCGGGCCTTAACCTGTTGTTCTCTTCCCAGCACTTCTAGCACCCTTCTCCCATCACCTTGGTCGCGGAAATGAAGAGCAGTCGTGCCTCAAGCTCATGCAAACCTCACGAACAGAAACTCAGGTACCGCCCCCGAGAGAAGGAGGGGCCCTCACCTTCAGGTTCTCCACATGCTGCCACATCTCCAGCGCCTTGTGCATCTGGCCCTTGCGCTCTGCACGCTGCGCTGCAGCTTGTGCGCTGCGCCGCAGGGCGTGCAGGCGGTCAGCTTCAGCACGCTGCACACGGTACATCACCACTGTCCTGCGCACGCAACCAAGCAAAGAACAGGCGTGAATCAGCACCTGACAAATAGGACCTTTCTCAAAGGACACGAGGCTTGTCGACCCTCTTTTCCCAGTGAAGGCACCGCAGTCCAATATTTTTTCACCTGCGTAGGCAGGCTGCGGTGGTGCCGGAGGGGAGCAAACACAACACCTCAAGACTTACCTACCACTTACTCCCAGCGCAAGGTGCACACCTGCACATGAGCACCCTCCCGTGGGCACCACACCTGGCAAGTGGGGAGTGCAAATGATGGCTGTAGCATATCACACACACACACACACCTGGCATGCAGGTCATCCTTGCTTGGCGTGGCGCCGCTGGCGAGCATGGCCACCCACTCGCGCTCAAACGCCGCATCCAAGTCCGCCTCTGCCTCCTCTGCTGCGCAGCGCTCACCCTACACATAACAGCACAAGACGCCCATGAGTTGCGAAATCAAGATGAATTTGGAAAACAGGTCATTCAAAGCATCGTCATCATCATCATCACCATTCTTGGTAGATCCTGCGACAAGCACAGCGCACATCAAGGGAGATGCAGGCAGAATCGGTGCACTAGCATAACAAGCATGCATTTGCATTGGCCCTGAAGGCCCATAAAAACTCATGCGCAGGCCTGGTTTTGCGCCTGCGCATCAATCACAGCTGGACATAGGCTGAGCTTCAGGCACCATGAGCACAGCCATGCTCCTTGCACAAACTTCAAGCAAGCGTGCTTTTTAAGCCCCTGCAACAGACACGCGAGTCACACCCACACAGACATGCTCAGCTCATGCAGGTAGCACAACAAGAACAAACAGCACACAGCAAAGTGCACACCCACCAGGCTGCAAATAGCACACCACCAGAGCAGCAAGCAGGCCACCATCAGAGCAGGGCAGCAACAGCACACAGCTAAAGCCGCTGTACACCCACCAGGCTGCTTCCCTCTCCCTCTGAGCTGCAGTCCTCCCTGCCAGCCACAGCGGAGCCCTTATGCTGCTGCTGTGCTGCTGCCCACGTCCTCTGCTTGGCTGCCGCAGCCGCCAGGCCATGGGGAGCTGCCGCCGAAGCCGCCTGAACAAACTGCGAGCGGTTGCATGCAGGGCGGGCGGCAGCCCCGCTGCTGCTAGTGCGCTGCTGCTGCTGCTGTTGTTGCTGCTGCAAGCGCTTGGAAGTGAGGTTGAGCGGACTAGGAGAGGGGGGGGGCTGCTCCACCTCTTGTAGGCCCAGAGCCCTGCGTTTGGAGCACGAATGTGCTGCCTGTCAGAGCCAAGATAACATTGTGTCCACCAATGTTCACCAGGGTGCACAGAGTGGGGTGTGAACAGGCTCACGATTCTCGGTGTGTGTGGGCTCAGCCTGCGTGCTCTGTGTTTGGGGCATGAATGCGCAGCCTGTCTGAACTGAGTTTCATCCGACAATGCTCACCAGAGTGCACAGGACAGAGTGCAGAGAGGCCTATAGGTTTTTGGTGCGTGTGCACTCAGTTTACACCCCAGGTCAGGAAGCCAACAGCAGCTGGGTTCAGCAGGGCCGCCTCCCCACCTGAGCTGTTGGCGCGCTTGCTCCAAGTGGCCGCTACAGGTGTTCACCACATCGATGAGCAGGCCCTTGTCCACATCGGGGCCAAACCACCTGTGCAGCACGTGTGAATCCGGGTATGTTCTTCCTAGCGGGGGTGCTTGTGCGTGCTGGAGAGGGAGGGCTGGCAGGCACCGCGCAGATGCGGTTGCGAGCAGGCCCACACGTGGCAGTGAAAGGAAATCCAAACAATTGAAGCACAGAGCAGGGACAGGTACATCTGCAGCCACCTAAATGCGTGTGGCACTTCATTTACCTCTGTCTAGTTGGATGTGTGGATTTTCAGTCGTGTTTGTGGGTTTCACAAAGCCATTTCTGTACGTGCCCCTCACTCAAGCTCTGTCATGTACTTGCTGTCCCTGCTGCCCAATTGCCCAATTGCGGATGGGAGTGCACCCAAAAGTGGGTAGCAGGGACAGCAGGCACGTGATCCCAGTGGTGGATGGAATAGCAGGGACAACAAGCACATGGTTGCACTGAGCGCCAAGGGTGTGCCAATTGTACAGGGGCATTGCTAGGTTTGGGAAACCCTCCTCAAGGTTTCCCTTTGCAATCATGGGCTTGCTGTTCCTGATGCCAAGATGCGGATGGGAATCCATTGCAGTGAGGAACACCCCCATGATTTTTCATCCCCATCTAAACACATGAAAAGGAAGAGCTCAGGCATCGAGATATCCCAAACTTTACCATTGCCCTGTACAGTCATTTATCCCACCGACCTTCATTCTTTGGCTGCAGTCTCCCCAGACTCGTCGCCTGTACAAGAATGTTCGCCTACTACTCTAGGTCTCACTGCCAGTCAGGCAAGCCTTGCACTGCACTGGTGAGACCCTATAAGGCACGCACTTTGTAGAGATGTTGCCAGAGTGTGTAGGGGCTTTTAATCATTATTAAGGGGGAATGCAAGATGCGCATGCCAGGCATCCAAGGTTTCAGGTTGTCTGTTTCAGGAGAGCGAACAAGCAGGCTTATGCAATAATGTGCCAAAAGCACGATTGAGGAAGGAACTGACCATCAAGTGGGATGGCAGCCATCCTCAACCCACAGTTTCATCCTTGGCACACATGCTGCAGCAGCGCTTGCACCCTGGATTTCATTCAGACAAGCACCTGACGTTCCAAGCCCTTCTAACGCTGTTGGCATACATGCAAGGGACCCACCACAACTCCCGTCTCAGCCTTCATTCACCCTGTTCGCACCTACTCGGCCAGGATGATAAACATGCATTGCAAGGTGCAGAGTGCAACAACTGAGCACACATCTGAAGGGTTGGCCCATTCTGTATAAGTGCGCCCTATATATCAGCTTTTTGGTAGGGACACTGCAAAAAATATATATGGCGCATATAATAAAATTGCCCAACCCTACACATCAGAGACCTACAGAGGGTGTGCTCTCAAACCATTAGAAAATTGCATCCGCACTCACTTGGTCAGGATGGCCACGCGCCGCGAGTTGCGGTTGGCCTCAACCTCTTGCCACACTGCCTGCTCCGCCTCCGCATCTGCAAAAACCCCAGGGCATACCATGCCACTGCCGCCCGAGCCCTCGGCCTGCGCGCAATGCGAGTTGGACAGCACATTTGCTGCAAGGTTGCGCGCACCGAGATCCTGTTACCAAGTCCCAACTGCACATTGCTGCTTCAGATGGCCCGCCTGCACGCACACGAATCATAAAAGGGCTTGGCTCGCCCGCATTCCCTGTAGGCTTCTTGCAGTGTGCCCACAGTTGCCATGGCTGTGTTGAGGCAAGAGGTCGGGTTCTGGGTCTGAAGGAGCTCCAAATACACCACCCAGGTGTATTGTGTGCTTTGGGTGGCCTTGGCTACGTTTAGGCAAGCAGGGTTGAGGAGGTGGAGAAGCTCCAACTGCATCATCCAGATGGACCATGCCTCTCGTGCAACATAATGCAGCAGACTCGCATCCCTCCACTTCAGAAACTAGTCCAGAAATGCACCCAATCCTTCCTGCTTTTGAGGAGAACATTTAACCCTCAACCTTATAAGCCAGCACCCGCTCCCCACTCTCCTCTTCCTACACGCGCATCCTTGCTGGTACACACACACCACACCTGCTGCCCCAGCTCCAGCTGTGCCAATGCCGTAGAGGACCGCTGCAGTGCTGCGCCTGCTGCATACTGCTTGATGCTGCGCGCACGCCACACATCCTGTTCCGCATTTGCACTGCAAGCACAGCAACAGGCAGTACCAGTGTCAATACGAGAGAGAGAGAGAGAGAGAGAGAGAGAGAGAGAGAGAGTTAAAGAGACACAGTTTCTTGTATTAAGTGAGTTATCATAATTAGATGTCGTGGGCCGTGATTTAAGTCATGAGTAAGCCATTAAATGAATTGTCATAGATCATAGGTAAGCCGAAAGAGGGGGTCACGTCAGACGCTTTGGTATATGGAGAGCGGGCCAAGGGCTCTTCACACAGAGCAGGGATCTGTAAATGCAAGTGCAATACTTGCTCGTGAAACCTGCCAGCCAAGGCAGGCTTCCTAACCACCTAAAGCAGGATGGTTATGGCACAGCAAATCCTGCACAAAGAGAATACGAACGAGCGCGCGCGCGCACACACACACACACACACGCATGGACACACGAATGCACACCAACGCGTTCACACCTGTTGCTGGACACCATGCCATTGGGTGGGCTGGCACTGCTGCTAGCCATGCTGCTGTTGCCCTTGCTCCTGCCCTTGCGTCGCTTGCCTGCCTTGAGGCTGCCTGAGGCAAGCTGCTGTGCCTGCGTGGGGCAGCAATGTAAGAAAAGAAAAAAATTTGGATTAGTTGCAAGTGGCAAGCGGCTGAGCGCGCACGGTGGAGCTGCGTGAAAAGCAGGGCTGTGTGGTTCACTGATGCTGCCCGAGGCAAGCTGCTGTGCCTGCCCAGAGGAGCAGTGAGAAAAGCAGGGCTGTATGGCATACTTATGCTGACAGACAGACAAGCCTGTATGGTATTGTGGCGCTGCCTGTGGCAAGCTACTGTGCCTACATGAAGGAGCAGTGTGAAAAGCAAGGCTGCATGGTGCACTTGCATGATACTCTTGCTGCTGTGCCAGCATGGGGGCAGCAGGGCTGGATGATACATGTGCTTGACAAACTTGAATGATACACTCGCTGCTGAGCCTGCTAAGAGCAGCAGGGCGAATAGCAAGGCTGCGCGCGGTGTGTGGAGAATCATGGAGCGTGCAGCCAGCAAGAGTGTGAGGGCTGCGAGGAGCATGTGGAAAACAGGCATGGCTGCATGACACACATGAACTGCACAGGGGGCATGCCTCTTGTCGACCCTGCCCAACACTCCTGCATCTGTGCGCCTCCCACACAGTGTCCTCAGCGCTCCCCACAAACAACAGCATTCCATCTAGAAACCTGAAGAACTGCTCTCTTGTTGACCAAAGGCACTAATCCTGATGGAGCACACAACCTCACTGTAACGGCACCAAATGATTTACTTGTACGGCCCAGCACACGTGTGCGCGCGCACACACACCTCTGTGCCCAGCAGATCTGCCAGCTCGCTCTCAGACAGCCCCAGGCCCTCCCGCTTGCGTGCCTGCTCCTCCTCCTCCCTCTCATGCATAGCACGCGCCAGCTCTGCATCCTGGTCAGCCTGTAAACCAGGATGTGACACCACTGATAATCATTGGTGGGGTTGGTGCTCAGTCAGTATGGGCATGGACAGATGCATCTTTGAATGGGAGACGGCATGGTTGAGGGCGTCCAGCCTGCATCAATTGAAGCTGCAAAACTCATCCTGAACATCGTGGCCAAGATGAGGCCAGGGTGTTGTACCATTGGGGCATTAAACTAACATACCCATGAGTGGCTTGCTCTCGGTGCACATGTCCAATGCATGCGCTATAGTGAGGGGCACAACACGGAAGGATTGGTGATGGTGTTGTCAGCAGCAAGCATGCCATGCAATGCTAATGCACCACCAGGAGTTGCGCATAGTGAGCATCAGCACAAACGCACCTGCTGAAGCTTCAGACTCGCAGCATCATCTTGCTGCCCAATCAAAAAGTCGTTGGCAGCCATCATGTCGCCCTGCGTGTGTTTGTACGTGTGTGTGTGTGTACGTGTGCGCGTGCGCACGCATTTTCCAAAAGTAGCAAGAAGGAGCAGTAAGAAGCATTCCACTTGCCAAGAGGCAGGGCATAAGAATTACCAGCAAACTGACTCACTCTCACTCACGCCCATGGGCTCGTACTCCAGTAGTGAGATGCATTAAAATTGGGCACCAAGCCAAGCAAGAGGATGCAAACAAGCAAGGAGAACAACCCACACTTCTCCTACACAGCAATACGCAAGAACATGAGTTCGCAATGAATAATACCCAGCTGCGCTTTCCAAGCTGGATTCATATGGCATGGATAACCGCCACCAAATGTCATGACCATGAAAAGCAGTGCTGATTCAGCAAGCATGATTGGGCGCTGTTGTATTGGGTTGGGATGCAGAGGTGCCACCGTGGTCAAACTTTCGGGATTTCTATGGATTGGCTGTTCAACCGAAATTGCACCTGTGCAGCCAAACACTTAGTCAATTGTGGCCCTTTTCTACTTGTTTGGGTCCCTAGCATGCTGGAATTGGCATTCCTATTACAGGATGGTTTGATTTTGGGTACAGGCACCTTCTTGCTCCAGCTAAGATGCCCTTTCTTTGTCTAGCGTGCTGGACAGCACATGAAGCCAGCCAAATTGAGGGGCAGCTGAACATCAAGTGTATCCCACCTGAAAGGCCTCCAAAACGCCCAACAGCTCGACGTGGGGGATACTGGGGAAGAACTGCACCAGGGCCTCCAGCTCCTGGTGGTAGCTGTCTGTGGGAGAGGAAGGGCTGCTGGACTCAGCTGGGGAGGTGGGAGTCTGCGTGTGAACAGGGAGGTGCAAGGACATCAGATGGCAAGAAATATCGGTGGATTTACTGGGAAAAGCAGGAACACCATAGAAGCACGTCATACCTCCTGCCGCGTGTGTACCTTGTACAGAGATTCCTGGATATCACCATGTTGCCATGGCAACACCCATCAAGCATATGTGCATTCTTGTGTTCAGTCTTACACAAAGTATGGCAAGGTTTGGACTTCAGTGTAATGATAAACACAAAAACACATGCATAAACACACAGTACGCACTTGCGCCTTGCTCGTCATGAGCTGCTGCTCTGCCTGCAGGGCCTGCTGCAACTCCTCCTCAGACACACCCAGGTCCGGGGCGCGCGGGCGGGCCTGCCACGGACATAAGGAACACCAAAAAATGTTGCAAAAAGCATAATGTTGCCAGCACTGCACAAGCGGATGCACAAGTGCGTGCGTACACACACACACACACAGAGGCCTACCTCTGTGTAATGGCTAGCCGCCTCAGGCACAGCAGGGCCAGGGGCAGATGCAGCAGCAACAGTGGCAGCAGTGGTACCAGCGTCTGCAAGGCCGGGGGAGGCTGGGCAGCTACGGCACACCTCAGGGGTGGGTTGCGGAGTGCAAGGCATGTAGCCCACAGGGCTGAGGGTGCCAAATGCCTCGCCCTTCACGGTATCAGTGGTGGGCGAGGGTGCGGAGGGAGCGTGCAAGCCTTCAGCTGCATACAGGGACTGGTATGCTTCAGATGGGTTGCCTGAAAGGGCTGCGATCAGCATGTCATTAATGCTGCCACTGGAGCGGCCTGTGGAGGTGGGAGGGTTGTGCAAGAGGTGCACTGCTGGTGCCTCTGGTGACGGCAAATGCCAAGTAGGGTGATCAGGGCTGCTGTTTCCTCCGTTTCCTGTGCATGCATGCAAGCGCTCTTGTGTGGATTAAAGCGAGAGGAGGGTGTGTGGAATAAACCACGAACACTCTAGGTTAAGATTGTGCCAGATTCACGCTTGTGATCACAGGAGAGTAACAACAGGCATTATTTTCAAGCACATGACATTGGCACTTTTAAAAAGGCACTACTCACAAGTACATGGCAAAGTCTGAATAAAGGACATGCTGGGGGAAATGCTTGCGTTCAAAGCACTAGTACTCTCTCCTAAGAGCACCATGCGCAACTCACCATATTGTGCCTCATAGATCTCAGCTGGGGTGCCAAGCAACGCCATGACATCATAAGGGGTGTTGTGTTGGTTGCCCTGCTCCACTTGCTGCTGCTGCTGCTGCCGCCTCTCTGCCTGCTCTGCTCGCTTCCTCTCCTGCTCTTGTTGCTGCAGCAGATGGAAGTGCTGTTGCTCTTCCTCCTCCTGCTTGCAGAGTGCCTGTAGCTCTTCTTCATGCAGCATCATTGCTAGTGCTGCGTCAGAATCAACATGAGCATCTGAACTACAACTAATTGTACAAGGAGGGGGCGGAGAGATGGTGGGGGTTGGTACTGCTTCAGAAGGAGCAGTTGCAGCCAGTGGGTTATAACATTGCCCTGGAGATGCTGCAGGTCTAATTGGTAAACCATTTCCAGTTAATAAGAGAGCAGCTAGCCCAGGAGTCAGGGCGGCAGGAACAATCCTGGCAGGGGAAGATACACGGGCAGGGGAGTGCGGACATCCTGGCTGCGGGGGCCCTGTCCCCCCGGTGGGATTGCTTTCTGGCAGGGTGGCGGCCATAACAGGGGCAGTGGGCAAGGTAGCAATAACCTCCATGGGTGCTGGAGGGTGGGGTTGGGCTGGGGGCCCAGGGCAATGAACGCAGCTGCGGCGGTTGCTGTTCACTGGACTGGGAAAACGCAGCTGCTCATCACCGCTTTTCCCTCTTTCAGCGGTCTGCTGCACGCTGCCAGCAACCACGACGGAGGAGGAAGAACCAGGATTTTTCCCCCCAGGGTTCAACCCAGCAAGGTGCAGCGCTCCAAGTGGGTTGTAACGCTGCATCTTTGCTTCAGCCATTATCACACCTGAATTTAGAGCGTCCGAACGTGAGTGGGAGAGGCGTTCGGAGGGGTGAGTGAGCGGAGATGACAGGCAGGATGCACAAGCAAGCTAGGTGTCACCAGGAACTTAGAAAACAACTCACCAGGGAAAAGAGCCAATAAAAGAAACAACTAGCAGTTTGGGAGGGACGGCAGAATTTGACCCTCGGGTGCTTTTTCCAGTAAACTGGGGAAAACGATTGATTGGCACAAAATAAATTTGTTCAAAGACATATAAAAATTGACATCAGGGCCCGGGCAATCTAACCGTTCGAATGGCTCCCTCAGAGCACGAAATTTTCGTCTCTGGGAGGTTGTGCCTGTGAGTAGTCGACCGGAGGACCTGATGATGATTCTTGTTACAGCAACAATATTCAAGGCCACTTCTCATGCAAAATTCATCATGATGCATTGTGTGTAAATTTAGTGTGCATGTCATGGAGACAAGTGATGGAGATGTCATGGAGAGTGCAGCAATATTGCAAAAGATCGTGCATGCGTGTGAAAACACACACACACGCGCGCGCACACACACACACACACACACACACACACACACACACACACACACACACACACACACACACACACACACACACACACACACACACACCACATACTGAGGCAAATACACATATACACACATACACACACACATACTGAGGCAAATACGCGCGCTCACACACATTGCCAATCCCACTGTTTAAATTTCAGGTTTGGAGAGCATTCAGACTGGGCTGGAGCATATCATGAGTAAGTGCCTTGTTTGCGCCAAGTGTATATGCTCTGTATTGCCGCTCTAGCCATACGGAACGTGTTGCTTATAAAGGCAGCACCTTCGTTTGCCCAACCTGGATGCTCGTCTTGCCAGGCAAAATCAGAGCATACCAGAGGGGACCACCATCGTTGTTGGCACTCAGGAAGGCCTGTACGCCCGTGCAGGAGCACTGAGTAACCCGGTGGGTGATGGCGTTGCAACAAACGCAAATCCCCACTGACAGCACACGTTAAACCAGCTCATGCCACATCCATGAAATGGACCATCAAAATCTGGGATCATGAGGCAGCTATCTGGAAATCCTAACATGTGATTGCCTTGCTGTTCAGGTGCATGCTTTGCATGGAGCAATTACAACCAAAGATGCACTGTGCCATCATGCAGGTCTTATTTATGAAGTCTACATTAGAGGATGGAGTCACTAAACAGGTCGAGATCCCCTTCGAAGAGGCTGCATTATTGGAAGGTTTGTTATCAGCAACAGTAATGCTGCTGTCTGGCCTTTGACCTGTGAAGGATTTTGATCGGCAAATGCCATGCAAAAACACTCACAGTCTCCACCAACCAATCCTCCATGGACCTGGTAGAGAGGAATTGGTGCTTTGTTCTTATGCTTTTGGGTATGACTGTGTATTGATTTAGAGCAAAATGTTTGCTCACATGCTCCTCTTTCTTTCACTCGTATGGTGTATACAGAGGCCCAAAAAGGTGGCTTCTTTTCATATGCCGCTGGCACTGCCTATCAAATGAAGAGGCGCTATGGTGGCAGAGTGCAAGGGCTGATGATACACAACTACCGGTCCACGCTGCCAATGGCCAAAGGTCTGTCATCCTCAGCTGCCATTTGTGTCCTGGTGCGTGACACGAGTCGATGTGTGCACGCATTCTCCTGTGCTATTTCACCACCTTGTTATCAATCCAGACAATGTTCCTGCACATAAATTTGAAAATACTCCTCCCCTTGTTCGTTGTTTTTGGAGCTGCAAAATGTTTTTTGCAGCTTGCTTGTACATAACAGGATAGTGCTTTGCCTGCCTTCTATTGCTCCTGGCAATCTGGCACACGACCTGCTGTGTCTTGACACTGCAACCAAGGCACAAGCATGGCCCACACATGGTTTTCGGTTGGTAGAATCCTTGTTGTGCATGACCTAGGCCACCACCTGCTGTTTTTGGACACTAGAACCATGGCATGAGCTTGATCCCGTACGGATGGCTCTCAGTGATCTCCTTCCCTTTGCCGTGCATGACCCTGCTCATCCTTGAAGGTTGCTCGCGCCTACAGTACAGTCTATGGCTTACAATTGACGGTTCGTGAGGAGATGGAGCTAGGCTATCAGGGCGAGATCGTGACACCTAGCAAGTGTGGTGCGTGAGGCCAAGCGTTTGATTCTGTGCGTAACTTTTTTTTAAGAGCCGCATCAGTTGTTGTGCGCCTTTATACGTGCATAGCCCCTCTGAACACTTGAGAGCAAAAGCACCAATGAAAAAGGACCAAAGACTTGTGTTACTAGGGAGGGTTTGATTGCTCATGTTCCAGTGTTTCTATTAAGGATTTTGGGGTTGTAGCATTGTGGCGACCAAGGGTGCTCATTTCAAAATACGGTGTAGCACAGCCCCAAAACATTGGTAATACAAAACGGTTCTCAACTGTAGAAAGGGGCCTTTCCAACATGATCCCCCATGCTACAACAGCGAGGGAAAAACAGAAGTTCACTTCCGTCACTTCTAAAAGATGCACCCAAAAGGTTCAGCAAAAAATTCCTATTCAAAAAATTCCTATCCACTGCTTTGGTTGTACTCATTGTTGTCGCTGTCATCGCTGAGCTCTATGAGCTCTTGCTGCGTCCCCCTCTATCTGGTGACCCTTTCCAGCAAAGCTCCAGCCAGCATCATCGCTCCAGTGCTTGTTTGGCATGACGCTGGAGAGCATGTGGTCATAGAACAGCTGCCCCAGCTCCTGCTGCTGCTCATATGCAATCATGGGCCGCTGGTGGGAGAGGTGGTGGAGCACAGCTGCAAATTGATTGAACTGCTGTGCAACACCATGCTGACCTGCTGCATGCAAAGGGCTGCCAATTGCTGGGGCTTGCTGCAGCGCCAGCTGCTCCTTGTGCTGCTTCCAAGGCTCCACATTTTCTTCATGCTGGCAAATGCGGGACATGGGGAGGCCTGCTTCTTGTTGCTGCCACTGTGCTTTGATTAGTGCATGCTTTTTCATGCCCCAATGGGACAGCACACTGTCCTTCTTGTGCAGGGACACGAGGCAGTCCGCTTTGCCCATGAGCATGGCAGGCGCTCTGCCATTCCTGCACCTGCTGCTTCAAAGTCCCCCCTGTGCAGGAGTGGAATCTTCTTCATGACCCCAAGAGAGTGCACACGCTGGCGCTTGCGCCCCTTCCCTGTCGCCTCCTCAGATTCACTGGAGTGCTTGTTGCTGCCTCCTGCTGCTGCTGGCAGTGGTGCAAGCTCTGCACGCTTGCGTGACCTGCTAAGGCACCCTCCAATGCTGCTGGTGCTGATGCTGGTGCCGGTGCCGGTGCTGGTGCTGCTACTGATGCCAACAGAAGTGGTTGTGGTGGTGATGGTGCTGATGATGATGGGGCTTGGGGGTCAGGGGGGAGTTGCCATCGCAGGGGCCTTTGCTTTGGGTCTGACTTGCCCCTTCTTGCTCTTCCCCTCATTGCCAATAACAAAATATATTATACTTGGATGGCGACGAAGGTTGCTCCTGGGGTGCCCTCCCAGGCACCCCTCATCGCCACCAAATGCGACCAAATGCGCCTAAAATGCGACTCGTCGCCCCTAATAGAAACACTGTCATGTTCTGCATAGGACATACGGCTTGAGACAGCTTGTGCCTGTGCAGGATAAGGTCGTATTTTTCTCACTCTTCATGCTGGCAGCTTTGGAGTCTACTGCTTGGTCTCACCATTATTGATGCAGGGCGTATGGACCAAGCATGCGCCTACGGCAGCGTGCCTGTGGTCATGAAATTCAAAGGTGCCCAGCTAGATGTGGAGGATGCCAAGCTTGCTGGTGAGGCTCAGCTTCTGCCATCCTTTGCTTAGGGTTAAGTGCATGAAAGTGGGTGCAAACAATCATTCTCCTACCCAGAATGGCTATAGAGTGAGCATAACAGTCCTGATGACGCTGCACTGAAGAAAAAAAAACTGACCCATCTCTTTCAACTTCATTTCAGGCCTCCCTTGCCAACGCATCAAAGCTGTCTAAATTGCTGCACCGCTTGCTTCTCCCCAAAATGGTCCCTCTGCTGTTGGATCGTCATGCTGCAAGACTGTCACGATTGTACTTCAGTGGCCACAGCATTTCAATGTGTTTTTCTGGAGGAAAGATGAATCCAGATTGCAGATAGCCTGCACATGGCCTATCGACTGTTAGTGTGGTTTGCGTATTAGGATCAGTCAAACCAGAGGACCCTTTTGGACTGATCGTATGTAAAAGTGTCGGTAAAAGAGGGAGGGCCTCTCTTTCCCGCTTGCCCCCCAATGCAGCCATGCATAAGAACCCATGAAAGTAGTCCCATTGCCTATTGGTTGCTGTTAAGATGATCGGCAATGCTGATCTACCAGTCACCTTAATTGGAGTCTGAGTTCGTGTGTTAACTCCAGCGCAAATCTACACGTCTATGAAAAAGCATGTGTCCATGCTCAAGCATGTCAATACAAATGTGTACATTACGTCGTGTTGCAGCTGGAATGGACTGTGTGTATCAGCCTTTTCCATCAATGTGGGATACATGGCCCTGTGGATGTGTGCATGCATGCACCTGCAGTGCCTTTGCATCTAGTGCTGGTGGACTTGAGAGCACAGAAGGATACTGTGAGGATCCTGACCGCCCTCCAAGAGGCATACCCGCAGCCCAAAAATGTAGGTCCTGGTCGTCCCCACAACCAGACCTCCCCAAACAGTATCATTAGGCCATTCTTGCTGTTTGTGTCCACCACTGTGTGCCCTGAGCATAACAAACATTTTTAATGCCCCAAGTATTGAGGAGTGCTGATGATTTGGCATGTGGAGGTGCTCTGTGCGGCTCAGAAGTTGCTTTGCACCCGTTTTGGCAGAAGAAGGTGGACTTTCGAACTTTCACCAAATGACAGTGCGCTCCTGGAGTTGAGCTGCTCTTGATTTTTATAATAATGCTGCAATATCAGATTTACCGAGGGGGCACTGAGGGAGCGTATTGGTGGGGGGTACCCATTGGGAAGGTGCAGGCATGGAAGGAAAGGCTTCCGCAGCTTGCCCACGCGGCAAGCTCCACACCCCTCCGACTTGGTTCAGAGTTGAGGGGTGATGTAATGCTTCTACCAAAACTAGAATGAGGTCAATTGTTGTAGGGTTCCTCCTGCGTTATTCGTTCATTTTTACTCTTATTGCTCTCCAGCTCTGCCTTACCAGGCCAAAACATGGTCAGCTTTGCGCCAGAGGTGAGGGGTATACAGCATAATTGTTTTGGAAATGGCAGGCTGCAAGTTGGTAGACCGGCTGAGGAATGGCACCTATCTTGGTATGGGTTCTTTCCTGGTTCCTTTCCTTCTAGTTTCTTATTTCCATTCCTGCAGGCCATGCACTCCACCCCACAACACTCTCTTGGCTCCTCCTTGCAGAGCTTGTATTCAGCCATGTAAATCACTTTTGGGGTCCTGTGATGACCCAAAAATGTGCAAAGCATGCGGTTGCATAGTTTTGTCATACATTTCCTAGGCCGGAGGGTTTAGACATGGGGACCGCCCCCTGCGCCTCACTGTCTGCATCAACGCAACATAATTGCAGGGGCCAAGGGATCAAGATATTGGATTGAAAACGACCTGTTAAAGGCTAATGTGTATGCTCCCAGGTATATATATATAGATGTGTACACACGCATGCTCTTGCCAGGAGGTACTCAGCCTCAGCATCTGCCTTTCAAGGTTATGGGTTACAGAAGCAAAGAAGGCCTTAAGTCTAAACGACTGACTGCTGGCCTGCTCATAAAAAGAAAGAAGTTCATACGGATAAGGATACAATTTTTGTTGTATTGATTCATGTAAGTGAACATATCAAGGATTGTACATGGTGAGTAGAAGACAGGTATGGAACCGCCTGGGAAGAGGCACTGAAGAGGGAAAGAAGAGGGCCGGAAAACAAGGGAGCATACTTTAGCCGAAGAAAGCAGACTTGGGGGTGTGTACATTTGAAAATAGCATCACCTTGTGCATCACAAAGGTCACAGGTAGGAGAAATATCGTCATGCCAAGTAGCTTGCTCAACTTTGAGTGTGCGGAAGCAAGGGCAAGCTGCCTTGCAAGAATACTAATTGGTTTCTGTGCAGCAGCAACTAAGTTGTGCTGGGCAAGGATAAACCACCTCACCCTCCCCCTACTTTTGCTTGACGCATGCGTCCCAGTATTTGGTCCACTAGGTAGGCTTGCATCCTACTCCTTGGATCTCCTGCAAGTTAATTCTGTGCACCCACGTGGGATTTAAATAGCTGATGCTGCAATGCTTTGTATTTTTGTGCTATTTGCCAGTATCTGCCTTGCCCCTTCTTACTCAAATGTTTAGAACCAATTTGGACTCTTCATCTTTGATTGTTGGGATCAGATCTGTAAAAAGAAGCAAGAGTTGCATCATGAAGCCATGAGCTTGGCAGAAGCGCACAAACGCACGCTCGCGCACACATACACACACATACACACGCACGCATGCACGCGCGCGTGAACACACACACACACACACATACACAGGCACACACATTCCATATTGCATGCTTACGCAGATAAAATTTGCACCTGAAAGCACACCTTTGTGCGCCCATCTACAGGTAGAGCAGCAGCGTATGCAGGAGCTGCTGGGTTTTGTGAACCATGGAATTGTTGCGCGAGTGCTGCAGGCTATGGCAGAGGGGGACGCACAAGCTGTAGGGTAAGTGCTCTGGAATTACTGTGCCAGCAGGTTGCAATGATCAGTGTAAGCAACCTAGGCCCCACAGGATATGTACTTTTTGAATCGTTTTACTGTTCCAGAATTCAATAGAAGATGGTATGCATGTGCTGTGGTAGCATCACCGTCAAGGTAGCATCACCTGAACAGGCTTCAACTCAAAGCACATGTCTATTGATGCTTTGTTTCGGGGTGTCAGACCTCAGCACAATGCTTGATTGTGGCAGGCGCGGTTGCAGCATGATGTTTAAAGCTGTGTGCATTGCTGTTAAACCTGGCTCTTGTGCTTTTGCAACAACCTCATTTTAGCATCCCCCTGCGGCACTTCCCAGCGGTGCTTGTTTATTTCTAGCAAGCCCGTCCAACCAATGGGTGTTGCGGCACAGAGAATTCCGTATCCTATGCCTAGGTGCAGTCTCATTGGTAAATAATGAGTCTCGCTTGTGTGTATGCTCAATTTCGGTCGATGCAAGCCGCATCTGGGTGTTGCAGTGCTTGATCAAAGAAAACGGAATAGTTTGCCTGTGCTCTGCAGGTCTTTGATGTGCGAAGCACAAAGAGAGTTTGACTCCCGGGCGGGCCCTATGTGCCCTGACCAGCTCACTGCTCCAGTGCTGCATAAGGTGAGCGGCCAAAAGGGTGGGTAGCTGAAGCATCTGACCTGGTCCTAAATTCAGTCATTACATAACGTCAAGGTGTTGGTTCACAGACTGGTATGTGTGGAGAGAGTGGGGGAGAGCGAGCTAGCGAGAAAGAGAGAGAGAGAGAGAGAGAGAGAGAGAGAGAGAGAGAGAGAGAGAGAGAGAGAGAGAGAGAGAGAGAGAGAGAGAGAAGGGGGGGGGGTGCTGGGGACTGCAATAATTACAATCGCAAGGATGCCAGGGACTTTTGACTCCAGCAGCTCCCAACCCTGGGTGTGCCAATGAGCCCAGTTATGCTGCCCCAAGGTTTAGGACGCTTGGTGTTCTAAAACCCTGTTCTTTTGCTGTTGCCTCCTGCACCACCAGCCGTATAAACCCTTTTAATTTCAAGTTACATGAATCATGTGAGTTACATCGTCCCTAAATTGCTGGCAATTTGAGGGGCGATGCACATGCAATGCTCCGGAAATCCCAATGCCTGCCCATCCATCAGTCTTGAATATGCCTCACTGGGTGGCTTGCTTGGTCTCCTATGTCCTTCCCACATTGCAGCATTCAAATTCCTCCTCGCAGTGTTGCCTTGACTCCAAACATCAACAGCACATCAACAGCCACACGACAAGGCACAGGGTATGCACTGTACTTAGACAGCATCATCATCATCCTGACGTACCCAGCGCCTTAGCCTCACACCATTTGGTTCTCAGGTCCTTGCGTATCCAGCGCTTCAGCCTCATATTTGGGGCGGCAAAGGCATCGGCAGCCAAGGCGATGGCACCGCACAGCTTCTGTGCAAGGGCCAAGATGAGCAAGCAAAGGTGGGTGAGTGTGCCGAATCGACGAGCTGCTAGTGGTCTGCTCACACCAGCACAGTCATGACCATTACAGAGAAAGGGTGGTTGATCTCACTGCGAGTGTTGTCAAGACGCATGGGTTGGACGCGCGCACACACACACACACACACACACACATACACACGCGCGCTTTGTTTGCAGGTTTGCCAGATAGTACAAGAGGAGTTGCAGAAGCTGGCCATGCCCCTGACCGTTAGAGCCAACGTGGGCAAATGATCGATTTAATGTTTTATTTATCCTTGCTAGTTTGCTTTTTTTTTGCTGCATGGGTATGCACCCTGGATGTGGTGTGCTACGTCAACATAACACTTGTGCAGATGTAGGGGCATTTAGCAGCGCGTGCAGTGTGCAGGAAGAGTGAGTGCTAATACAAATGAAGCAGACCAGCTGAATGGCTCATCTCTCTGTGGTGGATATGCATCGCAGATTCTGCTCGGATAGGCTCAGCATAATATAATGCCTTGCACTTGTTGTACTGGTGCGGGCAGCAGTATTATTTACAGAACTCTTGTTTGTTTGGACAGGCTTATTTAAGTTCTGCAAAGGGGTTCAGCCCCTTATTTTCCAAGTTGTTTTTAGGGCAAATCTCCTTCCAGGCCTGCAAACGTCCGTGCATGCCGTGATATGTGCTCCCAGGTTGCTGGTGTGTATGTGACTCTGGTCTCAGATGACAACATGCTTCTTCTTTCAGAGTTGGAGCGCCCTGAGGATTTTTTTATGGAAAAGGCTGTAATAATCATTAAGGTGTAGTAGGAATAAACTTACGTCGCACCTGAAGTGCGCTGGTTGGTGTCCACCGCAACTTTTAAATATTCTCCAGACTGCGTGATACAGGTTTACAGATTACAGGGGAGAAAAGGCCTTCAAGGGGTTTACAAGGGGTTTACAATGGTGGCCTACAGCCCGAGACTCTGGCTGATGGCAGCTGGTGAAACAAGCTCAACCAGTATCAAAAATTGAGACCAAGTCTGACACAAATCTAATGAGTCTGTATGAGTCTTGGTTTAGGAAAGCATTGATTTCAGAATCAGTGATAGTATGATGGCAAGCCAAGAATGGAATAAAGTCAGCGTTTGAAGGCGGAGCAAACACACGCAAAGTCTTAAACATCTCCTCAAAAAGGTCCTTGTATCTCGTGCGTAGCTCACGCACCTCAGTACATTTGCAAAAGAAAAGCACATGTTTTTCATCCTGGACTTCCCCACACTCACACTTATCACAGATACTTGAACCCCCAAGCCATTTACCAGACTCCACTCTCAAGTGATGAGCACGCAATCTAAATCTGCTAATGTTTCTCAAAACATGCTTGTCCAAATCCTTGAACAGATACGAGGGGATACAAAAAGGAGCACCTCTGGGACCACTCTCAGAATTCCCACACCACTTATGGTACGTCACTACCTTCTTGTTAACTGCTCGAGGACAAAAAACATCGGCCCCTCTCCACACTTTCTGCTGTCTGTATCGCAAATCACCAATGAACTCTTGCATGGGGATTTTCTCAGCTCTCAGCATGTTCTGTTTGAACGAATCACCATTCCGCATCCCACCAAAAGCATTAGAGACTTCAGCAGCTCAGCAAGAGGAATCAAAAGAAGCCAGACTTAAATCAGCCCTCAGCACACGACGCAAGACTTCACTATTGGAGTCAAGCATGCTATTAAAAAACTTGATGGAGGCACGGAACCAGAAGAACTGCAGAGGCTCCTGGCCACACTCTCTCAACACCGGCCAATTTGTAGTACTGTTCTTTACTCCAAGAATGCGCCTCAAGGAACACAGATGTCTTTTCTGCAATTGACTCTCAAACTCACTGCCTTCTCTCAAGTAATGAGTTCCCCACACCTGGCACGCATACATCCCAGCAGGAATGCCATACACCTTGGACAACCAGAGCATAGCATGAGGCCTGTTTTTCAGGTCATGACCCTTGGCAAACTCCGAAATCCTTCTCTGTGCAGCCATATAAGGCCGCACCGCATGCTCCTCAGCTACCTTAAAATCCATCTTTTTATCCAACAGCACTCCCAAATGCTGAAAAGGCCTTCATTCAAAATGACTGACTGCTAGTCTGTTTGTAAAAAAGAAGTAGTTCATGTAAAAGGAAAGGAAAGGGGTTACATAGCTGTACCTGCCTACGAGGGCAGCTTAGCTGAAGCATAAAAAGGGATGCCTGCAACCAAACCAAAGCTTGAAGTCTAAAACTGTTTTTGCGTTGCTCCAAAGAAACAGAGGTAGATAGGAGGTGTAGAAGTTGCTCAAACTGTTTCTCGATAACCATTCCACATTCATGTACACTGCTGGCAGCTCCATGCTTGCCAGGGTAGCAATGAAGTACCGTGTTCAGCAACCAGAGGATTGACTGACGTATGTGTAGCTCCAGCAAAGGGAAAAAAAGGAAAATAGCTCCAGCAAAGCATACATTTTGTGCATACCCCAACTCAGAATGTTCAACCCCACAGCACCAACATATACCTTGTGTAGCACCATGACTGGCAGCAATTATCAGTCATGTTTAGCTTCCAAAATGCTGTACTGTGTACGGCCCTACATCTTTCTGGACAAGTAGTTCATGGAAGAAGGGATCAAGTTTGTTGTTGTTCTGATTCATGAAGGCAAGCATATCAAAAGACTGTACATGGTAAATGACAGGCAGGCAAGGAGCCATCTGGGGAGAAGGGTGGGAGAGAGGGACTGTGTGACACAGATTAGTGAGCCCAAACTACAAGAAATATATACCAGTCCATTTGCTGTTCCCCTGGTGAACAGAAATGAAGAGGAAGCAATCAAAAAAACGCCCACTTGCGGGGGAAGGGGGGGACAGGGGGGAGAGGGAGCACTCAGCGCCAGCCACAGTCACTCCCCCTGCTTCCAAGGTCCATCACCCTAGCCAGGTCCTTCCAGAATAGACACATTCATCTTGTAAAGGTCAAATACTGTAAAGGCACAAGGCCCAAGAGTCAGCTTGAGACCTCCAAGCAGTAGCACTATGTTCTCTGTCGCGATCTTTGAAGGGTCTCAGCTCAAGTCACCCTCCATACCAATCTGTTAAGTGTGGGCGGGGTCATCTACACCCCTCACACTTTAGAGCCCCTTAAAGAGCTTGGTCTTGACACTCATATGCATACAGCCACCAAGCTTGCTCTGAAACTTCATGCACAATCTTTCCAGTACGCTTATAAACTTGCTAGCACCAGTCGCGCTCTTGAGAACACTTATCTCAACTCTCATCACCGAGATCAGGCACGGGATTCTGCTGGTAACCCTCCTGATCCCCATCGACTTCTTTCTTTTGTTCCTCTTGATGAAGGGGATACACGGTGCCTCGGCCCTAGGTATCCCCCATTCCTTAATTGATGTGGGGAGTGCTTTCAGTGCCTGCATAGTTTTTCTTTTCTTTTTCGCGGGAGGAAGCGAGGGAGAGGTCCTCTAGAGATCTCCCCTCAACAAGGAGCAGCTGCAGGGTTATAAAGGGTTCGAGTTTTTGCCGGCCCTCGCACTATCTTGTTGGATTTATTCTTGCGAACAGGCTAGCCAGGGATGAGCGCAGGGTGAGGCCCTTGCTAGCTGAATAGCGAACCATGGGAGGGCCCTTCTTGCATGGCAAGGGCACACGGGCAAGTTGCTTAGGAAAGCCTGCACATTTTGTCTTTTTGCGTCCGTCCAATTTAATCCTGGCTGAAGGTCTCACTCGCATCGATAGAAAATTCCATTAAGCATTGTGGGCATTTTGCACAATCTATGTATGCACATTATAAGAAATGTATTTTCCGTCTTGTAACATCTGTGAACGGTTACCGATCTTTTGTCAGATCTGGGAAGAAGTTTGATTTGTAGAGATGCATTTCATCTATATATTTACTTGTAAATAAAACTTTCAACGTATACCCTAAGGATTCAGCATCAGGTAGGGAATGATATCTCGAGTCATGTGTCAGTCCTGCCTGTGCACTGTATTTGCCCCTCTGCCTCAAGTGAACTATGCAGCTGTGTGAAAACACCCTCACACAAGTTGCTTCAGCATAGATCTTGCGACTCAGCCACGATTACGTCCAAGGAAAAAAGTGTCACGCCCTTCCAGTCAGGAAACCTTTCTTTCCTTTTTTATGCCTTAAACTGGAAATTGGAACTCTTTTGCAGGACAAGCTGCAAGCCGCAGGCAGGATTCTCCATTTTGGGCACTCCACCTCAAAAGCCGCCATGGCCCAGGTGTCCCCACATGTGGCAGCAGCTGCTCAGAGCGTGTCACCTCCATCTACCTATCACCATGACATCTCACGCGCACAGATGCAGCGCATGGCAGAGGTGCGTTGTCCATCCAGGGTGCAAAAAGCCCCATCCGAGCATCGCTCAGTCACTAAAAAGTGCTCCAGGTGCAGCACCTTGGTGTAAGCCTTTGCAAAAAAGGGATCAACCTCTTCAAACGTCCACAGGCTCTTGCACCAGCTGTGATGGTTGGAGCGCACCCTGAGGAGTTGAACAGGTCGGTCTTGAGGATGTGCCGTCCAGCACAAAGCCCTTATGGCTTGCATAGGGGTTACTCAAAACACACGTCAAAAGACCTCGTTAGTCCTCATCCTCATAAGTTCAGTCTCTTATCCTCTCCTAGGCTAGGTGTAGCTAGTGTAGTTTTGAGGGCCCTCTGGTGAGGCCCTTGCTAGCTTGCTAGTTAAGGGACCTTTGCTTAATGCACGCGGCCTGTGGCTTGTGTAGACTTTTCTTTTCAAAAGAAAACTCTCGTAACCTGCCTACAGGCGAATTGTGGACAAGATCCCGCAAGGTGTCAAGGTTGTCTGCATTGGTAAGTGGGTGTGCACCTTGTAGGTGATCGTCTCCAGCATCTAGCTATTAAATCCTGTCTGGAAAAAAGGAATGTTTTTTTTTCGCAAGAGCATGTGTGTAAATCTCTCTCTCTCACACACACACACACACACACACACACACACACACACACACACACACACACACACATTTGAACTCACTGGGGGATGGATGCAGGGGAAGCATCACATGGCACACATGATTTTTACAGCCAGCGGGCAGAGATCACGAAGCTGCTGATTGGTGCGTACTGAGTGGAAACACGCCATGCGTGCAAGTTGTCCATACATGCCATAGATGCAGTGCGCTGTGATGTAGGAAAGACTCTGGATTATAATTGATGCTATGATGCGTCACGTTTGACTGACAAAAGAGCACCACGATCAGATGATTTGTGTCTCACAGAAAAGTCGTGTCATCTGCCTGTGGCTCAGCTAGACTGTCTCTTAGCCTGCCTCCCTGCCTGCCAGCCTGCCAGCCTGCCTGTTTGCCTGATTTTTTAGCTTCCATTATTGGTCCTTGTATTGAACCTCACTCTCGAATTGAACCTCTCAAAAACTTGCATCAAAGCCCCACATCAGGTTTTGCTTGTATTTTGTCCTCCTGCTCGTGTGAATAACTTGTAGTGTTAACCTGAGGGAGTGCTGTTGAGCACGGATTTATTCCGTTTCAGTGCCTACTGTGCACTTGAATTGAATTGCGGTTTAAACCTGAGGTGAACACCTTCTCCCTAACATTGTCTGATGTGCACCTCTTAACTTATTTGCAGCTGAGCGCGGCTTCAATGCTGTCCTCTGCGAGGCGGACTGGCCAGGTGAGCTTGAGGAGGAGCTTCAATACAAATGCCTGCCAGCACCAGTAGCCCTACAGTCTCGTTCATTATGTACGCCCATCTCAATGCCACTCTTGCAGACATGTTTCGTGTCAATGAGTACGTCCGCCAACTCTCAGGAGGTGGAGGCAAGGCAAAGAATGCCAACGAAGCCCTCGATGGATTCACAGTAAGTGCTCAGCACTGTGGCTTGGACCACGGATGTGTGGGTGGCTGAAGGGGATAAATGATCAGTGGTTCATATCAGATTTAGTCACAAGGTACTGCGTTCATTGTTTTTCAGGAAGCCTATGAAGAACTTGTGGTAGTGGTGTCATTAATTCAAGCTTATGGAATAAAGAGCACACTTAGATTGTGTGTCATTTAATGGAAGCAAACAATTGTTCACCATCATGCATATGCAGCGCTTTCCCAAGTGGATGTGGCGGAACACAGCCTTTGCAGAATTTGTGGAGTGGCTCAAGGGCTTCAATGCCGCTCGCAAGGCAGAAGTGATGGGCGGCAGCATTCGTGCAGGTGCTGAATGTGTGACTGCACACTTGTGTGTGTGTGTGTGTTGTGTGTGTAATCAAACTTGCGCCCTTTGACACTGAGAGCCGATAGCATTTCAACTTTCTGTGTTCGGAAAATTAAATGGTCCTCACATGCCTTGTAATGCATAAGCTGACATTGTCTGCTTGCAAGCAAACTTCCCTGCACTTTCCATGCCCCTTGGAGCCCAGTGCAAGCTGAGAATTTTTTTGCCTAAGAATTGTGAAGGGCATTTATCACACACACACACACACGCGCACGCGCGCGCACTTTTTCTCATGTGCATTGCTTGCAGCTGTGACCGGTGCTCCCCCCTCAGCTGCAGAGTCCCCAGCCAGCACCACAACGACTCAGAGACTAAAGGGCACTAGCATTGCTATGGATACCTCTCCTGCTGGTCCAATTGTAGGTTTGCGCCCTTTTGTAGCACAGTCTCTGTGGACAAGGGGAGAGCACGTAACTTTGTCACATAACGGCAATTGTTACACTATGTTATTTGCGCTGCATTATGTGCCATAAGATTATATGGCTAGCCTTTATTTTTTCCTTAAAACAGTCTAGAAACTCCCAGGCTTTTCTCTTAGTAATCCTTCCTCTTTGAAACTTCCGGCTCATGTTGTTGCTGTGCGTACAAAACTGCAACCCGCTTGCTCTCTCTTAACCTTTTTCTTTTAATTTGGGGCGTATTCCACTCCCAAAGCATTTACAGACAAAATTGTGTGATCCACTTGTGGACTTGATGGAATGGCCTTGTAGGCCTGCGGCTGGTGCTTGGTCGTGGAAGCTCAACCTCCCAACCATACATATTGTCGTTGCGTAGGAGAGCGGGGAGTCAGCAGCATTGAAGAAGACCGTGGGCCTGTACGGCATGGACGTATACTCCCTGCACACCAGGTATGTTCAGGCGTATGAGTAATTATTTGCAAATAAGCCAACCTTCTTCAACACACTCCCTTGATGCCTGGAAGATGCCTGCACAAAAAAGGAGGATCTGGAAATAGTATCTATCTTGCGCAGAATGAGAGGCTCTGGAAATGCTATCACTTTGCTACCTTGTATGTTACTGATTGTAGGGCTTACACACATACGTGCTTTAAATCAAAGTCATGCAAACATGCGCACAAAGACGCACATAGAATGATGTGCGCACTTTTACAGTGCAGAGGCTGTGATCAAGACCCTCAGTCAGCACAACGAGCTTGATGCTGCGCGGGAGGTGTCGCTGCGGTACATGTGTCTGGACAGGTGAGTCCATGGCTGGCTTTGCCTTATGAACTTGAAAGGCATCCCATGCACTGATTTAGCTCATTTGATGCAAAAAGTGAAAAAGAAATCAATTTAAGGCTCCGCAAAATTGCGCCAGCTAAATAATGCTCGATGAATGGGTTAAGCTACAATGTGGAGCACCATGCATGGGTTATTCTTCTTTTGCAGGTATGGAGCAGATAGCCAAGCGTATGGCATGGCAGTAGGGATGTTCAATCAGCCCTCGTGTGAGTCTGCTGCGGCAGCAGCATTGCGCAAGGTAAGCGCACCTGGGCACATTTTTTGTGCAGCAGTTAAGTACAGTGCACGGATCAAAACTTGGCCCTCTTCATGTATCTCAGCTGCAGGGAGATGTTTTCATGGGCTTTGTCAAAACATTGAAAGTTTTGCGTAGGCTTTTTTTCACATGTATGCACCTTACATGTGACCATTGCACACAGCCAAGGCAAGGCCTTCTAAAACCAACAAATATTTTAGGTTTAGCTTTTACGCATGTATTACAATGCACTTTCCTTCCTCCTCTGCAGTCGTGGGACACAGCAGAGGCAATGCGCGACAAGGATGGAGCTGAGGTGGATGAGTATGCGCTGGCGGTGAGTCCCTTCTGCGTCGTGCATGAAGACTTACAAGAGTAAATGATACTACTGGGAAAATTATGATGTGTCCCACTCCAAACCTATCGCAAGCCTTTGAGCCTGTGCCTGCATGAGGTACAAGAGCTTCTTGTTCCTGTTGATTTCTTTTTATATCACAAAGTTATGACCTCTTCCTAAACCCTCGATGCTTGCAGATCGAGGCTAATAGCATGTGTGTTGCAGGCGCAGAGGAGTATTACCGCAAGATGTTCTTCCGCAGCGGGAGAGACACCACATGGTGTGTGATCGAGTCTCTCCTGGTCACTAAGCATTGAGTCTGCCTTATACTACTGTGCTTTTTGGCAAGCTGACATGTTGAGAGGGACGAATGATCTCAGGAACGTTACTTCTGCTATGGATGCAGGAATTTGAGAGACTCCCACTTTTCAGACACTGCTAAGCTAGGTGCGTTTTGCCTGTGTGCTTCTCCAAAAATCCAGAATGTGGAGTTGCGTCATCCCTACACAGATCTAAGCTTGCTCACCTGCGCAAGAACCGTAAGTACAAAAAAACAGAATAAATTGGGGGTGCACGGTTGTATGGGACAGCGTTTCCTGTTAGCTGCATCAAGGTGAAAACCACAGGTGTGCTTGATGCACGACCCTTGGAAAATTTGGATTTTGGAGGGAGGCTAACAGGATGAGAATGTTTGGTGCCTTCTTAGCCAAGCTTATGACCAGAAGCATTCCATGACATAGGGGGTTTGTGCCAAGCCAAAGACATTAAAGTAACCCTGTGCTAAGATCAGGAGCTGCATCTACCTTCTGTACAATTTCGTTCTTTGCCTCAAGGATTCACAAGATCAGTCTCAGGCTCCAGACCTGTCTTCATTTGTTTGGCAGAAACAGGAAAGGAAAAGAATAAACTACTTAGGCAGTGAGAACGCTCCATACACCAATCAAGGAAAAGAGGACACATTGGCTCAAAGAACCGTGAGTCTCTCTCACCAGAGGACAAGATAGAATAAAAGAAAGGAAAGGAAAGGAAAGGAAAGGAAAGGAAAAGAAAGGAAAGGAAAGGAAAAGAAAAGAAAAGACTACGCAAGCCAGGTCTGGCTGCGTGCATTAAGGAAAGTTGGAGGCTGATGCGGGTGGATTTCTGGCAGCACACGCAACTAAGCAGCAGCAGAACTGAAATGTGTTTTGTGCTTTTGCTGCTTACGCACCTAGTATGTTGCGCTAAAACTGAGAGTCGTGTCGTAGGCCATGGTGGAGGCCAACTTGCTGGTGTAGACTTCTGTGCCACCTCTTCCTCTTGGTCTGTGTGGTGGGGCCCTGCCTTTCAGGTGACCTTTCCTTAATGCACGCGGCTTGGCAAGCGTAGTCTTTTCTTTTTTCTTTTTCTTTTCTGAGAGTTCCTTGGCACATAAATAGAATAATAGAAAACCTATGTAGGCAGTGAAAACTCCTCGCATCAATTAAGAAAAGGGGGCCACATTGGTTCTAAGACTGTCACATGGTATGACCCCCCAAAGGCACATTACATACTATGTATAGTTTGCATCTCTTCCCTGTGTATGGATTCTGTTTCTGCATGTCTCAGGAAGCTGCAAAAGAAATGCTCCCTTGTGAAAGACTAAATTTATTGCTCCTCCTGTCTTTATGCTTCAATCTCTCATTCTTCCTTTTCTCTGCAGTTGCTGCACACCTTGAACGCCAAGGTCAGGAGCCAAAGCTGGTGCTGTGGGCCCATAATAGGTAACATGATTGATCAAGGCTACCACCAGCTTGTTTCTTTCCTTTGTTACACAGTATGGAGTGTGATGGCAAGGTAGCCTGCCCAAATTTGTAGCTATGCATGCTTGAAGACGATAAGATGGCTTGACTGCAAAGTCTTGGTTATGAATTGCATTTGTTCTGCATGGATCACTGCACACCACAGTCTGTCAGTCCTCGTTCAATTACTTTTGATCACTTTTTGCTTGTGTTATATCAGGGCCCAACCTCATTGGAAAGCAAGTTGAACTTGAAATCAGGATTTGCATCGCGCCCCAGGCCCCTTTCCTTGTAATTAATCTGCACTAGCCGCCCATGAATGGACGTCCACGCATTTTTTTGTTTCTGATGATAATTCTCAAACCAATCATGGCTCACTTTCCTTCTTATCAATTTTGCTGTGCATAGCCACATAGGGGATGCTCGTGCAACAGACATGTCCTGGCGACGCAATGAGCTGAACATTGGCCAGCTGACTCGTGAGCATTTTGGCAAAGATGCCACCTTTAACATCGGCTTCACCACGCACACAGGTCAGGCTCTGATCCATCCACCTGGGGGCCGTGTTTAATGTCTGGCAATTATTGCTCACATGTCTCTCACCGCACTGCATTGCACTGAACTGCACTGACAACCTTACCTTATGGCCAACGCCAGTTTTGATTTGCGCAATCTTTAATTTCTTTCGTTTTCAATGCATGCACTGCATTATAGTTTTTCAATATGCATAGTAAGGTCAGGTGAAGGTACGGAGGGTTTAGGACTGCCCACTTTCCTCGTATGCATGCTTCAAACTCCCTTGTCTTGCTTGATGACTCCCATGTATGAGTGAATCATTGAACCCCCTATTTCACTTTATCCGCTTACATTTGAGCTGCATCTGGCACTCTTGTGTTTGCAAGTTGTTGTCATTTAGGCTGCGGTCACACACAATTTTTTCAGTATTTTTTTCGGACTTTTTTCCGTCAGGAATTGAAAAAAATTTGCGGTCACACACAATTTTTTTCCGTCCACTGAAAAAAAAATTTGCGGTCACACACAATTTTTTTCCGTCCACTGAAAAAAAAGTTTCGCCCTCGAAGGAAAAAAATTCCAAGCGGTCACACACAAAATTTTTCATTTTTTTTCTTCAGCGTTTGTTAGCCACAGTGAAAGTGCCATTTCAGGCAGTTTCTTGCAGGCCCTTTCAAAGAAAGGACCTTGAGTGCTGCCCTCCTCCTTGTATGGCTGGCAGCCATCATGCCAGAGCTAGTAACTGAGCAGTCAGGCTTCTCAACTTGGGCCCTGAAAGTTGTGATACCAGCCGTCACCTTGGTTCTGGATGTAGTGACCCCACAGCGCAGCTTGCAGCCTGCCTTGCCATGGTCCAAGCAGGGCACGAGGGAGGAGCCAAGAAATCAAGGGGCTTCTGGAGCATCAGGGAGGTGACAATTTGTCCCACATTCATGCAAGCACACTCCTTCACGAGTGCCCCTTCAATTCTGAAGGGGCACTCCTGCATGGGGCAGCTGGGCTCATGCGAAGCGGGCCTGATGCTGCGAGTGTATCAAGTCAGGGACAAGCTTGCATCATGCATGACTCGTGTGCTTGACCTTGATCCTGTGGCCCAAGCCTCTCTGATGTCCAGGGCATTTTGAATGGACCTGTTGCATACGTTGATCGATAACAGGAACTCTTGCCGCAAGGTTTGCTTGTGAGTGTGGGCATTTCCTGATGGATACTTCATTGCTGGAGTGTGGGCAATTCCTAATGGATACTTCATTATTGGAGGGATTGTTGGAAATTCGGGGCTTTTCGGACAGATACATTGCTGGTATCCCATTCCTGATCTTCATTATTATTGGTACAAAAAATTTCCACTTCCAACAACTGTTTGTGCCATGCCTGTGCGCTGTGTTTACCACAGGCTCAACATATTTCCAAGGACTTGAATGAAGTACTGAATGAATTATTCATAAATTTCGGCTGGCCAATCTATATTTACTAGCAAAATTTGTAAACAACTTTTCGTGCCTCAGAATTTCCTGGCTCCAGAGCCACATTCATGCTGTCTTTGTGCGCTCTGTCCCAGGATGACACTTTGATCCTTCTAAGGTCCCTCTTCATAGCAGGGACACCCACCTTCACGAATGAAAATGACACCACATCCGTCAGAATTTTAAAACTGCAACAGCTCAACATTCTCACATGACCAGACTTAAAAGCTATTACCACAAGAAAGCCAACCAGGTGAGGCAAGGCAATAATAAGGTAATAAGGTTACAATGCTATATCCGCCTACACAAGGGCAGCTGTGAATCTAGATGAAATAATAAGAAAATGTCAGAGTATAATTCTGGTGTTGCTCACATTTTTTTCCTGGAAAATCTCACAGCTCTCACATCCAAACCTCATTTGGATGTGGGCCCAATCAATGGGCCAACTGAATTACTGATATCCAAGCATATTATTTATGCCATACCATCAGGGCCATCAGTTGCATGTTGTGGCATTCTCGAGGTAGTTCCTCTTAAGAAATACAAATCCAGATCCCTTACCAAAGATGACCACCCTCAAAGATGAAATATGTAAATGTAGAAAAAGACTGAAAATTTTGTGTTTTGGGGCCATGGCATTGAAGGGGCCCCGGGCACTCCCAAACGGTAATTGAAAATTGACCCCAACCGAAAAAAAATTCCCAAAGACGGTCCCTAGTGACTTTTGGCTGGGACGGAAAAATTGTTTTGGTGTGTGACCGCAATTTTTTTCGCCCTAAGTGAAAAAATTTTCAACACCGGAGAAAAAAAAGTCGAAAAAATTGTCTGTGACCGCCCCCTTAGTTGATTCGAATTGAATCAATTCAGCCCCTAGCGCTTCTTATACTTTTTCTCTAGATCCTGCTACACAGTATTGGCTCCATTTGCATGTGTTTTAACCAAGGTATCACGGACCCTGGCTACCTGTACGTGTACCACCTGCCAGCAAAGTTTGGCTGCTGACTGTCTGACTGTCTTGTTCATCGTAATCAGGCACCGTGGCTGCATCAGACAACTGGGATGAGCCAATGAAGGTGAAGACTGTCCGACCGTCTATGTCAGGTGGGTACTCCTGCAATTTCTGTGACTCTCTCCCCCCCCCAGATGCAGGGATTAAGCTGCACTTGAAACTGTATTAAGGTCGTTTTTTTTTGGGACGGCAGGAATAAGCATGCACTCTTAAGCGTGTATTTTTTCAGCTCATGAAATATATAGGACCTGAGACGATCAAAACAAGTTTCAGCTTTCCAAATCCATGAACAGCATCGAGGTTCTTCAAGTATTTTCTGAAAGCTCTAGAATTTTTGAAGGATTTTTCCCAACACAACAAGTGATGGTTATGGAGCTTCATGGGATGCCCATGGTCAGCTTGAGGGGTGCTGCATTAAAGCGTGGCATCAGCCTTTAGAGTACCAAAGATCAAAGAGCACACGTTTTTCCCTAAAGGCATGGATTTAGCCCTTCTGTTATTAGATGCAAGAAATGTGAGCATGATAGCACAAGATCCCTTTGGAATTTGCTTGCAGGCAGCATTGAGGGCATCATGCACATGCTGGGGCACAAGAACTGTGCGGTGCATGTGGCTGCTGAGCCAGCACGCAGCATCCTAAAGGTACACTTTGTCATAACAACATTTTGTCCTGGTTGAACTAGGCCATGACATGGTTTCTGTAGTAGAGATGGCTGTGAGACTTTTGTTTTGAGGGCCGCAAAGGCACATTAAATTGCTTGACCGTGGTTTAATGCTTGGGAAAGTGAAACCAGAGTATCCAGAAGGAAGGAAAAAATCTATGCCAGCCAAAATGTCGGGTGCAATAAGGAAAAGAAAAAAAGAAATCTATACTAGCAAAAAGGCAGCATGCATTAAGGAAAGGTTACCTAACTAGCAAGCTAACAAGGGCCTCACCAAAGAAAACCTGTGCTTGTAAAGCGATCGAATGTCTTAAGGTGGGTAATATAAGACACCTGTCAGTCCCCTCCCCCCATCTGCAGGATTTGCTACTGACAAGAGCCATAGGAGTGATCTACAGGCCAGAGACCGAGAGGTGGAGGTAGGAGCCTCGAAAGTTCAGCACTGTCTTAATCAGCAGTGTCTCTTAACAGGAATACTGATGTCTCAATTTAGTACGCATACAACGAGGAGCAAATTTTGCTGCATCTGAGCTTGCAGAAGCTTGGGCTTCTCAGCCATCTGTTCCAACATTTCCACATTCCGCATCTGACCAGAAAATGCTCATGAAAACTGCATCACATGCTCTTACTCCAAATTGGCCACAATACAATTTTTACCTTTTTGCTTTTATGTGCAAGTCATTACTTTGATGCGTACGTGCCGGGCCAGTTCGACCTACTTGTACATGTGGATGAGAGCAAGGCGGTGAGTGCTGCTTGCAATAGTAATTCTTGGTGGGAAGCAAACAAATGGGCAGGTCCCTTTTAAATCCCAAAACGATTTGTTTATCCAGGAAATGGTCCTGTGGTGCGCACCCAGAAAATGGCTGTGGCTGTGGCTTTCTCATCAGGAAGAATTTGCAGATTCAGATCTTGCTTATCGCTCTTTACCACAAAGGCATCTTTGCTTGAATTCTTATCTTGTGGAAATCCAGTTCAGTCTCAGCTTGCCTTGCCTAATGCCGAGGAGGTGTACAGAAAAGAAAAAGGAAAGAAAAGGAAAAGAAAAACTACGTAGGCAGTGTATCACTGCCCACATCAATTAGGGAAAGGGGGGCACATTGGTGCACAGACTGTATGACCTCCCCACACGATGCAAACTATTATATCTGCTTTCTAGCCACTACCATGCTTGGTTCCTTCTTCCAAATCAGCCATCACAGCATTGCTGTTGCATGAAACTTGTCCTGCTTACCTTATTTCTCAGAAAAGTGATCACTTTATTTTAACAGCAACATGATGTGTTCTTGTGGGCTATATAGGTGACAGGTGATAACTGTGAAGGCCATCGACCATGGTAGCACCCTGAAAGCAGAAATTTGATCTTGCTTTTAAATTGTCCAGGCCTGTTAGGGTCTGTGGCTCTCAGTCACGTACTGGTCAACCACAACATTTTGCTAGGTTTAAGGGATTTAGGTGGGGGCCTGCAGTCAAGTTGTGAGTTTCTTAGAGCCCCCTTTCCTGGGGACCCACTCTGGAACACGACAATTATCATTTGAGCTCTGTGTGGCAGTTATCATTTGAGCTCTGTGGTCTTAATTGCCCGGGTGCTTCCAATGACCCTCCAGATCCCCATTAGGGTCTTCTTTTTGTAGCTTCGTGGTGGAGGGGACTTGCGGCTCTTCTGAGCCAATGTGTCTCCTTTTCCTTAATTGATGTAGGGTGAGTTTCCTCTGTCTACGTAGTTTTTTTTGGTTGCCCTATATGGCAGGTAAACGCCCAAATAAACAAGATTTCGTATTTTTTGGTTGCCCGTTATGGCAGGTAAACGCCCAAATAAACAAGGGTTCAAACTGTCCGCATGTGCAGGTGACTCCATTGGACGGACGTCGTGAGCAAATGATTCTGGACACCCATGGAGACATGCCTGAAACCTTTCCAGAAGCAGTATGAAACCTCTAACAAGTCAATTGAGCTATAGTGTATATAGTATATAGCTATTTTGTTGTTCCAGCATGAGTGTATGAACGATGTTATTTCAATGGATGTACACAGTTTAAAAAGGAACAAAAAGTTAATGCCAGGTTGTTGTTGTTGTTGTTGTTATCAAGGGGATGTCCTTGATATTATATCTACTCTTAGCAACTCGAGACCAATATTTGTGTCTGTAAAGTAAGATCCCATGCTGGCATTGCTGGTAATGAATGCGCAGGAGCCATCGCAAAGTATCAGGCAAAGCCAACAACAACATGGCAGGTACTGGGCTCCCTAATGCAGGCCCCGGCAAAAATCCATTTTTTTCTTATCTCTTGGTTAGCCGAGGGGAAAAGAGAGCATACTGCCGGCACCTCCACAGCCCCTGCACCCAGTCCTAGAATCACCAAAGAAAAAGAAAATTTAGGAAACAACTTAAAATTCATATCTACTCATTAGCAACTCACAAACCAATTTTTGTTCCTACAAAGTAAAAGCTCATGCTGGCATTTCTGGAAACGAATGTGCAGATGCTATTGCTAAATATCAAGCAAGCCCAAGCCAATAAGAACGAAGCTGATACTGGGATCCCTGGCGCAGACTGTGGCAAAAATCCATCTCCTCGTTTATTTGGCCAAGGAGGGAAAAAGAAAGCCCACTGCCAACACACATCATCAACATCTCCTGCACCCAGTCCTAAAATCACCTACCTCCCCAACCTTTAAAATGTTCTCAAGTCCGACATGCACCATGTTGCAACATGTAGATAAGAAAATCAGCAATGCCTTTAGGAACATGTCCTGTATATCTCACCCATGAAGCGCACCATCTTACAAAATCGCGCTGGCACCTCTAGAACCAAAAATATGTGGTTTGCTTCAAAAGGTCCACTAACCCATCATGCCCATTCCCAGGCTTTCATCAATTAGACAGCGCACTCCACATGCTCTCAGGCTGCCAAAATCATATCATCTCCAGCATGAAAGCTGGACGCCACAATGTTGCTGGAAGGATGATCATCAAAGCTCTTAGCCAAAGCCCTTCGGAAGCAAAAGAAAAAAAAAGAAAAGAAAAAACTATGCAAGCCATGTCCAGCTGCGTGCATTTTTTTATGCGAGCCATGTCGAACTGCGTGCATTAAGGAAAGGTCCCCTAACAAGCAAGCTAGCTAGGGCCTCACCGAGGAGGTTCACAGGCCCAGCCTAAACCAAGCTATGAACCGATGGGGAATAACTAATGAGGGTCAGGCGGGTTGCTGTCAGCCATGCGCCTGCGGGCGTAGACTCTCCTCCTCCTGCTCTGAACTTCCTCGCCCCCAGTGATGCCCCTGCCAGAAGAACCCTGCAAGTATAATGAGTGCCTGGTGTTTATAATTTTTGTTAATGCTTGGAGTGCATGGCAACTTAATTGAGAGGCTAATTTTTCTGCGTCATGTCTGGTAAGACCCAGCTCAGAGGAGTGATGGTGTAATCATTTTTGACAGTACCTGCTACACCAAGTAAAATGGTGTGCAAGGTCACCTTATTAATTCTGTTTGTGTTTCTGAGACTGCGGGTGCGAAGTCTGGAAATGGTACCAGCATGCTGGTCAGCAGCTGTTCGTAGGCTGGGTAAGGGGTTAGTGTCAGGGCAAAATTTAAGTTCCACAAGGTGAATATCTCTGTCGTGGGCAGGTATCATCCTAGGGTTAAGATGGGTTGCTCTCCCTGGGATAGGGCGCACAAAGACAGCATCAGGACGGCTTTGGTGCCGGGCAGAGAGGCCAGAACCATTGGAAAAAGCCCAGTCAGCAATGTCCCTGGAGATGTTTCCAGGGACTTCAATGCCCTGTTCTTCGAGTTTTTTTTATACAGCAAGCGTCCATGGCAACAAGGATTGAGCTATGTGCACCTTTGCTCAGGGCTTCGCAACAGAGACTGAGGGCAGTGTTGTGTCTGTTTATGAACATCCCTTGGCATGTTGGGTGTGAACATCCAAGGACAATGTGATTAATGCTACCCATATTGCCGCATAATCGGCAGTTGGCAGAGCCGGAGGTGTGATTAAACCTGACAGCGTGCTTCTGGGTGTAAATTGTGCCAGTGCGGTACTTGAGAAGATTTATTTGTTGCTTAAGTTTAATCTTAGGGTTGCTCCAAAAGGAGTTGCTAATTTTTTGGTAAGCAAGTTTAGAGGATAGCTTAGGTAAGCCTGTGTTGGTATTGCCATCATGATATGGTGGTTGCATGAGTTGCTGCCAGCCTGTGTAATAGCAATTGGATACATTGGCAGAGCCAAGCTTGTGTTTGTTATGCATATGGGCTTTGAGCTTGTCTTTCAAGTTAGTAAGGTAAAGGGGTGTGGGATTATGGGAGTGCCCTCGGGGAGGTTTGACGGATAGCCAAAAGGAGTTGTGGAAAGGGTCCTTGGCATCAGGCAATGAGATATCTGTGTTATCCATAATAGCCGCAGTTTGTGCGCAAGCATCAGCTCCCTCATTGCCAATGACGCCTGAGTGGGCTTTGACTTTATAGAAATTCAGCTGATGTGATGAGTGCTCTATGATGGTTGAATTAGCTTGAATGAGCTCTGCATGTAGGTGGGTCCGCATGCGCATTGGATTGAGAACCTGCCTGTAGATTTGGGACAAACAGGACGCACTGTCAGTGGCTATGTTTGTGTGGCCCTGTTGGAGTGCAACAAGGACGCCAGCCAGTTCTGCTCTGTTGATTGTGTTAGTTGGGCCACGGCCATTAGGTTTGATGTACAGTTGTATTTGTGGTGAGGGGTGGTCGCCCTCTTTGTTTGGTTTGTAGATGCCTGAGCCAACTAGTGGGGGGAAATCATTCTTGGTTTTCATATTACTACCATCAGTGTAGGTGATGTCTTTCCAACACTGAATTTTGGGTGTGAAGGTGGTATTTTGTGTGAGGTGGTGATCTGCTACGGCCTGTGCACACTTGTGTGAACATTCTAGGGGTACCTCAAGGGGAAGGGACAGGAATTTTTTTCTCCATTTGTTTGATGTCAGGCGTTGGTTGGAGCTCAGGTTCCTAGGGGGGGCATGACGAGGAAGAGGCAGCCATTGGGCTCCAGGGATGCTGTGCTGAAGGTGTTCAAACCAGTGCTTGTTGGCATTTTGTAGGGCCTCCCTTGCTTGTTGGTTCCAGACAACAATGAGCTGTGTGGGGTAGGTAGGATGAGTGGGGTTAGGTATGGCGTTGAACCAGTACTGGGGGAGTTCAAACTAAATGCATCTTGCATGGAATTTGGCGAGCACTCTGACGTATCCTGGGTAGTTGTTAATCCAGTTCATGCAGGCGTTGCTGCTGGAGCCCCTCCAGTGGGGCAATAGTATGAAGGTGGCAACCAGTGAATCGGTTTGAATGGAGGAATGGAGCGCATGACGCAGGAGTCGAAGCATGATTTCATTGTCATGTGGGGGATGACAAAAGGAGTACCCAGAGTAGCGGACTGAGAGGGCATCAGTGCAAGCTCCAAAGACTCGGTCACGAGGGTTGGCGCTGAAGTACTTTTTGTAGCACTTCTGTAGGGCTGAACGTATGTGGGAAGGTGTGATCAGCATGTTAGAATTGTAAACCTTTTTGCTCTTGGCAAGTAAGTCTTTGTTCTTGGCTTTTAGTTGCTGGAGTAGGCCCATGATTTCAGTTGGCATGTCCTGAACTGGTGGTTGGAGTGTTTTGTGTAGGCCTGCTTGTTTGGCTGCTTCGCATGCTTCAGTGAGAATCGAGAGTCTTTCTGTAGTGAGCATGCCCACACATTTGCCGATAATATTGTAGATAGATGTAGTACAGGCAGCTTCGTAGGTGGAAAGATTTTTCCAAGAGGGCATTTCCACGGGTATACTGGCCTCCCTGCTAGGGTCAGATTTTTGGATTTCTTTCATGAGGTCAACAGGCCTGACAACCGTCTCACATTGCCATGTTGGCAGGATGTCTGTTTGAGGGTTAGTGGGCAGGAAGTCAAATTTAGCATTTTTGCGGATTGGACGGCCATTAGTTGATAGCCATGCGGTTTGGAGATAGTTCTGGAAATTGCCGTCAAAGCCTTGGTTGGCGAAGCTATAGACATTAACATTGTTGGATTGGGGATATGCTGGTTGTTATTGTTCCTCCTTCTCAAAGGTTTCTTCATGGGTCCAGAGGTCAGGGTTTGTTCAGCATTTCAGCCGCTTCCCATCTGGGATGCCATGTGACACGGATCATTTCTTGTTCTTCAGAGAAGCTGTTTCTTGCCTGTTTTTCTGTTCAAGACAATCGAGTACATGTAGGGCAGTCCCGGTGCTCATGGGATTCGCTCAGCATCTGGTCTTGTTGGGAGCAAACTTTGACTTTAGTGAGGCATCCCCAGTGATATGTACGGTGGCATGTATCACAGGTGGGCATGTCGTCGTAGCATTGGAATTCGTATGTGTATTCTTTGCTCACTGGGCTCCAGCAAAGTTGGCAGCATGGGTCCTCTGCCAGCCTCCTGGGTATGTGAGTAATGTTGGGCACTTTCAGCCCTTCATCGAGGAAGATGGGTAGGGCCTATTTCTCAATTGTGACAGGATGCCATTGGACTTTGTACTGGCTTTCTTGGATATAGTTTGGGGATCGCTTGTGCTTTCGCAGGTGCTGCCAATCCAGAATGCTCTGGATCACATGATCATAGTGGAAGATTGTATTACTTGCACGCATTGTATCCATCTCATTGGCTTTATTTTGTTTGAAATTCCATAGCCAAGTGGCAGTATCGGTGTTCGGTGTGGTGGATGGTAAGAGAGGTGGAGTTAGTATGGGTGCTGAATGGTAGTTTCGGATTCATGTTGGATTTTGCCTATGCCTGTTCCTCTTGTTTTGGCTTTGTATGGACTGGGTGGGGTTTTGTGAGAGGCCCTGGTTGGGGGGTGTTCTGTGAGGATTTGACTGTGTCCCGTTTGCGTGAGGATTTTTCCTCTTGCGAAAGCGTCCTGCGTGATCAGGTTGTTCCTGCGTGTTGGACTGCGTGCTAGGAGGATGGTTCTCATGTTTAGGGACTGCCATTTCTTGGGAAAAGTTTTGGGTATCATTGTGCGGGTTGCATGGGTTCTCAGGGCTGTCCACATCCATGTTCAGCGGTGTGTTCTCAGAGCATAGTTTTGACCAGTCCATCCTGGGGGGTATGTTCAGTCTTAGAGATCTCCTCATATACTGAATCATTGATGTAGCGTGACTCTGAGGGCTTGTTGGGTGAGCTGTCTTGGCTCTGGATGAGAGTGTTGACGAGGTCTGTTGTTAAATGATTGGAGTTGAGGATATGAGAAAGCTTGTTGAGGGCAACGATGTGTCTAGTCTTGACTTTGTGGCCAAGCAGTGCGGTGAGTTTGTTTCCATCAATGATGTGGGTGAGACTGTCATTGAGTAGTGGGAAGATATTTGTCACGCCTATTTCCATGAGGGGGTCCATAGGCAGTGGCAGGCTAAGGTTTTCAGGGAGGGTTGCACCGGTAATGAGAGTGCATTAAGGACGGGCAGGATGCTGGGTGAGAGGTAGGGTGCTCCTTGGATGGTAACTTCAAGGTTGCTGTTGTGGATGCAGAGGCATTGCCTAACTCTGAGCATATGGTTCAACTGCTTGGTGAGGAAGTGGGGGTTCTGATGAGTTGGGTCTATACTGGTAAATATGTGATCTTTTAGTTGTTGTAATTGAGATTCCAAGAGTGCCTCGGTAATCCAACCATGTTTCCCTTCATTGTTGAGGCTAGTGGTAAGTGCTGCCACGCATCTGGCGTTATATTCTACGGCAATAGATGGGCAGCCAAGTCCAAACTTTAAGTTGGCTTTGTCCTCCCTCAGAATGGCTGTGCCTGTGCCCAGTGGTAGTCTGTAGTTTTGTTTGACTACGTTTAAGGTCATCTTATCCCAGTTTGCAAGGTAATGTTCAGAGCAGGGTGTCATCGGGAACGCATAGGCAATGCTTTGTATAATAGCTGTCCGGATCATGTCCATTGTTTGTCTAGGAGTAGCATACTATGCTCAGTAAGAGCTTGAGAGCTTGTCTAATTTCTTAGAAAGCTTATCTGTCATCTTGGTAAGTTGAGGTTTCCAGTTTAAGGTCATGGTAATATCTACCCCAAGGTGGGTGAAGGAGTCTTCAGGGCCAAGAAATTGAGCTGGTTTGCCTTGGACCAGGATCTTGTTCTTGAGGAGATGCTCTGCAAAGTCCGCCATGGACGTATTTCCTCGGGCTTGCCTGCTTTCTTGGCTGGGCAGGCTGCACGTAACCTTTGTTTTGTTGCCAGAGATGATTAGGTGGGCCCAGCCTGCGTATTGGGTTAGTTTTTTGGCTTGGATTCTAAGGTTTGCATAGGTGCCTGTTATGCCAACAAGGTCATCTGCAAATGCCCCTCTGCTTGTTTTATGTTGGGCTTTGTACTCAGGGGTTTGTGGGCTCTTGCTGAGGCACCCGTAGTCACAACCGCGGCCGCCAGCATGGAGCCAGCGCAGTAGTGGTTCCATGTAGATAAGGAACAGAAAGGGGGAGAGGGTGTCCCCTTGGATTGTGCCCCTTCCTATAGGTATGTCATTTGTGAAGTTGCCTGAGGGGAGGCGAACTCTTGTGTGCGCCTCCTGATAAAGATTCCTAACATTATCAACAGCATCTGTGGGGAAGCCAAGGTCATACATAATCCAAAGCAGTTTATCATGATCTGTTGTAGTGAAAGTGGATGTGAAGTCCACAATCAAGGCGTAGATGTCCCTCTTAAAAAATTTGGAATCTTCGAGGGCCATGATCAAGTTGGAGTTGATGTATAGTGTCTATGTGCTTACGGAATCCTGCTTGCATGTTGCTCAGCAGGGAGTGGGTTTCTGCGTATTTGTACAGGGCTGTTGTAACCAGGCGTGTCCAAGTTTGTAGATGGTGTTGGCTAAGCCATTTGGCCGGTAGGATGCTATGTCTATTTGGGAGCCTTTCTCTTTGTAGATGAGTATGGTATCACTCTTTTTCCAGGCTTTAGGGGTGACTCCTGTAGCCCACATGATAACAAAGAGTATGTGGATGGATTCTTTACATCCTTGGGGCAAGTGTTTGAGCAATTCATTAGCTATACCATCTGGTCCTGGGGACATATTATTAGTAAGTGAATGAAGGCATTCCTGAAAGGAGCAAGTGTCCAATATGGAGTCGTGTAGCCATTCCCTCTTTCTGTGGGTTGTTTTTTCTGCCCTGGTGATGGGGGTTTCAAGGATGAAGGGGTCCTCGCACTGCCGATCCATCCAGGGGTAGTTGTGTTTGGCACGTGGATCAGATGGCAGATAGGCCCCTGTTTCTATGCTGGGGGCGGCCATGTTCTTGGTAAAGAATTCCTCTACGATGTCCGCTACTTTGCGTGGTTCAGTTTCCACTTCCCCTGTGCTGGGGTCTGTAAGGGCTTGAGCCTGTGGGGGGCTAGCAGTCTTACCACTAAGAATCTCTTTGTTGGCCTGTGCTGGGCGTTTAGCAATCTTTTGTTGTTGATGCCTCCTAGCTCTATTGTTGCACTGAGCCTCGTAGTCATCGTCTATTTTGTTGATTTGGTCCTTGAGGTTTTTGTGCTGTGCATGGAGCACTGTCGCAATTGGGATAGGGGCAGTGGAGGCCAAGGACGGGTTCTCTTTGCTTGTGAAGCTTTGCACAAGTAGGAGAGCCTTATGGAGGTTTGGATCTAGTGCATTTTGGGAGGCAACATCTTCAAAGGTGTAGAGGAGGTGGGACTGAGGCAGATTGTACAGCAAATGCCGTACAGATCTGAGCTTGTTCCTGAGGGATTTGCGGAGATTGTTGATCTTTCTTGTTTTGTAGTTTTTGGAATTCCCGTTGTTTGCTTTGGTAGGGCACACTTGCAGAGCCGCCTCATGGCATTCCTTAATAAGGGCGACAATTTGATCTGCCAAGTCTTCCACCACTTGTTTAGCCGGGAGCCCGCAGAGGTGTGTGAGCCTGGTTTGTTGCTTGGCGCATGTGTTCTGGATGGAGGAGAGGTGGTAGAGGGCAATTGTGTGCATGGTGTTCAGGGTTTTGACCATGTTGGCGTGAGTGATGCAGGGTGCATAGGTAGGATCTCTGAGGGCACAGTGCAGCTTTTCCACGTCCGATGGTTTGATGGGGCGGACAAGTATGCGCTTGGGTTGGTGAGCTTGAATCGGACCTAGGAGCCTTCTGATTCTAGTGCCTACTAGGCACTAGTAGGATTTTAGTGGGGATGTTAGCGACTAATGGGACGTGGTCACTGTGTTTATAGCCTTTATCAGCAGTACAGCAGAAGGTTTGGGATTGATAGTCTGTATTACGGGCTTGGATTAAATGTGATGGCAGCAGAATGTCATCAATGCAGCTGAGGGTACAATTTGCACCTTGCTCGAGGTTTGATATCGTGGACCTGTATGTCCAGGGTCTATGGGGTACGTGCCAGTCAAGGGGGCAGAGGTTGGTGTTAGAGATGAACATGCGGTATAGTTTGTCTTGTGCATAGCTATTATGGCTGCTTCTGTCTTGGGGAACTAGCGTGGCGTTCATGTCCCCAAGCAGGATGGGGGTGCAGGTCTGGGAGGTGAGGAGGTTTTTGAGGAGGTCTTCCATGTTTTTCCTTGTTTGAAAGGCATTGTTATCTGTGCCTGAGGCCAGTAGGAAGATATTAGGAGGATTGGTTTGCCAGGGGTGTGGAGTTGGACAGCGATCAGTCTGCCTTCCCCACAGTCATGAAAGGGGACTTAGGAGCAGGCTTAGTTAACACGGACATAGGGAGTTATGATAGGTTGGCACAGCACAACCTTCAAATCCCTGCACATGCATCAAACTGGGTTATAACCCCTTACCTCTTTCCAAGAAAAAAATCTGAGAGATCTAGACTCACCTCCAGCCGTCCTGATGCTATAATGATCCTGCGTAGTTTTTTCTTTTCTATACTGATTACTCCCTGTAAAGCCAAACCCATTTCTTCTTCTCCTTCTTCTCCCTGCTCACACCTTGTGTTACGCAGCAGGCATGGCACCCCACAGAGGTCCTGCGTGGCTAACCGCGTAAGACAGCCTCACCAACTGAATGCTAATTAGGGACATGTGCACTTGATTGAAATCAAGTACTGTGAGGACACGAAGCCTGGACAACAGTTGGAGGCGGCACAGCAGCAGCATGCAGACCTCTGTGAACTCATTAGTGCAAAAACTGTGACTCTTCATACTATCCTTCTGGGTGTTAGCTGGACCTGTTATATTGAACACACCCTTAATCAGTTCCAACAACTTGGATTTGACCATCAACTTGCAATTAGACTTGCTCGCAAGCTTCATGCCCATTCTGTTATGTACGCCAACAAGCTTGTTGCCACTAGGCGTGCTAATGAAAACAAACATATTTCTCACAGCCAAATTGTATAGCCGGGTGCTTCCACAAACCCTTCAGGTCCCCATGAGCACTCTTCATTATACAGCTTTGTGGTGGAGGGGACTTATGACTCTTTTGAGCCAATGCATTTCCTTTTCCTTAATTGATGTAGGGAGAGTTTCCTCTGGAAAGAAAAGGACAGGAGAGAAAAGTCTACGTAAGCCAAAGGCCACGTGCATTACGGGAAGGTCCCCTAACTGGAAAGCTGGAGGCCTCACCAGATTTCCTCTGCCTACGTAGTTTTTCTTTCTTAAGGGAAAATCACGTAGGCAGTGAGAACACTCCCTACATCAATAAAGGAGAAGGAGACGCATTGGCTCAGAGAGCTGTGAGCCCCCCACACCACCACACCAGAGGGTAAGAGGGAAGCTAGTGTGGGTCAGGTGGGTTTCTGGAAGCACGCGGCCCCAGGGCACTATAATTATATTGAGTGCATCTATTTTCAATGGCACGTCTGGTAGAGGTGAGTTTGTGTGCATATTGCACAGAGTAAGCAAGGAGCTTCGTGCAGTTTTGGTAGACCTTTGCGGATCAGTCCCTAGCTTTTTGAATTGATCCAGGGTATGGTCAGTATAAATAGTCCCACACACACCCAGGAGGATTGTGCGGGGAGTAGTCTTGGCACCTTGGAATTGTTTGTACAGTTCACTGTGTTGTTGCTGTGAGGCTTCTAGCTGGGCACCAGGCCTCATATCTTCAAAGTATTTGAAGTACATTAAGTGGATATGGCGGTTTTGGATGTTCAATTCATGGAGTTGCCTGGCTGGATTTATGCTGCTTTCTACCTCTTTGTTACGTCTCATTCTGTGGAGTACCTGATGTGAGGGGGGAGTGGGTGGTCTACTTGGGTTAGTAGGGCAAGGAGTAACCAAGATAGCGCCGGGGCGGCTGGAGTTATGTCTAGCTGTCAGTTATGTCTAGCGCAAGTCGGCGCGGTGGAGAAGGAGTTCAGAGGTAGTGTTGAGACACTTGAGTGGAAGTGTGCATAACTCCGTGCTCATCTCCCAATCTAGGTTGACTCTCATAGGGAATAGGAGGGCCCATGCTGGGATGTTAGAGAGCATGCTTAGGGCTTAGGGGTGGGTCTTAAGCTTGCTGGACAGGGCCTGCCTGATAGTCGTGTCGTAGGTCCCATGGTGTTGGCCAAATTGCTGGAGTAGATTTCTAAGCTTGCTCTTCTTTTTAATCTGTGTGGTGGGGCCCTGCTTTTCAGGACAGGTGGCCTTTCCTTAATGCACGCGGCCAAACTTGGTGAGCGTACTTTTTCTTTTATTTTTCTGTCTAGCTTGATCAGGAATGCTGGGTTTAAACAGGTAGGGAGGTATAACACGATTAGATACTTGCTCAGTGATGTGCAGGTCATGCTGGGCCCCACAGTCTGCACTGCCTACATCCATATGTACAAGACTTAACACATAAGATCCTATGCTAACCACTTTCAAAATCATTCTGCTGACAATATTGTGTCTCCAATTACCATGTTACGAACAACAGGGCATTGGCAACCTGAAAGAATGTGGAGAGCGCTATCCATATGATGACATTCTGGGAGGGGGCATACTAGGCTTGTAGATTATCCGAAATGGACTGCATGTATTTGGTTGTAGAGGGTACCTATGCGGTATTAGAAGATTGCGTGTTTCGTCCAAGTTGAGATACATGATGTTCCAGAAAGCATTGCTTATGCCCTTATTTGCATGAGGTAGCAAGCTCTGGTAGTAAGTGTAATAGCCTACCTTGCAATCTGCATATCCAAGCCTGTGTTTAGCATGCATATGGGATTTCAAAGCATCCTTAAAATCTGGTAATTATATCAAATTGGGAGGGAGATTCAGATGTACTTGGTCTTGCCTCCTCTCGAGCTAACCAAACAGTATTGTAGAAGGGTTTGCCACCTGGGCCAGCGCTAGGGATACCGGTATCAGTCAGGTTGTTATCCTTGGGGCTAGCTTGATATTTAGCAATTTTACCTGTGCATTCATTCTCAGCTCTTCCAGCATGAGAATCGACCTTACATAAAAAGATGTGACCTTGGGAGGTGCGGGCAAGGTTTGAAATTGTCCTTGTACATGACGTCTGTGCTTTTCTGGGTAAAGGGTTTGCTTTCCAAGCTGGTGAAGATTTGACTCATAATGTGTGCAAGGGTTCTCAAAAAGGGGAAAAGGGGGCAATGAGGTGAAAATTGGGGACTTTTAAACCTACCCCATTCCGTCAAAACCTCCCTTAGGTGGATAGCAGTGATACAGCAGACATCATTGCAAAAAGAATGGCGTCAAGTTGTGGTCTGGCTGGGTCAGAAAGTAAAACTACGTAGGCAGAGGAAGCTCTCCCTACATCAATTGGTCTGTGTGGTGGGGCCCTGCCTTTCAAGACAGGTGACCTTTCCTTAGAAAAAAAAGAAAAACTACGTAGGCAGAGGAAACTCTCCCTACATCAAATAAGGAAAAGGAGACACATTGGCTCAGAAGAGCCGTGAGTCTCCTCCACCACAAAGCTACAAGGAAGAAAAAGCTAATGTGGACCTGGAGGGTTACTGGAAGCACCCGGCTCCAGAACCTGGCTGTGAGAAACATTACTATTTTCCATAGCAGCGTCTAGTGGTAACAAGCTTATGGGCATACTGAACCGAATGGGCATGGAGTTTTTGAGCAAGTTTATGGGCCCGTTGATGGTCCAGTCCAAGTTGTTTAAATTGGTTCAAGGTATGATCAGTGTAGCAGGTCCCACCAACACCCAGAAGGATAGTGTGGAGATTCACAACTTTAGCACTAATAAGTTTCCTGAGGTCTGTATGCTGCCGCTGTGCCGCCTCTAACTGTTGTCCAGGCCTCGTGTCTTCACAGTACTTAATTTCGATCAAGTGCATGTGCCGCTGGTTTACATGAACTTGGTGGGGCTGTCTCACGCGGTTGGCTTGTGTGGTCCTCTGTGTTGGGTTGTGTCTGCTGCGTAATGCATGGTGTGAGCAGGTGGAAGAAGGAGAAGAAGGAGTTGATTTGGCTTGATACGGAGTAATCAGTATAGCATCAGGATGACTGGATGTGAGTCTATATCTCTAAGGAAAATTTTCAGGAAAAAGATAAGGGGGTATAATTCTGTTTGATGCATGTGCAGGGATTTGGGGGTTGTGCTGCGCCAATCTATCATCACTCCCTATGTCCATGTTCACCAAGCCTGCCCCCCAGGGGCTTTTGCTAAGAGCTTTGATGATCATTCTTCCAGCAGCATTGTGGCGTTCAGTTTTCATGCTGGAGATGATATGATTTTGGCAGCCTGAGAGCATGTGGAGTGCGCTGTCTAATTGATGAAAGCCTGGGAATGAGCATGATGGGTTAGTGGACCTTTTGAAGCAAACCACATATTTTTGGTTATAGAGGGTGCCAGTGCGATATTGTAAGATGGTGCGCTTCATGGGTGTGGATATACAGGACTTGTTCCTAAAGGCATTGCTGATTTTCTTATCTACATGTGGTAACAAACTCTGATAATAAGAGTAGTAGCCTGTTTTGGGGTTGGCATATCCAAGTCTGTGTTTTGTATGCATATGAGACTGGAGAGCATTTTGAAGATTAAGGAGGTAGGTGATTTTAGGAGTGGGTGCAGGAGCTGTGGATGTGCCAGCATTGTGTTCTTTTTCTTCCTCTTTGGCTAACCAAAATAGATGAGAACAAGGATTCCCGCCAGGGCCTGCGCTAGGGATCCCAGTATCAGCCACGATATTATTGGCTTGGCTTGCTTGATATTTAGCAATTGCATCTGCACATTCATTCATCATTCAAGCATTCATTCATGCACATTCATGCACATTCATTCAAGCACATTCATTCATGCACATTCATTCGTGCACATTCATTCATGCACATTCATACACATTCATGCACATCCATTCATTCATGCACATTGATTCATGCACATTCACATGCACATTCATTCATGCACATTCATTCATGCACGTTCATTCATGCACATTCATTCAAGCATTCTTTCAAGCATTCATTCATGCACATTCATTCATCATTCAAGCATTGTGGTACATGGTTACCACTTTTTATAACATGCCTGGGACCCATTCCATAATTTTTACTGGCTCTCATTGAAGACCTCACACGGACAAAATGATAGCCTGCACCGCTCCCACACTTTCCCAACCCACTACCTCAACAACCTGACCGACAAACTTAAATTACACATGCATACAAAGCACAAGCTAGGCTCTGCTGATATCTCTGGCTACCATTACAATAGCTGGCAGAGGCTCAACCATGCCATACAACCCACTTCCCCAATCACCACTGCCAATATAGAAGCTCACAACCCAACCTGTCAACTTGCTATCAAGGAAATCAGCAACTCCTTCTGGTCTTCTCCTAAGATTACTCTTAAACAACAGATAAATGTAATCAAATACCGCACAGGGACAATCTACACACAAAAGCATGCCATCAGATTCAATAGGTCTCCCACCGATGGAAGATGCCCGCTGTGTGATGATATGGACAGCATTAATCATGTTGTCCTCAGATGTCCAAATCCAACTATGAGCGGTATGCACACCGACAGACACCATGTTGGCCTTAGCTTCTGTTTTAAAGCTCTTTGCAAAGGCAGGTTTGGCTCATCCCTTATTGGTATGGATGCCTGCCGTAATGAGAGACTCTTGGATCAGGGGATACAAGTCCCAGAAAACATCTCACGAGCCATTCCAGACTGGGTTTTTCCTAATGGTGCTGGCTCCTCTGCCCGGCACCAGAGCCGCCCTGGTGTTATCTTTGTGAGATCTATCCCAGGCAGACAAGCTCACCTTGATCCCTCCTCAAGACAGAGACATTCACCTTGTTGAACTGAAATTTTGTCCAGACACCAACCCTTTCATCACTTTAGAAACTGCAGCAACTCAACATGCTCACACTATAACCAGACCTGAAAATCTGCAGCTCAAGGAATCCAAACAGGAACAACAAAGTGACTCTGTACATCATCTTGATTGGTGTGGCTGGCACTATTTACAATGAGTACACGATCAAACCTCTTGTCAATTTGGGCCTATCCAAACACAAAGCAAAATCCCTAGCTTCCAAGCTGAGCTGTCATGCCATACAGAGACTAACCACTATCATTAAGATCAGGCATGCTCTTTGCTTACTGGGGGCTTCGGGGGGGGGGGGGTTCGCTGGGGGCGCGGAGGTGGATACAAAGAGAAGGAGAGTCCAGGCATCTCGGGGCATGGCCAACAACCCGCCCGATCCTCATTAGTTCAGTCTCTTTCCCTCCCCTAGGCTAGCTGTAGCTAGTGTAGTTCTGAGGGACCTCTGGTGGGGCCCTTGCTAGCTTGCTAGTTAAGGGACCTTTCCTTAATGCACGCAGCCTGTGGCCTGCGTAGACTTTTCTTTTTTCTTTCTTTTCACATTCATTACCAGCAATGCCAGCATGAGATTTTACTTTGTAGATACAGATATTGGTTTGCGAGTTGCTAATGAGAGAAGGTATGATTTTAAGGACATCCCCTTGTATATGTTATTTGTGCTTCTCTGGGTAAATAAGCTGTTTATGTATTTGATGAAGAGAGGTAAGACTGTCTGAAGCAATGCGTGAATAAGAGTGCATGATGGCAGCAGCAATTGCTGCTAATTCAGCTCGACATATGGTGTTGGTAATTCCAGCACCGTTTGGCTCAACAAAACTTTTGCTGTCAGTGAGAGGGCAGTAGACACCTGCTCCAATTTCTTGTTTGCCATTCTGGGTTTGGCAGCTACCATCCTTTTCCTGATTACCTATGAGTGAATAGGTTGGGTTTCTAGATGTTTGTTGTTTGTCAGAGGGGAGGCGTTGGCATTTATTGAATCCAGGCATATCAGCATGCATTGTATTGAGAGTAGAATGGTTGCCTATACTGTGCAGCTTCCAGTTGCCTTCTGGTACAGCCGAAGCCAGGCCCTGCAGCCAAGCTGGGTTGTGATTGTTTAGATGGATCCTTGCAGATGTCTTCCAGACTGCAACAATTAGTAGGTCCCATGTGTGCTGAGGAAGAGGTATTTCCTGGTTGAGGCATGATTGTGGATCATTGTAGCAGAGGTTAATACGTGTAATTGTTCCAAGTTCACAACAGAGATGTGGATAGGCAGTGATGAGCTTAGAGTAGGGGTTAGTTATCATTTATTTTCCCCAGATAGGGAGGAACATGAAAGTTGCAGTGGCTTCTGTATTGAGAATGGCTGAGTGTATAGAATGACGCAAGGCCTGAGTCATAGCATTCTCGTCATAATTTCCTTAATGCACGCGGCCAGACTTGGCAAGCGTAGTCTTTCTTTCTTTCTTTCTTTCTTTCTTTCTTTCTTTCTTTCTTTCTTTCTTTCTTTCTTTCTTTCTTTCTTTCTTTCTTTCTTTCTTTCTTTCTTTCTTCATCAATAAAGGAAATGGAGACAAGTTGGCTCAGAGAGCCGTGAGTCCCCTCCACCACAGGCTGGCTGGGTCAGGATTAGTGGGAACATCTGAGGGGATAGGTGGACCTCTGGACCATAACCTCTGTTTTCACTTATGGGGCACTTCTTGGGAGTTTTTACCCACCTTACTTACCTCCAAACATCTCCCCCATCATAATTAGGTCTAAAATCTGCTTTTGGGGGGGAATTCCGAGGTTTGCTCAGTCAAACTTTGACCGGCACCTGTCACTTGTGCCGAAACGTAGAGCTTTTTGGCACCAGGATTTTGTGCAGAGTCACAGCAGTCCAAAATTGCAAACATGAGTTTGGAACCTGTGTGATAGCATGTTGGCTTTCGAAGGCAAAGACAGCAAATGAGGTACTACATCATAGTATGAAACTGATGATGACGGGGCCAGATTGTTTTGAACTATAAATGAGATCCATATCCTCAATATAAAGCATATGAGCATCATGATGGTGTATGCTTTGTGCTCCTTACCCGTTCACAAAGTAAGTAATGTCAGCAAACCTTGTTCGCTCTTCTGAGCCAATGTGCCCCTTTTCCTTAATTGATGTAGGGAGAGTTTCCTCTGCCTACGTAGTTTTCCTTTTTCTTTTTCTGGTTCGCAAGGGACTTGTGATCACTCAGTCATGAGTTGGTTTCTTCTCAGCGCGCAGGCTATCAGGCCTTGCCTGCCAGGGTGCACTGCAAGGAACAAGCTACCAGTGCCGCTGAATTCCAGGAGAAGCCCAGTTGGAGAACGCAAGCCAGGCTTAGTCTCAGTGTTTTGACCAGGGCTTCGGAAAAAAAGCCCCCACATGACCGGCAGGTTTTGTATTTGCTGGAGGCCAGGAAGGGTACCCCCGACTTGGACTAGGGAAGTCGATGTTTTTGACAGGGGTGGATGCTAACGGCCAATGCAGCAGTCATCGACAGGGGAAAAATGGCCTGATCACTCCATGGACGACAAACCGACTACTTATCTTAAATGGTTTGGTTTTTCGTTGAGTGATTTGTGGTTTTGATCTCGATCTCAGACCGAACTTCAAAACAATGGAAGATGCATGAGGGGAATGGCAGAGAACTAGAGCACAGAAGAGAATCGGAGCAACCTCCTACTCCAACCAAAGAGCAGCAGCTCACCCCTATCAGGATCAGAGGGCACATAGAGACTTGCCTTTCGCCAAGAAAGCCTCGTGTTGCTCACATGCACGTGCACGGACCACACCTAACAGCTGCCAGACAAGCGGACCACACCAAACAGCTGCTGTACAAGCCAGTATTTGAGACAGAGCCTGTTGGCCCCACTCATTCGCCAGCTGAAGGAATGGCTGCGCATGCCGCAGCCAAAGCACCTACCTCGCACTGGGAGCAGCCGCGCACAGCACGATCGCTGCAAGCCTCACTAGATGCTGCTCAGGAGGCTCACTTTGAACCTCCCACTTTCAGCCCGCTGACACCAGCACCAAGGTTTGCTCCAGCCGTGCCTTCCTTGTCCGCGCCTTCCTTTTCTACGCCTGTACCTGCATCATCTGTCCAGCAGTCCAAACAGCAAGCTGCCACACCTACTGCCCCAGCAGCAGTCAGGGAGCCTCCGCTGCTTTCAGGAGTAGCAGACCAGTCTTCATTCCCTTTAAGGCAGCTCTTGCAAGAGCAGCCGCCGCCGCCGCCGCCGCAGCAGCAGCCCTCCAAGATGCATCCAGGCCCCCTCTCAGCGTCCAATGCCAGTGCCCGCAATGATGGGATAGCTGCGGCTCTTGTACCTGATATGCAGCTCCTGAAGTGAGAGCTGCACAGCAGCTGTAGGGACATGGTCACATTTCTGGTTGATTTTTTTCATGGTCAGATCTGGGACAGTGCTTGCTAAATCCCACCTGCCTCTGAAGCATTGTGGAGCTCTCTCCCTATTGGCTGTGCAATCTGACATTGTGAGAAGCTCTGTGCTGACATCACGGGCTGATATCACGGGCTGGTTTGCAAACAAATGTTCGTGCTTGCCTTTGCTGCAGCACTGTGTGGCACCTGCCCGTGTTTGAGTTCAGCCTTCACCGCCTCTCCAACCTTGCGGCCCAGATGCTTGTCACTGGGCAATCCATGGCACTGGTAAGAGTGGTGTGCATACTGTGATGTTATGTCTCATCTTACTTGGAATATGCCGGTTGGTTTGTGCCTCTTTATGTTGGGTCTCCCACAAAGCTTCGGACACTCACCAGTTTCATGAATTTTTGCAAGCGCACACTACTAGCCAAACTTGCTCCAACAACCAGCCTGGGCATGCACCCTCATTCCATCGCCTCTTTTCCAGGCCCCTCTTTTGGAGGCGTTCGCAAACACTGTGATTTTGGAAGGCCATGCGCCACAATTGCCACGCCACGATGCTCGCCATGCAGGTAGGCCCCACACAGGATTCATGGTGCTTGAACACCCATGCTCAGGCAAGCAACATAAAAAGTATGATCCTTTCTGGAAAGAAAGAAAAAGAAAAACTACATAGGCAGTGAACACTTCCTACATCAATTAAAGAAAGGGGGCCACACTGGTACACAGACCGTATGACCCACCCACCACGAAGGATTGTGTGTTTGCCACGCACGATGCACGCTTGACAAAGCCTGAAAGGCAGCAAGTTTAACACTGTTACTGTGTCCCAGCTGCACAAAAGTCCCTTGTTGCATCAAACGTTTTCCAACCGATGCACAATGCAGTGCTGCAGCTCCATTTTTGCTGGAGGGTGATGCAAGCAACAGGGGCCCATCAGTAAGTTTCACCAGGCGCTGCGCATGCCTGCAACCTCCAACCTTGTACTCTGAGGGGGGTAGAGAGAGAGAGAGAGAGAGAGAGAGAGAGAGAGAGAGGGGGGGGGGGGGGAGAGAGAGAGAGAGAGGAGGTATTTAGTAGTCTTTGATGAATCCAATTGTGGTGAACATGTAACATAGACAGATTTGATGGCTGAGGACAATATTACTTTGAGACGGGCGTGTCCTGCAATTGAGCCTTTGAGGTTGGGAAGGAGACTTTGAATGCCTCTCAGTGGCGTTGTTGCCTGACCTCCTGCTACCAGGCACGCGCTTTGTATCATTCCCTTACGCTGCTCACAGGTACAGGATCAAGGCCGAGCTTTTGTGCATGTGTTTGACTGAGTGAAATCGTTTTAGCGAGATGGTTCCTGCAGTGCACCCGTGCAAACGCATGACATATCCTGCATCGCATGCATAAGCTGTGCACAAGCAAATGCATTCGCCGCCGGACAGCATCAAGAAGGCCAGCAAAGTCATGGTCAATAGGAGCTGCAGCAACCAATATTGTCCCAAAATAACCCTCGTGCTGCATGCCTAGCTTTGAGCAACTTTTGAGGGCTCCCTCTCATTTAGACGTGCTCACGTGCATGCGCGCGCGCATGCGTGCACACACACACATACACACACACAGAGCTGCGCACACATGTGCATGCACAAAGGTACATGGATCCCTTACAGCGGCTTGCGCTTTGCCTTGCCGCCTTGTGCTCCCACATCAACCACCCTGGCCTTTCAGCGACTGCATTGGAAGAGCTGGAGCATCCAATGGCGACACGCTATGCCGCCCTGGCGGCTGCAGGAATACACAGGGATTTTGCAGCAGCTCCAACAGTTATACAATGCCACCATTGTGCTGTTGCAGTGGCTTTTCTAGGTGCGAAAAAACATGCTGCATACACATGCAAAGGAAAGGTATCATGGGAAGCAAAAAATAACGAGCAGAGCCTTAACGCTTCTTCGTGTTTGATGACTGTTGGAATAGGGTCAGCATGCTGGATGGGTTTGCATACAACGTCATGCAATTCTCGCAAATTTGTATGTCAAGACTTTTTAAGAGGTCAAAGGAATTCAGATACAAAATGTTGTTGTCTTTAGTGATTTTTTCCAGGTGCACAATTGTGGCAGCTGATGTGATGTCTAATTTCATTTAACAGCCAGCAGCCTAGAAGCTGGAAAGCTGGACACTTCATCTTACAATACAGAGCATACATTCCAGCAGGATGCATGTACTTTAAAGGCTTGCAGCACATACAAACCTGCTCTCATCTCAAATCTGATTGTCTACACACCCCTGAGAATTATATCTTAGGATTTCTGTCAGTAAGACTGCTTTTCTGGACTGATGCTGTTTTCTTTCTCCTCTAGCAGGAAGCCCGTCACACAATGTTCTTCACTCCATGCCTCAACCAGAAGCTTGTGCACTGCGAGAGGCAAGTCATGTTGGTACAGATTATTTGCTCATTGTGTGTTTGAGGACGGATGATACTATTCTTTTATTCCATGAGATGAACGTTGACAGCTCCCATTTCCATTAGCTTTGTGGTGGAGGGGACTCACGGCTTTTTGAGCCAGTGTGTCTCCTTCCCCTTATTTAATGTAGGGAGAGCTTTTGTTGCCTACATAGTTTTCCTTTTCTTTCCTTTATTTCACAGCTCCCCCATAACTGTCTTAATGAGGTTGGCTTGGGTGTAAACCTCTCCTGCTCTTCGTTTATGTACTTTCATACTTTCATCAATTGATACACGCAAACATACCTCTTGTAATTGTTGCACACATAGGTTTTACAGCTTCAGAGAACTTGAAATGACCTCATGGTGACACTTAGGTACCCCTTGGTACTTGCAGCCTCTGTGCACCATAATTCTTTTTTTCCTATACCTGCAGGCTCTGTGCACTATCGTTGTTTTCTTTTTTTCCTGTACCTGCAAGCTCTGTGCACCATCATTGTTTTCTTTTTTCTGCACCTGCAGGCTCTGTGCACCATCCTTTGCAGCACTGATGCTCGCCAGCACTTTCACGTCCTGGCTGCTGCCGCCCACGCCATTCCCTCCAATCACCAAGGGCTGCAGTCGCTGCATACTAGCCCTAAGTTCTCTTTGTCCTTCTCTTGCCAGGTGGGTGTCCCCAGGCAAGGGTTAAATGATATCTTGGCAACTTGCCGGGGTTTTGGAAACCCATGTGGTTTCATGGGGAAGCTGTTTTGCGATGGCTCTAGTGGTCTAAAGTTTGATCAAACAAAGTCTGTTACAGACAACTTCATAGCTCAATACAAGAGGAACATATGCTTTGATGATCACCAATTAATGATTTGTGCTGCAGCTTTACTCTTTGGCCAATGCCACCTTTTCAAAGCAGCTAACAACTTCCAGGACAACGTTGGTCTTTTCCTTCCTAATCCTTCCTTGGAGGGATGGTAGCATGATGTAAATTTACGAACTTTTACTTTAATGCAGTTGCAGAAACCTCCTTTTTCTAGCTTTTGCATTCATATGGTACAAACTGCAGAGTACGGAAGAACCGGATCCCATACTTTTGTGTTAGCTTTGTTGAAGCTCCCTTTTCCCTATGCGTTGTTGCCCTGAGATTGCAGCTTGCACGCTGTGCCCAGCTTGTGCGCTTCTTTCTTCCGTGGGACACTGCAAAGCACCTACAAGACATGGAGGAGAAGGAGGAGCGCATGCAGGTACCTTGTTCATTGGCAACAAATCATATCTGCATATGCCATCAGTGATCGCAACTGGGCTCCATCGCAATTTTGCAAATTTAAGGAGCATGCTTAGCAACGCCCACAAGTAGTTTTCATACATTACACTGCAGCCATCCAGTATTTTTTTCAAGCACAATTGTTTGCTCAATCAATACCTTCCAGCAAATTTTGCTTTACAAAACTCTAAATCTTCCTCTTTTGAGGTGTGGCATTTACAATCTTTTCAAGTCCAGGCTGACCTGATGGCTCAGCATTCAAGGTCAACCTCAAGCGCTGCCCAACCCTCTCCAAGGGCTCAAGAATTAGCCCTACTGGATGCACATGCTGCTCCTTCCCTTCAGGTATGATAGCGATGGGCAAGCCTATGTTTGATGGACTTGTAACTCCTTTTGAATTTGCATTAGGAAGGACTCTTAAATGGTGTCGCACAAAAATTGTTAAATTGATCAAGTGAATGCTCAAAGCGTTTGCTGCTGGAGCAAGAACTGTTCATTTCATTACTGTGTGCTCCAAGATAGACTTTTAATGCCTGCTTGTGCCTGCCCTCTCGTGACATCAGATGCTCGCTTGGATGGTTGGTGATGCTGCTGCCGCCTCTTTGCGCCCGCTGTTTGACTCTTTGCATCACAATCGCACTGTGCTCCGAGCTTTGATACAAGACTCTGGGCAGTGAGGTAGCTTAGCTTGCACAGGGTCCTGAAGAGGGCTTGTAACTGGGCTCTTATTTTCTTAATGTGCAGTGTTCTAATCATGGCTTGCTAGCTAGCAGTAAGGGAAAACTTCCTGAATGCACACGGCCTTTTTGCTGCCAAAGACCTTTTTCCTTCTTTAATCATGGCTTGTGCAGCGCCCTGATGGTGGCTTGTGATTGAGCTTTTTGTTTTGTTGGTGCAAAAGTGAGCCCTCTGAGCGCTGATTGAGGAGCAGGCCAAGAGCATTCACTCATTAATTTGATTTGAATTGTTCATTAAAAAGGAAACTCTCCCTAAATCAATAAAGGAAGAGGAGACACAATGGCATTGGCTCAAGAGAGCCAAAAGTCTCCTCCACCATTAAGCTAAAGAACAGAAAGGGCTTGTGGGGACCTCCAAGGAGTTTGATGGAAGCACCCAGCTCCAGAACCTGGCTGTAAAAAGTATTCTCAGAACAGGCTTTTTTTCAATGGCGCCTAGTGGTAACGAATTTGTAGGCACACTGTGCAGAATGGGCATGGAGTTTGCGTGCTTGGTAGCTTATTGATGGCAAGGGCCTTTTTTTGTGTTCTTTGGTGTAACAAGTCCCACCAACTCCCAAGAGAATGGTGAATAAGGTTACAGTTCTCTCGTGCTGCTCTTGCAGAGGTCAGCATGCTGCGACTGTGCTGCCTCCAACTCTTGCCAAGGCCTTGTGTCTTCACAGTATTTAACTTCAATCAAGTGTACGTGCCGCATGTTTGCATTCATTTGGTGGGGCTGTCTAACACGGGTGTTGTACTGGTCCTCTGTGGCTCGCTGTGCCTGCTGTGTAACACATGGTATGAGCAGGAGGAGGAAGAAGAAGAAGAAGAAGAAGAAGAAAAATAGTAATTGGATTTGGCATGGTAGGGGGTAATCAGTGTAGTATCAGACTGGCTTGATGTGTCTAGATTTCTCAGGAAGATTGCGTGGATAGAGGTTGGGGGGTATAATTCCTGACCAAGCTAGACGCAAATCCAGCGTCCCTGACGTTATCTTGGTCACTCTTTGCCCTACTAACTCAAATAGACCACTGAGTTCCCCCTCGCATTGGGTACTCCACAGTATGAGAGGTAACAAAGAGGTAGAAAGCAGCATAACTCCAGCCAGGCAACTTCATAAATTGAACATCCAAAGCCACCATATCCACTTAATGTGAATCAAATACTGTGAAGATATGAGGCCTGGTGCCCAGCTAGAAGCCTCACAGCAACAACACAGTGAACTGTGCCAGCAACTCCAAGGTGCCAAGACCACTCCCCACACAGTCCTCCTGGGTGTGTGTGGGACTACATACTGACCATACCCTGGATCAATTTAAAAAAACCAGAGAATGATCCCCAGAGGTCTACCAAAATTGCACAAAAGCTCCATGCTTACTCAGTGCAATACGCGCACAAACTTACCTCTACCATATGTGCCATTGTAAAAACAAAAATCAGTTAGTTCTCTGCGTAGCAGTAGAACTGAGGTTCTTGGAGGCAAGTGAGATGTGTGATCTGTCCTTATTGCTGCTCATGCACTAAGGGATACCATCTTTTCCTTTCTCGGGGTATTTGCAGACCTTTTAGGCTTAGTTTCGCTCTCGCCCCTAGCAGCTCTTAGACTTGTCGTGTGTCAGTCAGTTCAGCCATGTTTTTCCCAGCAGGGCCCATTGTCGTTAGGTGAGCTGGTCCCTTCTCTGCTAGCTGACATCCATGGTGGAGTGTTGCATCTGTGGATGAAGCTGGGAAAAGGCTTGTGTCCTCAGACCCGCTGTTTTAGTCAGTGTGTCTCAATCTTTGTGTCTTGCTTTGAAGCAGTCCAGCTTTAACTTGGCTAGGTACCTAGCGTGTTCCTCCTGCCTGCCTGCCTTCCATGCTTTCAGCTGCGTCCCCTCAGAGTGTGTCTTTTGCTCCCTCTCCTTGGAGCTGTGTTCTGAAGGCCATGCAGGCCAGCTTTTTGGTTCATATGCTCAGTTGGTTTGCCCCCCTTGTAACTGGAAATCCGCCTATCGAATGAGCCGGAAGAGAATACTCAATATAATTATAGTGTCCTGGGGCCGCGTGCTGCCAGAAACCCACCAGACCTACACTAGCTTCTTGCTTACCCTCTGGTGAGGGAGACTCACAGCTCTTTGGAGAATGCAGTATATTAATGAATAATAAAGGTTGACATGGTATGAATTTAAAAAGAAATACGAAGAAGAGCATGTTCAGCAATATAGGCCAGTTGACCGCCTCTGTGAAACTTTCCTTGCGTCAACTTCTTAGGAGACACTTTGGCTCAAAATAACTGTAAGGAAAGGCTTACATAGCTGTACCTCAAGCTGTACCTCAAAAGAACTGTAAGTCCCCTTCACCACAAAGCAACAAACAGAGAGAGAGAGAGAGAGAGAGAGAGAGAGAGAGAGAGAGAGAGAGAGAGAGGGAGAGAGAGAGAGAGAGAGCTAGTGGGGATCTGGAGGGTTGCTGGAAACACCCGGCTCCAGAACCTGGCTGTGAGGAGTGTTTGTGTTTTCATTAGTGCGCCTAGTGGTTAGAAGTTTGTGGGCGTATGCAAAATATGCAAGAACTTTACGCGCAGCTTGCTAGCTCGTTGGTAGTCAAGGCCTAGTTTTTTCAGCTGATCTATGCTGTGTTCAAAACAACGAGTCCCATCAACACTCAGGAGGATGGTGTGTAACAATGTCACAGCTTTGCCATTAATGTTCTCACAGAAGTCTGCACGCTGGCATTGTGCTGCTTCCAACTGTTGCCCAGGCCTTGCGTCTTCACAGTAAGTGATTTCAATTATGTGCACGTGCCCTACACAGATATTATACATTTGTGGAGTGTCTGGAAACCTCTTTGTGGGGGGTAACCAGGCCTCGCACCCTTTCCTTCCCGGTCATGCTGTAATGTTAAGGTTTCATCCCTTACCTTGACGCTACACTTGGGAAGTGCGCAGTAGAACATTGAAGGCTCTGTTTCAAACTTTTTAAGTAAGCTAATATGAAAAACATTTTAGTATTTCATCATGCTGGGTAGCTGGAGTTGATGAGCCACAGGTGACAGGACTCCGTAGTTCTGAAAGTTCCAATGAATCAAGGGCACAATTTTGGTGTGCTGTTTTCATCCATTTTCAGAGTGAGGTTTTTAGTAGAAAGAAGTACCATATCTCCAACAGAAATGCTGTATCTATCCTGTTTTGGTCAGCATGTTACGCTGCCTTTCTTGCGCTCCGTGCAGAGCGTCTTTGACTCTTGACAAGTTAGCTTGAAACCTACCCACAAAACCAGTCGCTGCGGGGTTGTTGTCATTTGTGTTGGGTTGAAGAGTTACTGATGTCAAAGACAGATGCGTGTGAGGATGTCGCCCATGATTGAGGTAGAAAGGCAAAAAGTCAGTGCTGGCTTGTACCCTGTTGATGTATCCCAGTCTGTCTGAAAGGGTGCAACGTATGCTTTGAGCATACCTTCCACCGTGCGGTTAGCACGTTCGGTCTGCCCGTCAGTCTCGGGGGTGGTGTGAGGTGGAAATATTTAGGTTGGTGCCCAGGCATTTGAAAAGAGCCTTCCAGAAATCAGATGTGAAGCGAGGATCAATCAGACACAAGAGCCTTAGGGAGGCCAAAGTGCCTGAAAATGTTGTCAAAGAAGGATGTGCATATCCCATGGCGTCAATGGTGCTTGATGTGGGCACAACCAAAATTTTCTTTGACAGGCGGTCCGCAATGGTCACAATGGTATCGTGGCCACGGGGTGTTTTTGGTAAGCCTGTGATCAGATCGTGGCTCAACTGTTCCCAGCAATGTTCAGGTAGGGGTAAGGGTTGGAGGAGTCCCATAGGTCTTTGGTTGGTGGACTTCTTTCGTATGCACTGCATGCAAGTGCGCATGTAATCATGCATTGATCAAACATATGCGACCAATAGCAGCAGCAATGCAGGCTTTCATGTGTTTTTTGAACACAAAGATGTCTTTTGCACACCCTTCAGAGGGAGCGTCATGGGGGGCTTCTTGAAGGAGGTGTGTGCGTGCTTTGCCATCAGGGGTGCATAATCGTGACTGTGTGTGCTGGTCTGGTGTGTACCACATGAGGCCATGTTGTCCTATCCAATCTAGAAGTCGACCCTCTTCAGCAAATGCAAGCACAGAGGCATATTCAGGATTCAGCATAGCATCCTTTTTTTATTTGCAAAACTAGCTGAGTGTCACCAAAAATATTATAAATTTTGAGGGTGTTGAGCGCAGGTTGTGTGAAAGGAGTAGAAGTCCGACTGAGTCCGAAGTCCAACTGAGTCAGCTCCTTAATCAAGATGTATCAGAAGCTCACTGGCTACCCCTGGCTTGTCCTAATCCTGCCACGCCACTGTGTACCCACCAACACCTCGCATCAAACACTTGGAAAAAGAAATTCCAATCACTCCCCCCTGACACACATAACTGTTCACACAAGTGCCCTCAGGCTAGGGCAGCTTTCGTACCTGCCAACTACAGAAAGATGTTCACACCTAAGATTAAAGACTGGAAAAAAACACCTACACTGATGGCAGTGTAATCAAACGCAAAGATAATGACTCCCCGCCACTTTCTGGTTCAGGTGTTTACAAACCGGGAAGGGACACTTGTCCACCCTCCCAACACTTGCAGCTGCAAATAAAACCCAATGGCCGTGGACCTACAAATACCATCAACAGAGCAGAACTTGCAGGTATTCTTGTGGCACTCCAACAAGGGCAGACTGACATTGCCTCTGATAGTGCATCCTGCCTTTCCCAGATTTCTAAACATACTCTCAATCCAATGCGCATGAGGTATCATCTACATGCAGAGCTCATTCGTGCTATATCAACCATATTAGAGCACTCCCCTCATCCTATTCATTTCTACAAAGTCAAAGCCCACTCTGGCATCATTGGCAATGAGGGGGCTGACGCCTGCGCACGGTCTGCAGCCCTCACGGCCATCACAGATGTTGAACTCCCACATGCCTGGGACCCATTCCACAATTTAAACTGGCTCTCATTGAAGACCTCACGCAGACAAAATGATAGCCTGCACAGCTCCCACGCTTTCCCAACCCACTACCTCAACAACCTGACCGACAAACTTAAATTACACATGCATACAAAGCACAAGCTAGGCTCTGCTGATATCTCTGGCTACCATTACAATAGCTGGCAGAGGCTCAACCATGCCATACAACCCACTTCCCCAATCACCACTGCCAATATAGAAGCTCACAACCCAACCTGTCAACTTGCTATCAAGGAAATCGGCAACTCCTTCTGGTCTACTCCTAAGATTACTCTCAAACAACAGATAAATGTAGTCAAATACCGCACAGGGACAGTCTACACGCAAAAGCATGCCATCAGATTCAATAGGTCTTCCACCGATGGAAGATGCCCGCTGTGTGATGATATGGACAGAATTAATCATGTTGTCCTCAGATGTCCAAATCCAACTATGAGCGGTATGCACACCGACAGACACCATGTTGGCCTCAGCTTCTGTGTTAAAGCTCTTTGCAAAGGCAGGTTTGGCTCATCCCTTATTGGTATGGATGCCTGCCGTAATGAGAGACTTTTGGATCAGGGGATACAAGTCCCAGAAAACATCTCACGAGCCATTCCAGACTGGGTTTTTCCTAATGGTGCTGGCTCCTCTGCCCGGCACCAGAGCCGCCCTGGTGTTATCTTTGTGAGATCTATCCCAGGCAGACAAGCTCACCTTGATCCCTCCTCAAGACAGAGACATTCACCTTGTTGAACTGAAATTTTGTCCAGACACCAACCCTTTCATCACTTTAGAAACTGCAGCAACTCAACATGCTCACACTATAACCAGACCTGAAAATCTGCAGCTCAAGGAATCCAAACAGGAACAACAAAGTGACTCTGTACATCATCTTGATTGGTGTGGCTGGCACTATTTACAATGAGTACACGATCAAACCTCTTGCCAATTTGGGCCTATCCAAACACAAAGCGAGATCCCTAGCTTCCAAGCTGAGCTGTCATGCCATACAGAGAATAACCACTATCATTAAGATCAGGCATGCTCTTTGCTTACTGGGGGCTTCAGGGGGGGGGGGGGTCGCTGGGCGCGCGGAGGTGGATACAAGGAGAAGGAGAGTCCGGGCGTCTCAGGGCATGGCCGACAACCCGCCCGATCCTCATTAGTTCTCTTTCCCTCTCCTAGGCTAGCTGTAGCTAGTGTAGTTCTGAGGGACCTCTGGTGGGGCCCTTGCTAGCTTGCTAGTTAAGGGACCTTTCCTTAATGCACGCGGCCTGTGGCCTGCGTAGACTTTTCTTTTCTTTTCTTTGAGTCAGCAAATTTAGTTTCATCAGAGTGCTCTGCAGTGAGAGCACACATTTCTCAGAGTTGAACGCATGTGCTGAATGGTTGTGCTGGAGCATGGTCTAGACGCCTGCTAAGTGCATCAGGTGCCAAGTTGTCTTTACAGCCTCATTATTCGAGTACAGATCAAATGAGCGTCCCAGCAAGTAGTGTTTCTGACCTTTCAAAGCGGTGAATACTGCCAGTATTTCACGCTCATGAGGAGGATATAGTGCAGCAGTTGGTTGTGGCTCGTGGCTAGAGTAGGCAATACTTTGTACTACAAAGACATAGTTTTTGGCCATTGGGGACTGGTAAATGACAACATCGGTGGCAATGCTAGATGCATCAGTTTCTACCACAAATCGGGCAGTTGGGCGAGGCGCATGAACAAAAATCGGCTTCTCTGTCATGTGCCTCTCGATTTCTTCAAATGCTTGCATTTTCATCCCAAACCCGGTCAGATTTGTCTGCTGTTAAGGCGTTGAGAGGGGCAGCGGGTTCAGCAAAAGGGCTGACCAGCCTTCTGTGAAAATCTGCAAGGCCTAGAAATCCCTTCAACTGTGTCCTGCATTGTGCTGGTGTTCCTGTTGGTCCAGGCCACTCCAGGATTGCCTTGATTCTTGCTAAGTCCATGGTAATTCCCTTATTGCTGATAATATGGCCCAGAAAGGACATGGGTGTACGTGCAAGTGTGCATTTTGAATGCTATATGAAGAGCTTGTTTTCTCTCAGGAGTGTGAGCACAATTCAGGATTTGAATGCACCAGAATGCCATCTAAATAAACAAGCACAAAACGGTTGGTATGCTGCCTAAAAACATCATTCATCAGCCATTGAAATGCGGCAGGGGAGTTGCAAAGCCCAAAAGGTAAACCTCGTATTGCAACCTCTTTTTTGTGAGGCCCTGGCTAGCTTGCTAGTCAGGAAACCTTTCCTTAATGCACGCAGCTGGACCTGGCTTGCATCGCCTTTTCTGTTCTGTTCTGTTCTGTTCTGTTCTGTTTTTTTTCTTTTCCTTGCATCCCTGTCTACACTCATGGACACCAGGGTCATCTCACTTTTAGATGCCAAGGACCCACAAGCTTGTTGCTGCTTGAAAACAGAAGTATACACTCCTCACAGCCAGGATTTGGAGCCTGGTGCTTCCAGTTATCCTTCCCATTAGCACTTCTTGTTTTGAAGCTGTGGTAAAGGGGACTTACAGCTCTTCTGAGCCAATGTGTCTCCTTTTCCTTAACTGATGTAGGGAGAGCTTCCTCTGCCTACACCGTTTTTCTTCTTCTTATTTTTAGGGACCCCTTCAACAAATCTAACTGGTTGGCGGGCATGTGCATACACTGAAGGCAGCTGTCATCCCAATAATGGCAAATAAGAATTTGGAGCAGGCGTGTTCTGCCCTCTCACTGGCAGCAAAAGGTTTGTTGAGCCCAATTTGCTGGAATTACCAGCACCAAATGTCGAGCTGAATTAGCAGCGATTGCTGCTGCCATCACGCACTCTCATTCACACATTGCTTCAGACAGTCTCGCCTCTCTTCATCAAAAGGAAAGAAATGAAAAAACTACAAATGCGGAGGAAAATCTCCCTGCATCTATTATGGAAAAGGATACACGTTGGCTCAAAAGAGCTGCAAGTCCCATTAATCGCAAAGCTGCAAAACAGAAAGTGCTTAATGGGGATCTTGGGGGTTACTGGAAGCACCAGCTCCAACAACTGGCTGTGAGAAAAAGAACTCCTTTTTTTGAAAAAAGGGAAAAAACCACATAGGCATTGAGAACACTCCCTACATCAATTAAAGAAAAGGAGAAACATTGGCTCAAAGAGCCGTGAACCTCCGTCACCAGAGGGTGGTAGGGAAGCTCGTGTGGGTCTGGTAGGTATCTGGAAGCATGCAGCCCCAAACAAAAAACCAAAACTACGGAGGCAATGAAGACGCTCCCCACATCAATTAAGGCAAGGGGGCCACATTCAATCCAAGTTGGTGCAAAGACCGAATGATCACCCCACCACAAAGTGCAGACTGAGAGAAATACGGCAGGCAGAGAAAGAAGACAGGTCCATCAACGAGAAAGAGAGCAGGATTATAGCTGAAAGACTGGAGTTTCAGACCTTCAATAGCAAGCAGAGTCAGCACTGTCAGCCTTCCAACCAAGGAAATCCCTGCCCTGCTGACTGCCGAGCACAATTAAAGTCTGCACACTAGAAGCAGCTGCTGACCACAAGCCCCAGGCCACCAGAATTGAGTGTTTTTGTTTTCAATGGCATGTCTGGTTGAGGTCAGTTTGTTCGCATGTTGTACAGAGTGGGCATGGAGCTTTCATGCAAATTTGGTAGACTTTTACGGGTCAATCCCTGCCATAAGAAGTTTTATTGTTTTCAATTGCACGCCTAGTGGTAACAAGCTTGTTGGCAATAAAAAGCAGAATGGGCATGAAGTTTGCGAGGAAGTTTAATGGCACGTCGGTGGTCAAGTTCCAGCTGTTTAAACTGGTCAAGGGTATGCTCAGTACAACAAGACCCACCAACACCCAGAACTTCCTTGAAGGATGGTATGTAACGTGACAGCTTTTCCACTTATATTCTTGCATAGATCTGCTGGCGCTGTCTATAACTGTTTCTCAGGCCTAGTGTCTTCATAGAATGTAATTTGTATCAGGCGTACGTGCCGCTGGTTCACACTCAATTGGTGAGGTGGTCTAACACAGGAAGTTGTGTTGGACGTTTGTGGGGTGCCGTGCCTGCTGCGTAGCACACAGTGCAAGCAGGAGGAAGGAGACGAAGTGAGTTTGGCATGATAGGGGATTATCAGTACAGCATCAGGACGACTTGATGTAAGACGAGGTATTTTCGGAAAATCATGTGGAAAGAGGTAAGGGGGTCTAATCCTGTTTGGCGCATGTGCAGGGATTTGGAGGTTGTGCTGCGCCAATCTATCATCACTCCCTATGTCTTTGTTAACCAAGCCTGCTCCCCAAAGGCTTTTACTAAGAGCTTTGATGATCATTCTTCCAGCAACATTGTGGCATTCAGTTTTCATGCTGGAGATGATATGATTTTGGCAGCCTGAAAGCATGTGGAGTGCACTGTCTAATTGATGACAGCCTGGGAGAGGGCGTAGTGGGTCAGTGGACCTCTTGAAGCGAACTGCATGTTTTTGGTTATAGAGGGTGCCAGTGCGATATTGTAAAATGGTGCGCTTCATAGGTGTGGATATACATGGCATGTTTCTAAAGGCGTTGCTGACTTTCTTGTTAACATGAGGTAATAAGCTCTGATAGTAAGAGTAGTAGCCTGTTTTGGAGTTGGCATATCCAAGTCTGTGTTTTGTATGCATGTGAGACTTGAGAGCATTTTGAAGATTGGGAAGGTAGGTGGTTTTAGGACTGGGTGCAGGAGCTGTGGACGTGTCGGCAGTATGCTTTCTTCTTTCCTCCTTGGCAAATCAAAAGATATAAGAAAATGGATTTCCGCCGAGGCCTGCGCCAGGGATCCCAGTATCAGCCACGATGTTATTGGCTTGGTTTGACTGTTTTGCAGCAGCATCTGCACATTACTTACCAGCAATGCCAGCACAACTTTAGTTTTTGGACACAGGTGGTTTGTTAGGGGCTAAGAGATTAGATATGATTTTAAGGACATCTCCTTGAATATGTTGTTTGTGCTTCTCTGGGTAAATAAGTTGTTTGCCTATTTGATGAAGAGAGGTAAGACTGTCTGAAGCAATGCGTGAATAAGAGTGCGTGATGGCAGCAGCAATTGCTGCTAATTCAGCTCGACATATGGTGTTGGTAATTCCAGCACCGTTGGGCTCAATAAAACCTCTGCTGTCAGTGAGAGGGCAGTAGACGCCTGCTCCAACTTCTTGTATGCCATTCTGGATTGACAACTACCATCAGTGTAAGCCCATGTCCTCCAGTCAGGGACTTTGAGCACGAGGGTTGGACTAGATAGGTTAGGTACAAAGAGTTCTTCCTGATGACCTATATGTAGACAGGTTGGATTCCTAAATATTTGTTGTTTGTCAGAGGGAAGGCGTTGATATTCCTGAACCCTGGCATGTCGGCATGCATTGTGTTAAGACTAGAGCCACTTTTTGAGCACAACTTCTTATTTTTACATCTCCCACAAAATGCTCTGTCTAGGTACCATTCGCCATGTGAATTAACAGGATGTTGAGAATTTTTCTATACCAGGATAACAACAAATTTCCTTTTTTCCTTTACAATCTCATGTGCATTTATGAACAGGCTAGAAGTCAAACATCTTGACTGAGGCCTTTTTCCTTGTAACCCTTGTAACCTTAAAGACTAGAAAGGCTGCCAACATTGCGTAGCTTCCACATGGCTTCTGGTACAGCTGTAGCCAAGTTGGATTGTAATTGTCTGCAAGGATTCTTGCGGAAATGTGATCAGATTGTAATGCTTTTTTAGGTCCCAGGGGTGCTGAGAGAGAGAGGTATTTCCTGGTTGGGGCAGGATCGAGGATTGCTGTAGCAAAGGTTGGTGCGTGCCATGGTTCCAAGTTCAAGCAGAGGTTCCGAAATATAGTCTGTACCCCCTTACCTCTTTCTTCCTCCTTCCTGCCAAACCCAATTCTTTGCCCCTTTCCTAGCTGGTTGTAGATGGATTAGGCAATTCGCATCTGAGCACCGCCTGACAGACAGGCCGCATACCATGCTCTGGCTGACTAAAGCATATGCTCTCCCTGCTAGCATGTATGCATGCCAGATTTGGGGCACTAGATTTATGAAAGAAGGAGCTGAAATGGACTGTCCTTTGCAAACTGTACACCTGTGCTTATTGAAGCGTATCCTTGGGGTAAAGCGCACCACTCCTAATTGGTCTGTACTGCGCGAGTGTGGGCATGAACCTTTACAGTTCTATTGGTTTCGTGCAGCAGTTAGGTTTTACAATACTTTACTGCGCAGCAACAGCACTACACTCAGTAAAGTACTGCAAGCAGATGTTGAAATGAGCAGTCTTTTCTATAAATGCTGGACCTCAGAATTTTTGGCTGCCTGCACAGGCTTGGACAGGTGCAACGTGTTTACTCATTGTGTTCGGTCAGGGCAGCCTATAGTCATGAGGGAGTTTGTTGTTGATCTGAGAAAAAGGCTGCAAGGTGTGTGGAATGCTGATGCCTTGGCAGAACATGGTGACCACACGAACAAATTAGCCAAGTATCATCACTGGATGGCACTTCCTTTGAGACCCTTGTCTGTTCATGGTGCGCCCTTTTCAGTCCCCAGGTATTTGCATCTTGATTTAGGCAAGCGCACGCTGAGAAACATAGCACGTTTTCGCTTACATGCTCACACTTTAAGAGTTGAGACATCACTTTGGCAGGAGCACACATCAACTTGTGATAGATGTGAACAAGGACTCCAAGATGAAAAGCATGCCGTGTTCCTTTGCTCTTGCGCTTCTGTGTGTTCTGTTCGAAGAACTTATGCACAGCTATTTTCTGACTTCCCCTCTCACAGAATTTTACTGGACGAATCAGGCACTTTCTACTATTCTCAAGCTAGCTCTAAGGATGCTATTCATTTCTTGCAGAAGCAAACTAATGAGACTTACCGTTTTATTTCTGATCTCATGGATATTTTTTGTGCAGTTGGAACAGTTGAGCAGACCGAGCAGCCAAACTACCTGGCTGAAGGTCAAACCCCACTGTAACTCAAACCCAATTCTTCTTTTCCTTCCTCCTGCTCACACCATGTGTCATGCAGCAGACAGAGGACCACCACAGCTGACAACCTCACCACTGAACGCAAACCAGCGGCATGTGCACTTGATAAACTAAGTACCAAGTAAGGTATTGCGAAGACACAAGGCATTGGCAACACTTGGAAGCGGCAGAGTGCAGACCTCTGTGACTTATTAGCGCAAAAGCTGACCCTTCATATCAATCTCCTGGACGGTACAAGTTTCTGCAGTACTTGGTGGTACATTTTTTTGATAATCCCGCAACCCTGTTTAGAGGGGCTGTGGGATCCCAAGTAGCCTCTAATTTTTATGCTTCGTGGTTACTTGAAAGATAAGCTCAAAGCACACATGCATAACAAACACAAACTTGGCTCTGCTGATATATCCAGTTGCTATTACACAAGCTGGCAGCAACTCACACAACCCCCACCTCATAATAGCAATACCAGCACAGGCTTACTTAAGCCATCCCCTAAACTTGCTAACCAAAAAATTAGCAATTCCTTTTGGAGCAACCCCAAGATTACCCTTAAACAACAAATAAACCTCCTCAAGTACCGCACTGACACAATCTACACCCAAAAACACGCTGTCAGGTTCAATCACACATCTGGGCCCGCCAACTGCCGACTATGCGGCAAGTTGGACAGCATCAATCACATTGTCCTAGGATGCTCACACCCAACATGCCAAGGGATGTTCATAAACAGACATAACACTGCCCTCAGTCTCTGTTGTGAAGCCCTCAGCAAAGGTGCACATGGCTCATTCCTTGTTGCAATAGATGCTTGCTGTAGGGAAAAGCTCCAAGAACAAGGCATTGAAGTCCCTGAAAACATCTTCAGGGAAATTCCTGACTGGGCTTTTCCCAATGGTGCTGGCCCCTCTGCCCGACACCAAAGCCGTCTTGATGCTGTCTTTGTGCGCTCTATCCCAGGGAGAGCAACCCATCTCGACCCTAAAAGGATACCTGCTCAAGATAGGGATATCCACCTTGTGGAACTTAATTTTTGCCCTGACACTAACCCCTTCAAGGCTGATGTAGGCTGGGTAAGTTACCCAGCCTACGCACAGCTGCTGACCAGCATGCTGGTACCATATCCAGACTTCGCACCCGTAGTCTCAGAAACCCAAACAGAAATAATAAGGTGACATTGCACACCATTTTACTTGGTGTAGCAGGTACTATCTATAATGACTACACCATCACTCCTCTGGTTGAGCTGGGTCTTACCAGACATAACGCAGAACAATTAGCCTCTCAATTAAGTTGCCATGCATTCCAATCACTAACAAAAATAATAAACACCAGGCACTCATTATACTTGCAGGGTTCTTTGGGCAGGGGCGGCACCGGGAGTGAGACAGGTCAGAGCAGGAGGAGGAGAGTCCACGCCCGCAGGCGCATGGCTGACAGCAACCCACCAGACCCGCATTAGTTGCCCTCCTTTGGTTCATACCTTGATTTAGGCTGGGCCTGTGAACCTCCTCGGTGAGGCCCTAGCTAGCTTGCTAGTTAGGGGACCTTTCCTTAATGCACGCAGCCAGACCTGGCCTGCGTAGTCTCTTCTTTTCAAAAGAAGTTCTATGCTTCGTGGTGGAGGGGACTCATGGCTATCTGAGGCAATGTGTCTCCTTTTCCTCAATTGATGTAGGGAGAACTTCTTCTGCTTACTAGCCCTTCATAGTTTGTAGTTTTTTTCCCTTTGCTGGACCTGTCTTCTTTCCCCCTTAGTCTGAACTTCATAATGGGGAGTCAACTGGTCTTACAACCTTGTGGCTCCTTTTCCTTAATTGATGGAGAGTTCTCACTGCCTGTGCCATTCTTTTCTTACACATGCAGAGTCAACATCAACAGGGGGAGGTGGTGTTGAAAAACACCGTTTGTTTTGGACGACCCAAAGTAAGGCTGCCTTTGTCACAGCCTTGTGGCTGTCCCAGTACGCAGGCTCCCAAAGAGCTCATTAGGCTGAGGCGCTCTCCTTCTTGGCGGTCTTCTTGGGCAGCAGCATGGAGTGCACGTTGGGCAGCACACCGCCCGAGGAGATTGTGACACCGCCCAGCAGCTTGGACAGCTCCTCGTCGTTGCGCACGGCCAGCTGGATGTGGCGGGGCACGATGCGGTTCTTCTTGTTGTCCTTTGCAGCGTTGCCAGCCAGCTCCAGCACCTCAGCGCACAGGTACTCCAGCACCGCAGCCAGGTACACGGGGGCGCCCGCGCCGATGCGCTCAGCGTACTTGCCCTTCTTCAGGTAGCGCGCGATGCGGCCCACGGGGAAGGACAGGCCGGCCTTGGCGGACCGGGACATGGCCTTCTTGCCGGAGGAGCCCTTGCCGCGCCCAGCGCTGCCTGTCTTGCCTGCCATTGATGTTGTTGAATTCGTAGGGTGGGTATATTCAAAGAAAAAGTGTTGTCTCCATCTGCGAGGCTGGAGTGTCTTGTAGGAAGCAGTCAGAGCGGGCAGGATCAGCAGGACCGCAACTCCAACGTTGACTGCCTCCTGCACTGGTCCTGCTGAGCTTAGGTGTGCCATCCAAGCCATACTTCAGCCCCTGCATCGTGCACACGTCCAATTCACTTCCTGTACTCAATCCTTTCAACAGTTAAAGAAACAATCATGGCACCCAAGGCCGCTGAAAAGGCTCCCGCCAAGAAGGCCGCCCCCGCCAAGGCCGGGCCCGACGGCAAGAAGAAGAAGAAGGTGGCCAAGGTGGAGAGTTACAAGCTGTACATCTACAAGGTGCTGAAGCAGGTGCACCCCGACACCGGCATCTCTTCCAAGGCCATCTCCATCCTCAACTCCTTCGTCAACGACATCTTTGACAAGATCGGCACGGAAGCCTCCCGTCTGGCGCGCTACAACAAGAAGCCCACCGTGACCAGCCGCGAGATCCAGACCGCCGTGCGCCTGGTGCTGCCCGGCGAGCTGGCCAAGCACGCTGTGTCCGAGGGTACCAAGTCTGTCACCAAGTTCACCAGCGCCTAGACAGCCAAGCCCCACATCCACACAGCTGGTGTGCGCTGCCCCTCAGGGAGCGGCAGGGCATCATCAGCAACAGCAAACGGTGTTTTTCAACACCACCTCAACCCGTTGCCTGCCTGCAACTGTTGGAGCGTTGGTAGATGCATGCACACACTTGCACATGTAAAAGGGAATTTTGCATCAGCTGTTCTGCCATTGTAGGCAGATGTAAACAAGGGTTTAGGGAGGGACAGAAAATAAAAGGGAAACAATGTAGAAAGACAAGGAGGCCGTTGCAAGCAATGCGGAAAATTGGAGAAGCCTGCGTGTGCATGCCAGCATGCTGCACCACTGCACTAAGGGGGTTACAAGGGAAAAAAGCCTCAGTCAAGATGTTTGACTGCTAGCCTGTTCATAGATACATATGAGGTCATGAAGAGAAAAAGGAAGTTTGTTATCCTGGTTTACCACTGCACCAAGGAGCACTCCAGCTGCAGCAATTCTAGGCTGGGCTACCTCTTATGCAGCTTTGTCTCTCCATTGACCAGCACTTGCACATCTCATCGTCACCAAATGGTCCAGCTATTTAGGGAGCATCTCCAAACGACTAAAAAAGTGCAGTCGTTCCTTAGATTGAACCTTCCGCCAAAGATGGAGACCCTTGATTATGGATGCATTTTATATGCAGCACAGCATGTAACAGCGAGCACCATTAACTTTTTCCTGGCCCTCCCTGGACACTTGCCCTTGCTGGTGCAGGGGCGATGTAGCAGCAACACCAACGGAGGGGAGAGGAGCTTCTGGGGTGCCCTGGACGACGCTCTGGAGCTTAGTCGAACCCTTGTTTGGGCCATTCGGTGCATTCTGTTCCCAAGTAAATATGTATATTTATTTAGCTGTTTAGACTATCAACAAAACCAGGTCCAGGGAGCCTCTGAATGGCTCGTCTATCTTAACAGATAGTTGAGCAGCAGAACTCAGCAATGCGTGGTCAGGATGTCCCCAAACCCTGGCAACCTTCCTAACAAAAAAATTCATGGGGGCATTCCAAACCTCAGAGCTTGAGGTGGTGTGAGTGAGCCACAATGGCCTGGTGTGAGCAAAAGTGTGAAACTCATAAGGGTTACAAGGGAAAAAGGCCTCAGTCAAGACGTTTGACTGCTAGCCTGTTCATAATGGCAAAGTTATGAAAGAAAAATTGAAGTTTGTTGTTTGAAAGACTGTATTATGGAATTATAAAGGAGTGTTTGTTTTTAGCCCATGCATGTAAGTGTATAGAAAAAAACCTTGCCAAGATGCTGAGGTCAAACAGTGAGACGTTGAGAAGAGTGTTGAAAGCGGATTTGAGCATTCATTGACGAGAGCCTTCCTGCTGGACTGCTCAAGTTTTAGGTGCTTTCCAAGGCCTACGGCGCTGCGATTCCTTTGTGCAAGCTCTGCGAAAGGGCACTCCTATTCCTATTCAAGAGTTTACTGACCTCAGGCACAGGTTGCGGGCAGTGTGGAGAGATGTTGAGGGAGTGAAGCCGCGGCACAGATACAGTAAGCTGGCAACTTATCAGTCTCTTTTTGCAGTGCCTTTTGATCACAATGTGCGTGCCCCCGCACGTTTACCAAGGCACATGCATTTGGATTTGTCTCAACATGTCATGAGGAATGTTAGCCATTTCAGATTTAGGGCACACACTCTGAAGGTGGAGACAGCGGCTTGGGATACTCGGAGCGCTCTTTTGTGTGATCGCTGTTCTTGTGTTGAGACTCAAGATGAGTCTTATGCCCTTCTGGTGTGCAGAGAGGCAGATGTTTGTGCTTTGAGGAGAAAGCATGCTGACCTGTTTAATTGTTTCTCTGGTGATTTTTCAATGGAGCAACCTCATTTACAACAAGTCAGTATCCAGGCTGTATATGATTTCCTCTTGCTACACAACAACAAGCTTTTTTCGTTTGTTTCTGAGCTTATGGACATTATGTTGACTAGCGAGGACCAGTCACAGGCCGATCAGCCAAACAGCCTGGCTGAAGGTCCCCCCAATTAAATCTGTAAATCTGTAATGCCTTGGCCCTGATGGCACTGATCACACCCTTAACCAGTTTAAACAATTGGGACTTGACCACCAACGCGCCAATAAACTTGCTCGCAAACTTCATGCCCATACTGTCATGTATGCCAACAAGCTTGTTATCTACAAGGGAAAAAGGCCTCAGTCAAGAAGTTTGACTGCTAGCCTGTTCATAATACACATGAGGTCATGAAGAAAAAAGGAAGTTTGTTGTTATCCTGGTTTAGAAGAATATTGATATCCTGGGAATTCACATGGTGAATGGTACCTAGACAGGGCATCCTGTGGGAGACGTGGAGGTGTAGAAAAGAGAAGTAGTGCTCAAAAAGTGAGGCATACTTTTGACAGAGAGAGCAGACCTGGGGATTGGAGCATCTGAACAGCACATCATGATGTTTTTCATCTTGTATGTCATCAGAATCACAGGTATCACAGACTGGAGAAGTACTATTGGACCAAGCAGCCTGTTCAACTCGGAGAGCGTGTACCCGCAGCCTGAATCTGGCAATGTTGCGAAGGACATGGTGGGGAAAATCCAAGTACATGTATTTAAGCATTGTATAAGGTGGATGAATGGCATGTGCATTTCTGACAGGGAAGCGCACCATTGATGGTAAGTCAGCCGCTTACTGTTGCTTACTCTTGGATTAGGGGCTGTAAATTGGTTCCAATAGCCCAGGTGTCTAGATCTCAGGTCCACCACAAGTTGACTGAGGTTCATAGGTCACAAGCCATAATTTGACGTTTCGTCAGATCCGAGTGAGCCAGACCATCCAGCGCAGATAAGAGGTGGCACGTCCAACAAGAGTCAGTCATGGAGCTAAGGCTGATGTCAGCATGGAGAACCTGTTTGAGAAAGAGACCAGCACAAGCAACTTGCTTTGAATCCTCCTTAAAGGTGCTAGCAAAGGCCCTCTTGAACCCTGCCTCCATGGACATTGTCAGCGCAGATTGTCTTGCTTTACAGAACCTGCAGATCTCTGGACACTCAGCAAACATAACCTTCCCCAATTAAATGAAACATAGTTGAATAAAGCCCTCCCCAAGTTGGTTTTTCCTCGTTGTTTCCCTGACAAACAAAGACTCACTTCTAGTCGCCCTGATGCAGTATTTATTGTGTCAATGATGCAATATTTATTGTTCCAATGAAAAGTGTGTCAAGGTTCATTTCCTGGTACCCTTTGAGACGCAGAGGGGGGCGCGGGGGGAACAGGGAGCACTCAGCGCCAGCCACAGCCACTTCGCCTGCTTCCAAATACCGTAACCCAAGCCAGGTCCTTCCAGAACAGAAACACATTCATCTTTTGGAGGTCAATTATCTGAAGACATAATCAGCTCTCTGCCAAAATCATATTATCTCCAGCATGAAAACTGAACGCCACAATGTTGCTGGAAGAATGAAAGCTCTTAGCAGAAGCCCGTGGGGAGCAGGCTTGGTTAACATGGACATAGGGAGTGGTGATAGGTTGGCGCAGCACAACGTTCAAATCCCTGCACATGCATCAAACATAATTATACTCCCTTACCTCTTTCCAAGAAAAATTTCTAAGAGATCTAGACTCACCTCCAGCCGTCCTGATGCTGTACTGATTACTCCGAGTAAGGGAGTCCCTATAAAGCAAAACCCATTCCTTCTTCTCCTTCTACCTCCTGCTCACACCATCATGCGTTACGCAGCAGACACAACCCCACACTGAGGGCCACAACAGCCAACCGCGTGAGGCAACCCCACCAACTGAATGTAAACCAGCGGCATGTGCACTTGATTGAAATCAAGTACTGTGAAGACACGAGGCCTGGACAACAGTTGGAGGCGGCACAGCGGCAGCATGCAGATCTTTGTAAGAGCATTAACGCAAAAGTTGTGACTCTCCACACCATCCTTTTGGGTGTTGGTGGGACCTGCTACACTGAGCACACCCTTATCCAGTCTAAACAACTGGGACTTGACCACCAACACGCCAATAAACTTGCTCGCAAACTTCATGCCCATTCTGTCATGTATGCCAACAAGCTTGTTACCGCTAGGCGTGCTATTGAAAACAAGAATACTCCTTGCAGCCTGGTTATGGAGCCGGGTGCTTCCACTAACCCTCCAGATCCCCATTAGAGTCTTCTTTTTGTAGCTTCGTGGTGGAGGGGACTCACAGCTCTTCTGAGCCAATGTGTCTCCTTTTCCTTAATTGATGTAGGGAGAGTTTCCTCTGCCTACGTAGTTTTTCTTTTCTTTTCTTTCAGCTCAGGCCTCCAAACAGCAGCACAGCGACCTCTATCGCTATCTTTCAAAGGCCTCAGCTCAGGTTACCCTCCATACCATTCTGTCGGGTGTGGGCGGGGGTCATCTACATCCCTCGCATTCTGGAGCCCCTTAATGAGCTTGGCCTTGACACTCACAAAGTCACCAAGCTTACTCCGACTCAGAAGTTCTGTTGTGGAGGGGACTTGTGGCTCTTTTGAGCCAATGTGTCTTCTCTTCGTTAATTAATTTAGGGACAGTTTCCTCTGCCTACGTAGCTTTTTTCTTGAACCAGCAGCTTCATGCTTATTATGTCCAGTACGCTTAATTACTTTGTAGCAAGTTGTTAGCATCAAACACACTCTTGAAAGACTCCTCTTAGCTCTCGCCAACAAGATCAGGCATGGGGTTAACCCATTCTGTGCAATATGCGCATAGGTTTACCATAAACCAGATGTGCTATTGGATACAAAAACAATCCATTATAAATCTGGTGCCGTTGCTGCCAGAAACCCATAACACCCACGCTAGCTTCCCTTTCATCCTCTGATGAGGGAGACCCGCGGCTCTTTGAGGCGATGTGTCTCCTTGTTTTAATTGATGTGGGGAGTGTCCTCCATGCTCAAATGTTTTTTTTATATTTTTTCCAGGCATGGGGTACTGCTAGTAACCCTCCTGATCCCCCTTTTTCTCTTCCTCTTGGTGGAGAGGATACACGTTATTTCAGCCCTGAGTGTCCTCTTTTCCTTGATTGGCGGCCTTTTGGCTAGCGTAGACTTTTCTTTTCCTTGATTGGTGTGGGGAGTGTGTTCACTGCCTACGTAGTTTTGTTTTTCTTTTCCCTGAGAAACTCCTTGCATTGTTTAAGGAAAACCCAGCACAATGACTCAAAGAGCCGTGAGTCTTCCTCAAGGGAGACTGCTGGACTGCTCAAGTTTTAGATGCTTTTCAAGGCTTACGGCGCTGTGATTCCTTTGTGCAAGCTCTGCGGCAGGGCACTCCTATCCCTATTAAAGAGTTTACTGATGACCTCAGACACAGGTTGCGGGCAGTGTGGAGAGATGTTGAGGGAGTGAACCCGTGGGACACATACAGTAAGCTGGCAACTTACCAGTCTCTTTTTGCAGTGCCTTTTGACCATAACGTGCGTGCCCCTGCCCGTTTACCAAGGCACATGCATTTGGATTTGTCTCCACATGTCATGACGAATGTTAGCCGTTTCAGACTTAGGGCACACACACTGAAGGTGGAGACAGCAGCTTGGGATACTCGGAACACTCTTTTGTGTGATCGCTGTCCTTGTGATGAGATTCAAGATGAGGCTCATGCCCTTTTGGTATGCAGAGACGCAGATGTTTGTGCTTTGAGAAGAAAGTACGCTTACCTGTTCAACTGTTTCTCTGGTGATTTTTCAATGGAGCTACCATTTTTACAACAAGCCAGTGTCCAGGATGCTTCTGATTTCCTCTTGCAACACAACAACAAGCTTTTTTCGTTTGTTTCTGAGCTTATGGACATTATGTTGGCTGGCGAGGACCAGTCACAGGCCGATCAGCCGAACAGTCTGGCTGAAGGTCCCCCTATGTAAATCTAAATCTCCACATGTCATGACGAATGTTAGCCGTTTCAGACTTAGGGCACACACACTGAAGGTGGAGACAGCAGCTTGGGATACTCGGAACACTCTTTTGTGTGATCGCTGTTCTTGTGATGAGATTCAAGATGAGGCTCATGCCCTTTTGGTGTGCAGAGACGCAGATGTTTGTGCTTTGAGAAGAAAGTACGCTTACCTGTTCAACTGTTTCTCTGGTGATTTTTCAATGGAGCAACCATTTTTACAACAAGCCAGTGTCCAGGATGCTCCTGATTTCCTCTTGCAACACAACAACAAGCTTTTTTCGTTTGTTTCTGAGCTTATGGACATTATGTTGGCTGGCGAGGACCAGTCACAGGCCGATCAGCCGAACAGTCTGGCTGAAGGTCCCCCTGTGTAAATCTAAATCAAGGGAAAAAAGAAAGGGGTCCGGGAGGGCTGCTGGTAGCACTAGTCAAGTCATGGCTGCAAGAAGGATTGTGGCTGCAAGGATGTTTTGTCCTGAATGAAACGTCTCGTTGTAGTGGTTTGTGAGCATACTGAACAGAGTGAGCATGAAGCCAACGCGTAGGCCTGGTAAACTTTAACTTTTAAATTGTAGCCCGATTGAATGATGTTCATGGTATGCTGAATAAGCTATACCCGCCAAAACCCAGAAAATGGTGATACTTCTTTTTTTGATGGTTGCGTGCTGTTGCTGTGATGCCCTTAAATGCTTTACCTGCCAATATGTTTGAAATTTTGGGGCAGGGGTCATGGGTCCCGGCTATCCAGATACAGGACATGTGATCAACTTATTAAATTTCAACAAAATGATGCCAATGATTTCCTCGTCCTTGATAAATGAATAAGTTGAAAGTACAGGATGGTATCTGCAGCAGCACGAAGCAAGAATTAGTGCAAGTATACAAGGAATTGTTTTGATGAGGCATGTATAATACAGTGCATAGCATAAACAAGCAGTATACTGATAAGTGTGGTAAAAAACACGGACAGAATATCAAAGCAACTTTACCCGCAAAAATAACAATGAAGTGGTCGCACAACTACACTTCAAATTGTATTTCAAGCGTTTGGCATCATCAAACCCAATTAATTGCACTACAGTCATGAGAAGAGAGGAGGAAACCTGATCACAGGAAGGCTTTGAGTTTTGGCATAACCAATTGTTCAGACACCTCCCATAACTTCTTTGCAGTCTCCTTGTCGTATGAGGGACCATCACTTTTGACTTCTTTGCAGTTGTCAAAGTACTTGCCCGTAATGTTTGCAACATCCGGTGAAGTTGCAAGGTAGAGTTGGGTCTCTGCATAGATTGATGAAGGAAAACACAAATATTTAGGGTTGGCCAATTCCGTGTATGACTTTTAAATATAACATATATGGATAATAATTGCGTATATATGTATATATTGGCTAAAACATGTATGGGATTTTAAAAAAATTCTAAAGTAACATGAAGTGGAGTTAATGGGCAGCTCTTGAGGAGCATTTCACTGTATCCAATTCATCAAAACCCAAAAATTTAAATTCAGCAATCTGTGGGCGTCCTAAGGTGCGCATGCACACATTCAGGGACATCCCCATTTTTGAAACCTGCAACCCTGATGAAACCTGCAAAAATAAACACAGCTACTAGATAGGGGTTGCCCAAGGGTATTGTTCCAGTCAAGAACTTAGCAATCAATCATCTTGGCCACCTTTCACCATTCCTCTCCTCACAGTTGAGAAGAAGACGCTGGACTATTACTGTCCTCGTCCATCAAAATCCCCCTCATCTCCCTCTGCCTTCTATAGGTCAATCGGCAATGCTAAGCGTCACTTCCTCATCTGCCCTCTTCCTTCCAAGACCGCTTTTCGCACGGACAAGAGTTATCCCTTGCGCGCTGCAAAGCCAGGTGAACCCTTCTCTGGGTGCAAATAATGCCAAAGAGGAACGCAGCTGCACTCTGGCACAGTTCGTGACATGCGCTGATAGCAGCTGACCAGTTGCTTCTGTTAGCCAGAAGCTGCGCAAGCATTTGCCAACACCACCTGCTCACTGCCACCTTCCAGGACTTGGCTGTCTCTGCTGGGTTGTCGCACAGTAGCTAGCTCCCTGTCCAGCACTCCAGGCAGCACCCTCTTCCCTCTGTTTACCCCAAGCAGGCTACAAGTGCTGTCACCAGCTTGACCTGCCAGATGCTTTCAGGGCTACCATGTTAAGAGAGTTTTATGTGGTGCTCATCTCTGCTTTTCATACCTGATTGCCTGTCATCAGCATCAAGCACAACACTGCATTTCCGACCTCTTAAACATATTTTCTAACTACATTATTGGGTGATCGGAATTCATAATGCCTTTTAGAAGAGGCACTTCGAAGGGGAACTTAGAGCTTCGATTCCCCTCAAAACAGCAAAAGTATGGCAGACATATGGTAAGTACCGTGCAGAAATGGACTCATCACGCACCCTAAAAAAAATGATCAGTGTTGCAATAACGCATCATCAGCGCAGCCCAAAAATGTTTATTTTACACAACCGCGCATGGGCATTCTTTACCACTCATACCCTCTCGCTGTCCGAAATGCTAATATTTAAAACCGCGCACTATTTGAATAAATATATATTTTACATGCACGCAGTCAACGCGCAGGGCCAAAAACGATATTTATGCGCGGTGATTTAGTTTTTGCACGGCATGGATTTATAAGCTGTATGTATGCACCATACATAATTTACATACGGAATATATACGTTTTGGGGTGAGACTGTATATATATTATATACGTATATATGCTGTACATATATTTATACGGAATTGGCCAAACTTACAAATATTTGCAAGCCTGGACGTGCTTCAGGTCATGCATCACAATCACTGCATGCAATAAATAAGTCCAAGGGCGATTCTTGGAGGCAACTTAAATGGCAAGACAAGCTCTTGCACAGCTCGGAAGTCATTTAGAGTCACCACAACAAGCACAAAGGAAACTGCAACCATCTGAGAGGGAGCGATATCTTCCTCCACACCAATCTCTTGTGTATAGGTGGGACTCGCTATGCACAACGCTTTAAATATGCCTTGATCTTCAAGCTTGCGCGTGCAAATGAGCTTATGGTAAACACCATTTAACGTGCCATTGAAAGCAATTGCAACTTTTATAGCGAAAACTTGATGACCAATGATGCCAGCAACCCCCTCGACCCCCACCATTGTTTCCCTTTTTCTGGTGAAGATTCACGGCTTTCCAAGCCAATGTCTCTCCCTTTCCTTGAATGATGCAAGGAGCATTTTCTCTGCCTTTGTAGTTCTCCTTGTCTCTCTCACCTGCGCCTTGTGCCGGCGTCTTGAACCAGAAAATGTAAGAAGCGGCTTTGAGCAGCCAGTCCTGTCGCGTGGATGCACAGAAAAAAGGCACATGAGAAGCAAGCACGGTGAAAAATATGTCTCATCCTTCAGTGCTGCGTTTAGAAACTTGGGCTTTTGTGCTTTACTGACAGACAATATGGCACTGCAGATTTGTCTATATAATAGGTGGTTATAACACAACAGAAGCTGTTCCTTTCTACTGGCACTTTGCAAAGTGGAAAATGAACTTTCAATAAATGGATCAGCAATTAGCCCTCTGACTTTTATATCTGTATACATGGTCCATGCCTCTCTCAGGTTCACATCAATGTCACAGGCCTTTCACCAGGTCCCCGACCTTTGTAAGGTATGCCGCCATTAGACAAGCTTTCAAATCCTTTATATGAAGGGGTGGGTGTAAATTCAACAAGTATCTTAATCTTCAAAAAAAGCTTGCCCTTGCATCAATTGACAGAAAAAAATAACCAAGATGCCCATGGTCGTGCCACAAAGAATGGCCTTGGTGAAAAACCCCAAGCTTGCAGATTGACACCATGATGTGCCCTAAGTGCCCAGGTGGCAACCTGGTGTGAGCTGGTGGGGGCTGTTTTGAGGTGAGCTCCGACCCCAACGAGGATGGATTCCGGCAATAGGGGATGGGTTCTGGATCAATTCATAAACTATTGGTGTGTCAGCGGGGGGAGAAGTCCCTAAGGCTTTTCAAAGGTGCAAGTGAGCCTGCACCTGAAGTACTGCATTTCTTCACAACAAAGCAAATAGCAAGAGCAGTTCAAAAAATAAGTTGCAGCCCCTGTGTCGCAAAAGCAGGCCAGGAGTGGGCTCTGATTGAGTCCTTACACCTGTCTGGAGACCTGGGGCTGTTGTTTTGTGAGGAATACCATTGAAACCAATTTGATGCCCTTAGATACGTTTTCCACAAGCACACTCTCCACAATTATCAGCTCCAGGAATTTTGTAAAGCTTAACAGTTGCTCCCAGGCGCCCAGCATTGCAGCATAAAGAGTTGATTCGAACAACCCCAAATATTGGCGGGAAATACAGCAGGGAATGAGATGGCCTACTAGGGCCTGGCCAGACCTCCCTGTCCTGGTGCGCCCCTTCGTAAAACCCAGACCTGAAAAGCATCAGTGCCTTCTGCAAACACCCAAAATCACTTACAATATTATTGGGAAGCTTTTCACACACTTCACACTTGCTAGAATTTGAGCCCCAGCAGGGTCCCTCTCAAAAACGGCATTTATCAGGGATGACTGAGGAGTGCAGGTATCAGGCACATTTGGCATGTCATAATAATGCATCTATTAATTGAGGAGCATCTGCATTATCATGAAAAGAGTGTGCTGTGATGAGAGTGCACTGCAAGTTTGTTGAATTAGTTGGGGAGTTGGTTTTACACCTGCGATTGAGTTGCGGAGGCTGAGCAGCGGAGGCGTGCAGAGGAAACATATTGAACATGTTATAGTGCCATCTTGGATTGTTTTGTACAGAACAAGTCTGCAAGCGAGCTGTAGTTCAATTCAATAGAGCCTAGACTGATCCTGAGGACCATGTCAGGCAAAAAGCCCTTAGCCAAAGGAGGAGTACACAGCAGTACCCACCAGTCGAGTGTGTTACCAATATCATTGTGTGTAGTACAAGGTTAGCCTAACAGCAGGGAAGCGCACTGTCCTGAGCCTGCAAGAGTTGCGTTGACTCTCTAGAGCCTTGCCCTGGAATATCTGCCTGCCAAGTGCTGGCTGCCCCAGCTAGTTCCTGTACGCCACAGCATCGGTATTTTCTAGTAAACAGGGGGGTTGAGTTGAACTTATTGCTCCTTTAAGCTCTTTGGCCTTCGTCTTCTGTCTTGACCTTGCCTTCACAACCCATTTTGTTTTGTATCACTGTGCATTTCAAGGTTCCATGCTTGTGATAGGGGGGGCCGGTTATGGGGTATTTAAACACACCTTTCTCAGCCTGACGGCTTACTTAAAAGTATGGTGTCTGAGTCAAATTAAATGCATGCCAAATTTTGTTGCCCAGAGTCGACTTGAAGCACACCCAGGTGAACTCATTACACAAAAAACCTGCCACCCCCCCCCCCCCAATCAAGCACCCCCACATTCTCAAATTTGTGTCTGGAAGTGCATGGCAGTCTCTCACCCAAAGTTGGCATCGGAAAATGGACCTGATTTGGATTCTTGGCGGACCCTTTGATAGAGGAAGACTTTACCAGGTAAGTATATCCAAACTGGGCTACGTACCATGTACCATCTGCCCCCAATTATGTGCCGTCCCAGTTCAGTGGTAATGACGCCAGGATGCAAGGCGTTCACAGTGATCTGCATGTGAAAGCAACAAAAGCTAAAACTTTGAGTAAAAGGTAGACCAGAAAAAAGTAAACACAAGAAAAGGAAAGTTGTGTGGGCAGTGACACCCCCTACAAGTAAGGAAGGCTAAAATGTAAGCATGAACTTGAGAATGCCAGTTGCAAGTGCTGTGCTCAAGAGCAATATGACGACGAAGTTGAGCAACCTATCTTCTCAATCAACTCGAAGTTGTGGTGTGATGGAAAGTACATCACTCTTCATTGCACAATCCTTGCTTTAATACACTGAGGCTTGCTGCATTGACAGAAAAAAAAATCACAGCTCGCTTGGCAGTTGAGTCAAGGAGACAGCAAGTGCAGATAGCAGGTAACAAAAGTGCACATATCTACAACCTTTCTATGCCCCAAGGAGGAAATTGTCTGCAGCGAGCTGCAAGTCATGGGAGGAGCAAGAAGAAACATGCTACTTTTAATGTGTACTCAATTGGGTGTCCTATAATCTGCAGAGCTTCTTTAGGCCCAAGTAGCAGCAGTTGGTGGCAGAGAGATTGAAGGAAGAGGGTGTTGCTGCGTGCAAACTCACTTGAGTTTGCCCCTCAGTCTCGAGCCGCCGCGCAAGCTCGTACGTGAAAAGGATGTTTGCGCGCTTTGATTGGCCATAAGCCTCCAGAGCACCATAAGCACCTTAAAGCAAAGTGAAGACAAAGGGAAAGGTTGCAAGTTAGTTACCTACTCCAGGAACGATGCAATTCTGGGGTGACATCAGCAAGCCATGCAGTAGCGAAAATATTTTGCAGGCCTGATGCCTACCTGAAGGATGATGATACATTTAACCGTGGGTAAATAGGGAATCCCATTGTCTCAAACAGGTTTGCCAAGCCTAGAAGGGGCTCAGCCTATGTGGATATGGCCTCGTTGAGAGATTAAGGTTAGAAAACTGCTTTTCACAGGAGGCTCCATTCAATTCCAAATTCTGTTAGGCTACTTTTCAACAGTATTAAATTAAAGAGGTTTAAGTAGAACGGCTGTCCAGCAAGCCGGGATGAGTTGTAACGATTCAGAAGTCATCCCGTTCTCCCTTCCCCACCCCTTAGTCACTGCACCACCCCTGTCATCACTAATAATCAAAATCCTCTTCGAGCAGCTGCAAGCTAGCTTCCAGGTCACCATCAGTGGACCACTTGCTGTTGCACGCTTAGTTGAGCTTCCTGGCGCGCTCCAGAGTCAGGCGAGAGCAGTGCATGGTATACAGCTGGCCCCAAGCTGACCAGTCGCGCTCACTGGCACAAGCAGTGGAGTGCATGTACAGCAGGTGCTCAGCAACTCCAGCAAGCATAGGGGGTTTCCTTCTTGGCCCATATGCGCCAGAAGTCGACGCGCTCTACAATGGGAGGGAGGCTGCCATCACCCTAACGGAGCAGCCCTGCAGCCAGCTTGCTCAAGCTCTGCTGAATGGCTCCTGTTGCTGCTGCTGCTGCTGCTGCTGCTGCTGCTGCTCTGCTGTCACCAGACCCTCCTGCACACCCTTATTGTACCCCTTGCAACTACTCGGCTGAAGGTGTGACTTGCACACATCAGGGCGGTTGTATGGGCTGAGCAGCGCTTTGCAGAGCTTGGATTGCAGCTTGCACAGCACCTGGGTTGCGGATACTGCCACAAGTACAACGATGCACTGCCACCACCATGATTATCCCGTCTTCTGCTTGGTTGCCTCAAATACAGCATCTGCTTGCATGAAGGTACCGCCATACTGCTGCATAACCAAGTTCCTAGGGCACTGCCATCATCATCATCACCCCTAAACACTTCCCTAGACATTTTCACTTAAACATATAAATTTCTAATCCTGTTGTTAGAATCAATTGGGCTTTTTTTGGGCGGATTTTACTCGACTTTTGGGTGACTCTCATTCCCACAAAGTTGAAGCCCGTCCGCCAAAAAGCCTCCCGAGCCTCGCCTAGCCTCGTCCTTGGTTAGATTTGGTGAGGTGGCCACTGAGCCCTGAACACTTAACTTTGTTTCTAGCCCCGCCCCCTGTTGTCCAATTTCTAGCGCCTCCATAAACTAGTTCCTTTTGGAGGCCCTAGCTAGCTTGCTAGTCAGGGGACCCAAAGGTGGTGACCATCTTTCTTTAACCTGGACAGCCATTTTTGTCGTAGCAACCATTTTACTTCTAACTATGAAATGCGTTCATTTTAATGTATTACGTGTCTCCAACGGAGCATAGTGATATCGTATAAACCAGGGGGAGGAAAATGCTTGCTTTGTTTTGCCACGCCGTGTGTAGGTTTCCAAACATAAACAAGACAACCCACCTGGCTTATCCCTGAAGAGGTCGTTGAAGTCCATTTTGCCAAATGCGTGACCCTGCGTAAAAATGCATACAAAAGTGAGGGCGTGTTGAGTTCCACTTTGATGGATCAAGCCGATGGATCAAGCCCACACACCTAATTGATTCTCAGCATCTGGCCTGGTACCTGAAGCTATCCTGGTATTTGCATGCACACCAACGATTTCCATCGTCTACAGCAGCAGTAAAAGAAGACAGGATTTTCACCTTTGAGCTCACATTGATGATCCGGATGGGCCTGTACGAGAGGAAGCACATTGGCGCAGTGAGCGGTTGAGGGATGTGAGGAAGCAAGACCAATCGCTGTCGGGGAAGAAAACTCCTTGATGCGGCATGGCAAATGGATTGATCGCAATATTGCAAATGGAGCAAATAGGCCACCTGATGTTGCTGCACAGCATGCCCATTAGCTAAAATAAAATAAAAAAACACACATACTTGTTTGCCTTTTTGAAGTGGGGTAGCAGGAGGCTGGTAAGTGCAAAGTGGCCCAAGTGGTTTGTTCCAAGCTGCACAAGGATGAAAAAGAAATTGATAGGGGACAATCATGTCAAATATGGCGGTACAGGAGGCACCAGAAAGCCTGATTAGATAGCACGTGTCAATTTGTTTGAAAAACATGTTTCGGAAACTGAGCTTGAGAGCTTTCATTGGTACACATACGTATACATATATATTATTAAATATAATTACATATAAATACATACAGTACTGTAAAGGTAAAGTATATTATGAGATTTCCTGGCAAGACATGTTGGTAGGCAACCTTCTGTCACTTGTCTTGGTGCAAATTGAATGAAAGGGGGGTCTGTGTGGATAACAAGAAGCCAGTGCTGTAAGCGCATGGGTATAGGTCGCCAAGGGTGTGGAGGCAAAGGTACAGCAAATCAATCTGAACACTCATAATGGTGACGATATGAAGTAAATCATTGCACGGTGAAGTTTTGAAAGCATTTTGCAAACCTGTCGTGGGTTCCGGACAGAGAACTTGCGTGCACAAGCGTCCACAACTTGGATTTTGCCTCATAACTTTGCTGTGAGTTATTTTTTGGTCATGATGAGTATGCAGGTGGATAAGCATTTGATTAGGAGCTCGTTAGTACCCTTTTTGTCTCAATAGGGGCACCAAAAGAGGGATGGGCTGCTTGGGCAGGGGGGGTCCAGCCCAAATTTTACATGCGCCTCTGCTAGACATGTTTCTGCCAACTGGGTGGAAGGAGGTTTTTTCTTGTGGCAAAACGTCTTTTCAAGCACAGCACACAGACAGCATCTTGCATGGACAACTCCTTGCCTGGTACTCAAAGCCATCTTTTGTCGTCATCTTTGGGCACGCCATGACACCAGCGTTGTTAAGCAGAACATCAAACACCAGCTTATTTTGCTTGGACAGATTCTTGTAGCACTCTACTATGCTGGACAGGTCTGCCAGGTCCAAGCGGATCGACTCAACCTTTGCATCCGCCTGGCCTTCCCTGCATTGCGCAAAATGCGTGAGCAAAAATGTAACGTGCTTTGAGCAGGGACTTATGCATGGCCGACAGCTCTTGGGTATCCTCCCTAACCTGTGAGACGCAAAGGAACACATAAAGCATGCAGACTGCAGTATGTTTAGAAGGGAAGGGTGTGCTACGCACATGTCACAACACACACAACTGACATGTACAACATAAATTTCATAGAAGACAATCCACAAACTATAGGACGTTACATACTTGATGGCTCGCACAGCGTTTGCTGCTCGAACGTCATCTCGGCAGCCAATTGTGACATCGTAACCCTGTGTGGAGGGAGAATTTGCATCCTTCTGTGTCTTGGCTTGTAAAGCAAGGAATGGAAACATGCTCTAGGTTTGAGGGGCATACTGCTCCCGCCCTAAAGGGGGCATTGATTCCTCTGCAGAAGTACCTTGTTGAGATGCTTGCACAGCACAACAAACATGACTCTGCAAGCACAATGAACGCCAGCACAACGAACATGACTTCACGCATTATGCTGTAATGAGGGAGCTCACCTTTTGGCAGAGGGCTTTTGCTGATTCAAACCCAATGCCTGCAGGTTGGAGACCATGGAATTAAGACCACACAACACAGACACCCCAGGAACCAAGACGAGACAGTCCAACAAGCCTAAATAATACCTGTGTTTCCACCAGTGATAAACACACGAGGGGAAGCCATTCCTCTGGCCTTTTAAGAGGGGAGGAGGCACTTTGTGGGGATTGACGACGAGTTAAATCCAAAATAAGTGCAGAATTGGACTTGTTGAGACTTGACTTGTCCGATTGATTTCGTGGGGTTGATCCCTGTAAATCGCCTCCTTATGAAGAAAACCAAGTGGATTCGACCAAGGAAATTGAATTAAGGAGGCATCACAATTTGTGTCTGGTAGGGTTCTGTTTAGCCCTTTCGGAGGTGGTTCTTGAATCAATGTGCAACTTTGAACTGCCATCACTTCTTGACTGAACCTGCAGGTTACCAGCTGGTAACCAAGGGAAAAGCAGTAAACGTAGCACCTTCTATTTATTACTACACATCAGCCTCAGGCGCCAGCAGACTTTGAAGCAACAATTGTAAGAGCCAATTGGAGTCACGCCCTCGTGGACTGCTCACAATGCCTCGCATATTTGTGCAGAATGCTCACAACATATAGGCAGGGCATACTTTTTTTTAGTTAACTCTTGAGGTTTTTTAGTTAACTCTTGAGGCTTATAAGAAGTGTATCACCGTAATTACGTAGCTTCTCCTTTTCCTTTTCCTTTTCCTTTGTCTGCATATTTAGATTGTACTCGGCACTGAAAACAGGTTGGGTGTGCTCAGGGTTTCCAGGTTGACCACTTGGTGAGAGAGACACCTTGCAATTGCAAGTCAGGAGGAACAAGATGTCTTCATTAACTTCGTCCTGTACCAGTCTGCACGCTCATAAATGCACCACCGTGTTTTATTGAACACCAGAAAAAGAGTGGTGTGACGAGCCGTTGCGGCCACGTGTACTGCCTGCTGAGGACCTTGTATGAGGAGCTTTCTGAACGCTTGCATCATTGGTGAATTTGTAATGCTTCTGCACAGGTGCTTTCCCTGGGGGCCCCACTGCTGTGCTGGAGGTGGTATTTACCCAAGCAGGGCGTGCGAGCATAAATGGGCACATACATATGTGCCTAATGTTCAAGTGCCACACCAAATCAGCCAGAGAAACAGGGCCTAAAAGGGTGTTCTCAGCCCCCAGGCAAAGTGGCTTTTTGGTGCAATGCTGTGACAATTGTTTTATAAGCCTTGCAGCTTATTAGCTGCTCCCGTTGCATCTGGGTTCACGATGAGGGTGCACTTTCATTATCTTTATCGTGTCATTCAGTTATTCATTTCTTTAATCTGGACCCTAGTCCCGGAGGGATGCCGGGTCCACTCTGACCGCCCAACTTTTTTGATGTGGATTTGTGCAATTATGTTATAGATTACAAGTGCGTGAGGTGCAAACGGGGTCAATAGCCATGTTTGCTGTGGCGTTTGTGAGACCACAGAAGGCTTCTGTAATACTTGATATAACACTTGAAGTGTCATAAAGTGTAGAAAACTCCTGGTGCGCCAACCTCAGAAATTAACTTCAGAGTCAAGGGCGCCGCTGTGGCTTGGACCTTTCGACCTCAAACCAAGTTTCTGGCAGTGGCTTGCAAACAACTCTCACAGCCAAGGTCTGGAGCCAGGAGCTGCTAGGATCCCTCCGATCTGCACTTAAGGAGAAATTATAAGCTTAGAATTATTTAAGCCCTTGGTGATGGAGGCTCTCGGCTCCTTGAGCCAGTGTACTGTGTCTCCTTTTAAGCTAAGCTGTATTATTTTCACTGCCTATGTAGGTTTCTCTCTCTTTGCTTCCGTCCTGTTGGATGGTTAACCTTCTAAGCTTTAATTGCCGTCTCCGTCTATTTCTTGAACCTTACAGCCCCAAGTGTGTTACCTGCTTCTGGATCCAGTGTTCCAGAACAGTAAATGGGCTGTGACGGTGATCCAGCATGACAGTGCCAATGACAATGTGGTTAAACTGGAGCTGTTGCAAAGCTGATTTAATTGGTGACTGAGTGGAGCTTGGGGCAAGTTCGTGCACCATGTATGCAATGCAAGCACGCAACAGGGTGGTCCTGCTGATCGAATTCGTGTGAAGATCATTCTTACTGCATTGCCACTTCCCGCTGGGATAAGAAGCTTGTCTACTTGCAGCATGGCCACAGCAGCTGTGAGGAGGCTGATGCACTGCACCCCTGTGACTTTGCAAGGACTCTGGTCCTGCTGATCCGCAAGCAACTTGCAATGGCTTCAGCAGTACATCAAAACTAGGAAATTGCATATCTCGGACCGTATCCCAAACAATTTTCTCGAGCACACCCATTCCTGACTTCCCCAGTCAACGCACCCAACATGTCTGACGAGCCTGTCCCCGTCGCTGCCTCCCCTGCCCCCCCATCCTCCGGCAAGAAGAAAGCCGCTGTTCCTAAGAAGAAGGCAGCAGGAGCCAGCAAGCCCAAGAAGGAAGCACCCAAGCACCCCAAGTTTGCCGACATGATTGCGGACGCCATCGCCACGCTGAAGGAGCGCAGCGGCAGCAGCGTGCCCGCCCTCAGGAAGGCCATCGCGTCCAAGCACGGCAAGGAGCTGCCCGCCAACTGGGAGAAGATGCTGTCCCTGTCCCTGAAGCGTTTGACCGCTGCAGGCAAGCTCACCAAGGTCAAGGCCAGCTACAAGCTGGGCGAGGAGCTGAAGAAGAAGAAGCAGCCCGCAGCGCCCAAGAAGAAGGCAGCCTCGGCCACGCCCAAGAAGGCAGCAGCTCCCAAGAAGCCCAAGGCCACACCCAAAAAGGCAGCAGCTCCCAAGAAGCCCAAGGCCACACCCAAGAAAGCAGCAGCCCCCAAGACAGCGCCCAAGAAGGCAGCCGCTCCCAAGAAGCCCAAGACAGCGCCCAAGAAGCCCACAGGCGTGAAGAAACCCAAGGCCAGCGCCCCCAAGAAGGCTGCAGCTGCCAAGAAGTAAGCAGTCAACCCTTGCTTCCTTCGGCCTGCTGCCTCCACAATCAAACGGTGTTTTTTAACACCACCTCACACTGTTCACAGACCACATTCAACGTGACACCATCTTAGATTGACCACACCTTTGCAATCCTCCTTGCATTCCTCCGAATGCTAGAAGTCTGCTTAGGAAAACTATGCAGGCAGGTTGGGTGAGGCCTCAGCTAGATAAGGTAAGAAAAGTCTACACAGAGATCTGAAACACTTGCAAGAAAACTCCATGCCCATTCTGTACAATTTGCGCACAAACTTACCTCTACCAGACGTGCCATTGAAAATAAAAAGACTCATCATAACACTGGTGCCCTGGAGCAGCGTGCCGCCAGAAACCCATACATATTAACTCCCCTCTCATCTTCTGTTGAGGGAGACTCATGGCTCTTTGAGCCAATGTGTCTCCCTTTCCTTAATTGATGTAGGGAGAGTTTTTTCTCTGCCTACATAGTTTTTTCTTTTATTTTTCTACGCAGGCCAAAGGCGCGCAGCGCGTATTAAGGGAAGGTCCCCGCAGGCCGCATGGCTGACAGCAACCCGCCTGACCCTCATTAGTTATTCCCCATCGGTTCATAGCTTGGTTTAGGCTGGGCCTGTGAACCTCCTCGGTGAGGCCCTAGCTAGCTTGCTAGTTAGGGGACCTTTCCTTAATGCACGCAGCTGGACCTGGCTTGCATAGACTTTTCTTTTCTTAAGGTCCCCTAACTGGAAAGCTAGAGGCCTCACCAGAAGGCCCTCTAAACCTACACTAGACATAGCTGGCCTAGGAGAGAGCCAGAAAAAGATCTAATGGGGATCTGGGGGGTTGCCATGCTCCTGGACGCCCGGACTCTCCTTCTCCTGTCCTCCACCGCTGCGCGCCCAGCGAAACCCCCATGAAAACAAAGAGCGTGTCTAGTGTTGATGAAAGTGGTTAATCATTGAAAATTTCAAGGGTTTACAATGGTTAATCATTGAATGGCATGGTCCCTAAGCTTGGATGCTAGTGATTTGGCTTTTTGTTTGGTAAGGCCCAGATTCAGAATGAGTTACAATGAGTTACAATGGGGTTTGACCTTCAGCCAGGTAGTTTGGCTGCTCGGTCTGCTCAACTGTTCCAACTGCACAAAAAATATCCATGAGATCGGAAATAAAACGGTAAGTCTCATTAGTTTCCTTCTGCAAGAAATGAATAGCATCCTCAGAGCTAGCTTGAGAATAGTAGAAAGTGCCTGATTCGTCCAGTAAAATTCTGTGAGAGGGGAAGTCAGAAAATAGCTGTGCATAAGTTCTTCGAACAGAACACACAGAAGCGCAAGAGCAAAGGAACATGGCATGCTTTTCATCTTGGAGTCCTTGTTCACATCTATCACAAGTTGATGTGTGCTCCTGCCAAAGTGATGTCTCAACTCTTAAAGTGTGAGCATGTAAGCAAAAACGTGCTATGTTTCTCAGCGTGCGCTTGCCTAAATCAAGATGCAAATACCTGGGGACAGAAAAGGGCGCACCATGAACAGACAAGGGTCTCAAAGGAAGTGCCATCCAATGATGATACTTGGCTAATTTGTTCGTGTGGTCACCATGTTCTGCCAAGGCATCAGCATTCCTCACACCTCGCAGCCTTTTTTTCAGATCAACAACAAACTCCCTCATGGCTATAGGCTGCCCTGACCGAACACAATGAGTAAACACGTTGCACCTGTCCAAGCCTGTGCAGGCAGCCAAAAATTCTGAGGTCCAGCATTTATGGGAAAGACTGCTCATTTCAACATCTGCTTGCAGTACCTTACTGAGTGTAGTGCTGTTGCTGCGCAGTAAAGCATTGTAAAACCTAACTGCTGCACGAAACCAATAGAATTGTAAAGGTTCATGCCCACACTCGCGCAGTACAGACCAATTAGGAGTGGTGCGCTTTACCCCAAGGATACGCTTCAATAAGCACAGGTGTACAGTTTGCAAAGGACAGTCCATTTCAGCTCCTTCTTTCATAAATCTAGTGCCCCAAATCTGGCATGCATATATGCTAGCAGGGAGAGCATATGCTTTAGTCAGCCAGAGCATGGTATGCGGCCTGTCTGTCAGGCGGTGCTCAGATGCGAATTGCCTAATCCGTCTACAACCAGCTAGGAAAGGGGCACACATGTACTCAGCAGTGGCTTGCGGGGTGCGTTGTTTTGTGAACAGCATGCCTAAATATCTAAAAGAATCTGCACACGCCAAACAAGCTCCACCTAACGTGAAAACTGGCACATTATCGCCCTTTGAATTGAAGTGCACAATCTCAGACTTGGCAGTACTAATCACCAACCCTTTCCGCTGAGCATACGTATGTAGCCTATCTAACATCAGTTGGAGCTGATCAGGAAGGTTCCTGGTGAGGCACAGATTGTCTGCATACAGCATGTGGGTGACTCGAACGTCCCTAGTGCCTGTAATAGCCCCTTGCACATTTTCTGCCAAGCAGTCCACGTCATTGATATACAAGGAGAACAACAAGGGGGAAAGCGGGCAGCCTTGCTTAACTCCAAAATGGGGGCGCACACGGGCTTGCTTGCAGCCATCCACCAAGATATACTCATCATTAGCATACATGCTTTTAATGACAGCCAACAGGCACGCAGGCATACGAATGCGCTGCAGGTGAGTCCAAAGAGCTTCCCTAGGAATTGTATCGTATGCCTGCTTGAAATCAATAAAAGCTGCATGCAGCCTCGGGGATGCATTTGGGCGCTTGACCTGAGCAGCATGCTGCAAGTGTTGCAAAATGAATATGGGCTGCAAAGTGTTACGGCCAGGGTAGAAACCAAATTGAGTGTCTGGAATCTTGTTTTTATCTTTACACCACCCAGTGACCACCTCCCTAAGAACGTTAGCATACAGCCTGTACAGGGTGCCACTTACTGCGAGCATGCGATAATTCCCTGGGTCCAGCACAGAGCCCTTCTTGTAAAAAGGAGTTATCTTAGCCACTTTCCAACAAGCAGGAATCTCAGCCCTCTCCATCATGGCAGTAAACAGACGTGCAATGTAAGGAGCCAAAACATTCATCCTATCCGTGCCTCTACCATTAACTGCTGGAACCCTCTTTTCAGCGCACTTAATGAAGGGTGCAGCAACAGCATCAAAACCAGGGGATGTCCTAGCATTCAGCTCACGCATATGTTCGTAAACAATAGGGTACAGGGCAGCTGCATCAGGCAGTTCCATCACATCAGGCTCAGGCATCCACCGAGACTCAGCACCTTGACGTAAAAGCTGCTCAGGAGGCGGGTTGTTGCGCCCCAGGGGCACTGCCATATCCCGAGCTGGAGCTCCAGAGTTGCCAGTCCAGCGTGCAGCAACCCGCTGTGCCACCCCGCGCATAGCTCCAATAACGGACTCCAACCCTCTGCTAATGCTGTCCCACATTCCAGGCCTTCTGCTTAAGGTGCTTTCAGGGTAGCTACCCATGGGGCTTGTTTGTTGATGAGGGATGTAAGGAGCGCTTCTCACTGGACAAGTGGGGTGCCTGCCCACAGATCCGTTGGTATGCAAGTTGGCTTCCTGATAGTGTGTGCTTTCAGGGTAGCTACCCATGCCATGCATATGTGCTGCTTCTCTATTTGAAGGAGAAGAGCAATTGCTCATGCGGGCACCAAAATGATGCTGTAAGTAGGAGCTCCAGCCTTCTGCTGTAATAGGAGTCTGATGGGTGCTCTTGGGCTTCCTAAGCATTTCATGAATGTCGGGCCTGTGTCTCTTCAGCCTGTCCAAGAAAACTGCTTTCTGGTACTTCTCATAAGCACGCCGTGCACGCCTTGTTTGTTTTTTGTATTCTTTTTTAAGAAATTGGCAGGCATGCACAGCTTGACCACTCTGCACAGCTTGAATAAACAGACGCCTCTTTAACCGACATTGATCATCAAACCAGACAGGCCTTCTGATCCCTTGTTTTTCTGTTCTCTTAAAAACACACCCCTGAATTCTGTACATGCCAACTGTTTGTTCACTTGCAGCTTGCATTATCCAGCTTCTCAGGCAGAAACATGCTGTATCTATGTTGCCAGCATCAAGAGCAGCCTCCAATTGCACCGGCATCTCCAAGTTTCTCTCCAGTTCCTCCACATAGGCCAGTTGCCGCTCATGCTTCCAAATTAAACTCAAACGACTAGCACAACGTCCCATCCCACACACATGTTCAGGAGAAGGAGTCCAATCCACATTAGGCACGGCATCAGGAACACGAAAAGCAAACGTAATACTGCCATGGTCCGTGGTGTCCAGGATTGGTGCACAAATGTCTGATTTCTGAGCACACTTCAATAAGGAAGGTGATACCAAGATATGATCAGGCTTACTCCGTCTGGAAGGCCGATTGTCTGAACGATACCCAACAAATGTGGGCTGGCCCACATCACCAGGCACACGACCAGTTGTGATCACAAGTCCATAGGCAGCTGCAATATCCACGAGCAGTCTTCCAGCCACATTTACATCTCTGCATTCACACCTTCTAGCAGTCTGGAGAGCCGGGCAGTCCACCAAAGTCTCATAATGGGCATCAGAAATTTCACGAAGACTGCCAATTTTGGCGTTAAAATCCCCACACAAAAGAAAAAGAAAAAGAAAAAACTGCGTAGGCAGAGAAAACTCTCCCTACATCAATTAAGGAAAGAGAGACACATTGGCTCAAAGAGCCGTGGGCCTCCCTCACCAGAAGATGAGAGGGGAGTTAATGTGGATCAGGTGGGTTTCTGGCAGCACGCTGCTCCAGGGCACCAGTGTTATGATGAGTGTTTTTATTTTCAATGGCACGTCTGGTAGAGGTAAGTTTGTGCACAAATTGTACAGAATGGGCATGGAGTTTTCTTGCAAGTGTTTCAGATCTCTGAGTCAATCCCTAATTTTTTGAATTGATCAAGGGTATGGGTAGTGTAGATAGTCCCACCCACACCCAGGAGTATTGGGTGGATAGTGATCTCTGTACCTTGGAGTTGTTTGCACAGTTCACTGTGTTGTTGCTGTGAGGCTTCTAGCTGGGCACCGGGCCTCATATCTTCACAGTATTTGATTTCTATCAAGTGAATATGACGGGCTGGAGTTGTGGTACTCCCCATACTGCGCAGTACTCGGTGTGAGGGTGAAGTGGGTGGTCTGTTTGGGTTAATTGGGTGAGGAGTGACCAAGATTGCCTCAGGGCGGCTGGAGTTGCGTCTGGATTGCATAGAAACCGTGGGTTTGAAGAGGTTGGAAGGTACAGCACGATTAGAGATTTGCTCATGGACTTGCAGGTCCTGCTGGGCCAAACGGTTTGTGTTGCTCGCATCCAACTGCACAAGATTGGCCCCATAAGAGCCTTCACTGACCAGTTTCAAATCCATCCTGCAAGCAATATTGTGACACTCAGTTACCATGTCACATATGACGGGGCATTGGCAGCCAGATAGGATGTGGAGAGCGCTATCCATGTGATGGCAATCAGGTAGGGGGCATGTCAGGCTAGTGGATCTTTTATATCGGACCGCGTGTTTCTGATTGTAGAGGGTGCCTGTGCGGTATTGGAAGACAGTGTGTTTCATTCGAGTCGAGAGACTGGGCATGTTCCAAAAGGCATTGCTAATTTTCTTGCTTACTTGAGGTAGCAAGCTCTGATAGTAAGTGTAGTAGCCTGTCTTCCTGTCAGCATAGCCCAGCTTGTGTTTAGCATGCATATGGGATTTCAAAGCATTTTTAAGGTCTGAGAGGTAGCTCAGACGAGGAGAGGAAGGGTGAAATTGAGGTGGCCTAGGATCTGCCTCTTCGGTAGCCAGCCAGATTATATTGTGGAAGGGATTTCCTCCTGGTCCAGCGCTAGAGAGACCAGTATTAGTTAGATTGCCATCTTTGAGGGAGGCCTGGTATTTAGCAATCTGATCTGCGCATTCATTCCCAGCTATTCCAGAATGAGACTTGACCTTGTAGAAAAAGATGTGATCTTGAGAGGCTCGGGCAAGGTTTTAAATCATTTTCAAAACATCTCCTTGCACGTGATGCCTATGCTTTTCTGGATACAGGATTTGCTTTCTGAGTTGTTGAAGTGAGCTAAGGCTATCTGTGGCAATATGTGTGTAATCATGAGTGAGCGCAGCAGCAATGGCAGTGAGCTCAGCTCTTCCTATGGTATTGGTAATACCAGCGCCATTAAGTTCAACTAGTTTTTGTGAATCGCTTATAGGATGGTACACACCTGCCCCTATAACTGTCTTGCCGTTCTGGACCTGGCAACTGCCGTCTGTGTAGGCCCAAGATCTCCAATATGCAACTTTAAGCTGGAGGTTGGGATGGGACTGACAAGGAGCATTAACAGTAATGTCTGAGGCGGGTCTTTTGGGGCCCTTGGAAATCTGTTTCATGTCTAAGGGGAGTTTTTCACATTTCCCTATCCCGAGCATCACTTTATGTCTTGTATTCTGGATGAGGTTACTAACTTTATTGGTAATCCATTTGGCCTCTGGGGTGGCTTTGGCTAGATCCTGAATCCAGGTACGGTTCTGATTATTCAAGTGAACCATTGCAGCCATATTCCAGACTGCAATGATTTGTAAATCCCATGTATGCTGGGGGAGGACAGCTTCCTGGCTGGCCCAGGATTGGGGTTTGTCATAGATAAGTCTGCTTTTTGGAATGGTCCCAAGCTTATAGCAAAGGTGTGGGTAAGCATTGAGGAGTTCTGAGTAGGGGTTGGTTATCATATGCCTGCCACTTGCTGGCAGAAGCATGAAGGTGGCTCTAGCCTCTGTGATAAGGACGGCAGAGTAGGTAGCATGCCGTAATGCTAGTTTCATGGCCTTCTCATCATAGATAGGGTGACAGAAAGACATCCCAGAAAACCTGGAGGAGAGAGAAATGTAGTGGGCACCAAATAAAATGCCGCGGTATCGATGGTGCTGAGTGTTACAGTCCAACGAGAGGGCATTCTTTTCTTGGGTGACATGTGCCCATTCTTGGAAAGCGGAATGAATGTGAGTTGGGAGGGTTCGTGAGAAGGAATTTTTAGTCTTTTTGCTTTGGTATTTGTCTTCCAATTTGTTTTTGTGGGCTAGGGGTCCCAGTATCGCAGATGCAAAGCTTGTTGGTGGGGGGCAGATGCCATCATGCAAACCTTATGCTTTGGACCTGTGGAATGCTTTGAAAAGGACGTCAAATTGTTTAGGGTTTATCATCCTGACGCATTTGCCATCTGTGTTATAGACACAAGCCACTCTTGATTTGTAGATTTCAGGGAGGATGGGTGGGATAGATGGTGTGGGGCTTTGAAGTGTTTCATCTGTTGAGGAATGATTGGAGGATGAGTTAGGCTTGTGTTTGACAATATCTATTTCTTGAACCCAGAACTCACAAGTGCCTGGGGGCTTGATGTCCTTTTGCGGATTGGTAGGGTGTATATCAAAAATGATTTTGTTACGAAGTTCAATGTCTAATTTCTGGCTCCAGGTGCTATTTGTATCAGACTTATTGAACCCTTGCCTCTCGAGGTTGGAGAGGGCAGAGTAATGAAAAGAAAAGAAACGTCTATGCAGGCCAAAGGTCGCATGCATTAAGGGAAGGTCCCCCAACTGGAAAGCTAGAGGCCTCACCAGAAGGCCCTCTGAATTTACACTAGACACAGCCAGCCTAGGAGAGAGCCAGAAACAGATCTAATGGGGATCTGGAGGGTTGGCTGCCATGCTCCTAGACGCCCGGACTCTCCTTCTCCCATCCTCCGCCGCCGCGCGCCCAGAAAAACCCCCCCAGAAGCCCCCGTGAAAACAAAGAGCGTGTCTAGTGTTAATGATAGTGGTTAATCTTTGAATGGCATGGTCCCTAAGCTTGGATGCTAGTGATTTGGCTTTTTGTTTGGTAAGGCCCAGATTCATAAGAGGTGTGATTGTATACTCATTGTAACTGGTGCCAGCCACCCCAATTAAGATGATGTGCAGAGTCACTTTAATATTCATGTTTGGATTCCTTGAGCTGCGGGTTTAAAGTCTAGTTATGGTGTGAGAATGTTGAGTTGCTGCACGTTCAAGAGTGATGAAAGGATTCTTGTCAGGGCAGAGTCCAATGTGTGCAGGAGAAAGTTGGGTTTGCTTAGCTGAGATTCAAATTCTTGTATGCGCTGGTTGAATATGGGCCAGCTAATTTTAAATCCTTCTGGCTCCCATGATGGTAGACAAAAACCTCAATCAGTTCTTCTTTAGACTTATATGCTCTGTTGATTTTGTCTTCGTTGCTGAGGCTAACACAGGCGGGACAGGCCCAGGCTTCAGCTGCGTTGACTTCTTGCCTTTGCTCATCATTATAGCAACCAAGTTCTCTCGTGCATTTTCAGTGGTAGGTTTGTTCACACACGTTGCAAACATACATGTCAAGGAAGGGGGGCTCCGAGTTGATAGGCTCCAGGCCCCCATGGTAGTTGCATACCTGGCAGCAGGCGCATTCAATGTCAGTGCGGGCAGCAGTGCAGATGCTTGCTGGTTGGAAGCTAGCTGTCTTGAAGAGAGGCAGGGCCCACTTCTCTATTATCATGGGCCCGTAGTGTGTGTGGTATTGCTTCTGTTGGGGTGAGGGGTCATTGCTCATGTCCTTTCTCTTGGCTGAATAGATTCTCCATGCGTCTATATGTGTGACGTCAATGTCATTATAGTAGGTAGCATTAATGGCGTGGTTGGCTTTGGCTTCCTGAGCCAGCTTTTTCACCACATTTTCTTTGTACCTCCAGACATCGTTTCCTTGCCAATTTGAAGCTAAAAGGTTTATGGTAAGAGTCTGAATTTCTGTCTCTACATGAAGCAAAGTCATCCTCTTTCTGTTAGGACTCTGGATACTATTTTGTGTGTCTGAGCCATTCGGGGTGCTGGGGTGGGTATGGGGAATGGAAGGCATGCCATTTTATTGATTGACACAGATCCCTGAGTGTTCTGGCTCAAGTGTTGCTGTGGATGTCTGGATTCTTGTTTCTTAGATGAGCGCGTGCGTTTGCTGGGAGGCCCATCCCTAGGGTCTTCAGTGTGTGGACCAGGCAGACTAGCATGAATGGTTGAAGCATTAAGATGGGGGGAAATTCCAGCATTAGTGGTCTCTAAGTTGACATTTTGCACGGGAGGCAGGATATTGGATGGAATGGTGTGGGCTGGGTGAGCGGGGGAGTGATGGCTGGACTTGCACTGGGAGCGTGTTCTTTTACTGGGTAGCTCATCCATGAAGGTAGTCATAATAGCGGGTACCACCTCCTGTGTAAGGGGGCAGATTTGCTGTGTGGAATGGGTTGGTTATTGTTTTGTGTCACAGGATAAGTTGGGTGTGCTCTGTTTGTGCTAGAAAGGCTTATTGTAGGAGCTACACGAGAATTGGGTGTCATTAAGAGGCGACTCCCAGTAATTTAATGCCTGTAGTACGTCGTGGAGGGAGATTGTAGTGTAGGTACCACCTGTGTTGGCCGGTTGTCGTTCCTTTGACTCAAAGCCTTGGAGGGTGAGCATGAATGGTGACGGAGGGGTTGAACGCTTCATTGAGTTGGGTATCAATGAGGCCACTTATGTGGGTTTTGTTGATGCGGCGATTGAAATCAAGAAAAAAGGAAAAACACGTAGGCAGAGAAAACGCTCCCTACATCAATTAAGAAAAAGGAGACACATTGGCTCAAAGACGTGAGTCTCCCTCATTGGAGGGTCAGAGGGAGGCTTGTGTGGGTCTGGTGGGTTTTTGAAAATATGCAGTCCCAGTGCACCAGAGTTATGATGAGTATCTTTGATTTCAGGCACGTCTGGTAGAAAGAAAGAAAGAAAGAAAAGAAAAAGAAAAACTACGTAGGCAGAGGAAACTCTCCCTACATCAATTAAGGAAGAGGAGACACATTGGCTCAGAAGAGCCGTGAGTCCCCTCCACCACCACCACCACGGTAGAGGTAAGTTATTGCGCATATTGCACCGTGTGGGCATGGAGCTTTCGTGCAGGATTGGTAGACCTTTGCGGGTCAGTAGTTTTTAAAATTGATCCAGGGTATGGGCAGTATAGATAGTCCCACCCACACCCAGAAGGATTGTGTGGAGAGTGATCTCAGCGCCTTAAAGTTGTTTGCACAGTTCACTGTGTTGTTGCTGTGAGGCTTCTAGCTGGGCACCAGGCCTCGTATCTTCGCAGTATTTGATTTCTATTAAGTGGATATGGCGATTTGGATGTTCAATTCATGAAGTTGCCTGGCTAGAGTTGTGCTGTTTCTTACTACTTCATTACGGCTCATACTGTGGACTGTCCTAACGCTATCTTGGTCACTCCTTGCCCTACAAACCCAAATGGACTACTGATTTCCAGCTCACATCGGGTAATCTGCTTTTCGTTTCTTTGTTGCAGTATGAAAGGTAATGAAGAGGTAAGAAGCAACACAACCTTAAACATTCAAAACCGCCATGTTCATTTCATAGAAGTCAAATAAAGACTGTGAAGATATGAGGCCTGGTGCCAGCTAGAAGCCTCTCAGCAACAAGACAGTGGACTGTGCAAACATTTTCAAGGTGCTGAGATCACTCTTCACACATTCCTCCTTGGTGTGAGTTTGAATCAAGCAGCACGCATTCCCTTCTGTATCCCATCGTATTTATTTAACGATTTGGAAAAAGAAGTCGGGGGAAATGGAAGTAGCTTTAGAATCCGTGCCCACTGCTTGAAGGTTGAATCTTGTAGATGGCTGGATGGTTAATATGCTTGTGAGAAGTGTGAATGTGCTGAAGTCCAAGACGATTGCTACACTGAGCATAACCTTAAACAACTGGGGGCGGGACTATCTATAGTGCTCATACCCTGGATCAATAAAAGAAACCAGGGATTAACCCACATGATGTACAAAGGTTTACCAAGCTTGCATGAAAGCTCCATGCCCACTCTGTGCAATTTGCGCAGAAACTTACCTTAACCAGACATGCCATTGAAAACAAAAGCACTCAACATAACTGAGGTGCCCTGGGGCCGCATGCAGCCAGAAACCCACCAGACCCACACTAGCTTCCCTCTTACCCTCAGTTGAGGGAGGCTAACGTCTCTTTGAGCCAATGTGTCTCCTTTCCCTTAATTGATGAAGGGAGTATTCTCACTGCCTACGTGGTTTCTCTTTTTTCTTTAACAACTGGGACTTGGCCACCAACGTGCCATTAAACTTACAAGCTTCATGCCCATTCTCAACAGCTTGTTACCACTAGGCGTGCTATTGAAAACAATAATACTTCTCACAGCCAGGTTAGAGCCTATGCTTCCAGTAACCCTCCAGATCCCCATTAGCACTTTTTGTTTTGTAGCTTTGTGGTGGAGCCTCCCCTGAGGGAGCTCACAATCTTTCTGAGCCAATCCATTTCCTTTCAAAGGAAGTTCCCGTAGGCAGGTACAGCTGTGTAACCTTTCCTTTCCTTTCCCTTAAGAGTTTTCTCTGCCTACGTAGTTATTCTTTTTTTTCTTTCTTTCTTTCCAAGACGAGGAACATGCACGCATCTATCGCAATTGCCTTGAGGTGTGTGAGCTGCACAGAAAATACAAGGGCCCTTTTTACTGACCTTTTCAAGCCTTAGCGACATGGGGCCCTCCCAGGAGGTATGAGACTTTTGGGGGATATATCAGGCCTCCATGTTATGGGAATGGGCCTCCAGTTCTTGGATTCCCACTTGGGGGTTATCTAGGGGGATCCCGTAGTTGATCCCATAGTTGATGTCATCCAGGCTAGCTAGTGTGATTTTGGAGGAGGAAAAGAAAAGAAAAACCTACGTAGGCAGAGGGAACTCTCCCTACATCAATTAAGGAAAAGGAGACACATTGGCACAAAAGAGCCATGAGTCCCCTCCACCACGAAGCTACAAAAAAAAAGACCCTAATGGGGATCTGGAGGGTTATTGGAAGCACCCGGCTCCATAACCTGGCTGCAAGGAGTATTCTTGTTTTCAGTAGCACGCCTAGTGGTAACAAGCTTGTTGGCATACATGACAGAATGGGCATGAAGTTTGCGAGCAAGTTTATTGGTGCGTTAGTGGTCAAGTCCCAGTTGTTTAAACTGGTCAAGGGTGTGCTTAGTGTAGCAGGTCCCATCAACACCCAAAAGGATGGTGTGGAGAGTCACAACTTTTGCGTTAATGCTCTTACAAAGATCTGCATGCTGCTGCTGTGCCGCCTCCAACTGCTGTCCAGGCCTCGTGTCTGCACAGTACTTGATTTCAATCAAGTGCACATGCCGCTGGTTTACATTCAGTTGGTGGGGTTGCCTCACGCGGTTGGCTGTTGTGGCCCTCAGTGTGGGGTTGTGTCTGCTGCGTAACACATGATGGTGTGAGCAGGAGGTAGAAGTAGAAAAAGTGGGTTTGGTTTATAGGGCTTTGGCTAATTAAGATAAATGAGAAAAAAGGATTTCCACCGGGGCCTGCGCTAGGGATCCCAGTATCAGCCACATCATTATGGGCTTGGCTTGCTTGATATTTTGCAATAGCATCTGCACATTCGTTACCAGCAATGCCAGCATGATATTTTACTTCGTAAAAACAAATGTTGGTTTGTGAGTTGCTAATGAGGGTAGAGGAGGAGGGTAGTGGAGGAGGAAACATGTGTCTTCTTCTATCTGAATGCCAAACACGGCTTACTATCCCAGTGAATATTGAGCATTGCATGGGCATATTTGAAATGAATGCTTACAAAACATACGCTGCAGTACACTCTTGATCCAACAACTTCAAAGCCTTTGAGCATACTCTACCTTGTGCTATGTTATTATTAAATACGAGGCTGCCACAGACATCATTTGTTATTTTCCCTTCCCAGTCCAAGTTTTGTGAGTTGAGCATTTTTCGGCCAGGTCTGGTTTTGGGCCTCAGTGTTTCCGCTCAGCTGGCCTTGTAGGTGGATATAGCGCTGTAACCGTCGCCCTTTTCAAGCCTTCACATACTTTTGCCCGCCTTCCAAACACCAACTTTATTCCTTTCTTGGCGAGCTTCCACACTATAGCTGATCCTGCTTTCCTAAATCTTGAGACTCGTACAGATCATCTGAATGTTTAAGATTTTTGTCAGAGTTGGTTTATTTTTGATGCTGGTTGAGAATATTTCGCCAGCAGCCGTGGTGTTGCCTTTCTTATCAACTGCTCTCATGGGTTGCATGGTAACCTACTCATCAACGGTGCCCAAGTTTGTGCCTGCGTTCTATGTGAGTAGCCAGCTGGGAGTCGAAGGTCCAAGGTTTCTTTGTGCGAGGGCATGGCAGGCTTAATTATGGACTGGGATTTGTAGAGATGAGGCTGCATGCTTTTTGTTTGCATGCCTGGATATCAGCTGGCCCTTGTCCTGTTTAAGTGTAGGCCATGTGCTGCTGGACGTGGACTGCTTGGCAGAAAATGTGCAAGGGGCTATTACAGGCACTAGGGACGTTCGAGTCACCCACATGCTGTATGCAGACGATTTGTGCCTCACTAGTAACCTTCCTGATCAGCTCCAACTGATGTTAGAAAGGCTACATACGTATGCTCGGTGGAAAGGGTTGGTGATCAAACTGCCAAGTCTGAGATTGTGCACTTTAATTCAAAAGGTGATATTGTGCCAGCTTTCACGTTAGGTGGAGCTCGTTTGGCGTGTGCAGATTCTTTTAGGTATTTAGGCATGCTGTTCACAAAACAACGCAACCCGCAAGCCACTGCTGAGTATATGTGTGCCCCTTTCCTAGCTGGTTGTAGACGGATTAGGCAATTCGCATCTGAGCACCGCCTGACAGACAGGCCGCATACCATGCTCTGGCTGACTAAAGCATATGCTCTCCCTGCTAGCATGTATGCATGCCAGATTTGGGGCACTAGATTTATGAAAGAAGGAGCTGAAATGGACTGTCCTTTGCAAACTGTACATCTGTGCTTATTGAAGCGTATCCTTGGGGTAAAGCGCACCACTCCTAATTGGTCTGTACTGCGCGAGTGTGGGCATGAACCTTTACAGTTCTATTGGTTTCGTGCAGCAGTTAGGTTTTACAATGCTTTACTGCGCAGCAACAGCACTACACTCAGTAAAGTACTGCAAGCAGATGTTGAAATGAGCAGTCTTTCCCATAAATGCTGGACTTCAGAATTTTTGGCTGCCTGCACAGGCTTGGACAGGTGCAACATGTTTACTCATTGTGTTCAGCAGGAGCGACAGCAGCTGCAGCAAGCGGAGCCCCAGTCACTCCCACCAAGCGGAAGCGCACCAGCCAAGAGCCCAACCCTGTCCAGCACCAACACTACCCTCCCCCAGCAGCAGGAGCAGCAGCACCTGTACAAGAAATGCACGCAGGTGGCTTTGGAGGAGCCAAGAGGCATGGACAAACTGCAGACCAAGAGACCCGAGTTCGAGCACATAAGACTGCGCAGGCAATAAAAGCAGCATGGGTCCCTAATAGGAGGTATGGGGGGGTGTATGGGGGTCCTCAAGGGCCGTCCATACCCCGTGCCATGTCTTGGAGAGATTACAGAGGGTACTTGTCTGCTGAAGAGATTCAAGCAAGGCAACGCAGTTGATACCTTCTTTGACATGTGCACTCACCAGGCTGTATCGGCGGTTACCCTTCCTGAAGCATTGCATTGCATCTTTAACAGTGGATGCTGAGAACTGAAGTGCAAAGCAGAACATAACACATTTACTATGGCCTCTTGGACCTTTTTCAGAGCGGTGCTGTTCTCAAACTTTCTGTGCTTCTTGTGGAAACACAAAAGTGTATTTTCCTAACACTACAGCCTTATGGAGTTTTATGTGCATGACTTTGCGTGCTTGTTTCATTAGAGTGACAGTGTGAGTGTGATTTTTACAGTTGACACTTCTGAACTCAGCTCAAGGCTTTCAGTTGACATTTGCACAAGTTTAGTTTGGTTTGGTTACAGGCACCTTTTGCTTCAGCTAAGCTGCCCTTGTAGGCAGGTACAGGTATGTAACCCTATCCTATCCTATCCTATCCTTACTCATTGTGTTCGGTCAGGGCAGCCTATAGTCATGAGGGAGTTTGTTGTTGATCTGAGAAAAAAGGCTGCGAGGTGTGTGGAATGCTGATGCCTTGGCAGAACATGGTGACCACACGAACAAATTAGCCAAATATCATCACTGGATGGCACTTCCTTTGAGACCCTTGTCTGTTCATGGTGCGCCCTTTTCTGTCCCCAGGTATTTGCATCTTGATTTGGGCAAGCGCACGCTAAGAAACATAGCACGTTTTCGCTTACATGCTCACACTTTAAGAGTTGAGACATCACTTTGGCAGGAGCACACATCAACTTGTGATAGATGTGAACAAGGACTCCAAGATGAAAAGCATGCCGTGTTCCTTTGCTCTTGCGCTTCTGTGTGTTCTGTTCGAAGAACTTATGCACAGCTATTTTCTGACTTCCCCTCTCACAGAATTTTACTGGACGAATCAGGCACTTTCTACTATTCTCAAGCTAGCTCTGAGGATGCTATTCATTTCTTGCAGAAGCAAACTAATGAGACTTACCGTTTTATTTCTGATCTCATGGATATTTTTTGTGCAGTTGGAACAGTTAAGCAGACCGAGCAGCCAAACTACCTGGCTGAAGGTCAAATCCCATTGTAACTCATTGTAGGCCATGTGCTGCTTGCTGTTCAACAGTACAAAGTTTGTATTCCTTTCAGACCTCAATAACCTGCTTGTTGCATGCCTCAGAAACCGCACATTGAGACCTCAAGAACTTGCTTGTTGCATGGCTCTGAAATTGCTTTCTTCTGTAGATGAACCTCCGTCCTCTTTTTGTGCTCTAGTTGGACCAAGCTTGTTCACATGAATATTCTGTTGGCTGGCGAGGACCAGTCACAGGCCGATCAGCTGAACAGTCTGGCTGAAGGTTCCCCCGTGTAAATCAAATGAAATCGCCAGCAGCCGATCAGCCTGAGTCTTGTGCTGCAGGCCAACCCCTTGTAACCCTCGTAAACCTTGTGGGTAGGATCATCTGTACTGCCCATACCCTGGATCAGTTCAAAAAAAAACAAGGGATTGATTCGCATAGGTCTACCAATCCTGCACAAAAGCTCCATGCCCACTCTGTGAAATACACGCAAAAACTAACCTCTACCAGACATGCCATTGAAATCAAAAATACTCACCATAACTCTGGTGCCCTGGGGCTGCATGCTTCCAGAAACCCATCAGACCCACACTAGCTCCCCTCTTACTCTGGTGAGGGAGACTCAAGGCACTTAGAGCCATTGCGTCTCCTTTTCCTTAATTGATGCAGAGAATGTTCTCACTCCCTACGAGATTCTTTCTTTTCAGTCAATTTGAAATTCGTATGCTTTGTAACACTTCATACCTGACGAAAAATTCCCCAATCTGTAAAATTCTTTTCTTGGGGGGCAAAAAATACACAATTCTTACGAAGCAGTTATACATCTACTGCACTGCACAAAATGCAACATGATTACCGATTCTGAAGAAAAAATACTGGAAAGAAATGACAGGGAACATCTCTCCCACCAACCGAGAGGTCAAGGACACCTGAGAGGGCCAAGGCACATTGCGTTCCTTCCACCAGAGAAAAGGGAAAGGCCAATGGCTCCCGACCTTGGCATTGAGATACTTGTTGTGCGTGTCTCGTGCTGGAAAGTCTGCTGGATTAATATTAAGCATCAGAATCTGTCTGGTGGCAAATCCTGCAAGCTTGTCCCTCCAGCAAGTAAACTACAATATCAGGCTGTTGGCCTTCTTTTGTGAACATGTAAAACCAAACAGAGCAGAACAGAACATAAAAAGATTAAAAAACAGGAGAAACCTATTGCCATCGCTCCATGTACAATAAAGCATTCCGAGCATTGCAATTTTCACATAAGAAACAGACAGCTACAACCTGCAAAAATTGACCCACTTGGCTACTGTCCATATCCGAGCCCCTCCACTGCTGCAGTGACGGAATGGCTATGCTCAGCTTCGCAAAAAATCGCTTAGCCGCACCGGCTCATCCTTGTTCCTCTTGTATGTAGTGCTGCTAGACTTGCGCTTCTTAGAGCTTCCTGCATGTTGCAAGGCGCATGACATGGAAGATGGCGGATAAAGGCATGATGAAGGAATCGTAAAGGAAGCTGGACTGACAAAAATAGACACTGCAAACAGGCACAACAGGCAGTTGGCACAGGAGTCAACAACGAGGCAATAATTACGGTGAAACAGAAGGGGCCTCCATGTTGACTATTCTTCTTCAAGGCTTTGCCATGAAAGTCAAAGAAAGGGGGGAATTTAGCACGACCTCCATGCATTTGTCAGCTGGCAGGATTGCCGCTGGCAAGAATCCATAACCAAAATAAAGAACAGCAGGAACTCACGCTCATCTTCGCTACTACTGCTGCTGCTGCTGCTGCTGCTTGAGGTGTCGTCATCGCTGCTGCTACTGCTACTGCTGCTGCGCCTGCGCTTCTTGTGCTTGCTCTTCTTGTCCCGCTTTTTTTTGTCCTTGTCTTTCTTGTCCTTCTTGGAGCGTTTGCTTTTCTTGTCCTTCTTCTTGTCCTTCTCTTTGTCTTTGGACTCTGCACGGCAACACAGTAATTGAGTACATATGCCCTATGAACTATGTCATTGATCACGAGGCTCAGCATGAGCGTGAAGTGGGAGTTTGGCAGCAAGAACGGTGCTTCCTATTTCAGATTGCGCCTGATGGCAAGCAGGCAAAGCTCAAAATTGAATAACAGCTCAGAATGAGAGCAAGATGCAATTGCAGGGTAGTGCAAGTCTTACAGGCGTTTTGCTTGTGGGGCACTCCATGCGACCTAACCCCTTTCAAAGCAGCTGCATCTAAATCTGCTCTGCTTATATGCATCACAGATAAAACAAAAAAGGTTGGCATGAAACCAACCCTGCTGCACCCTGGCCAAGCACATTTGGTGGACAACACGCAGTCCTCCAGCTAAGGAACGCAGGTGTCTAACAAACTGGCAACAAGACAAGCAGTCCTCACTTTTCTTTTTATGCTCTTCCTTTGGATGATTGGTCCCTCTTGATAATCGCTTGGCCCTGTCAGCATCTAGCATTGCCCTGTACTCTCCTGCATGCAAGGAAACTCAATCAAAATTTGACATGCAATTTACAGAAAAACATTTTTGGGGATGCAGATCATCCCAGACAAAAGTGCAGATACAACAGAATGTAACTACTTCTGTGATATGGCAGAGTGCAGGAAAATGTGAGCCCTTTTGTCATCAAATAACGTTAGGGCAATGCACTGTGTTGAACCAAGTTGGTTTAATTTCCTGCAGACTTGTAATTTTCACTGGTTTAGTTGTCAGTTGGAAAAAAACATCCCCTGCAAGCTGACTTAAAAAGGGAATACTTGAATAATTCACATCAGCAACACCTGCATTGTTACATTGAGTGGAGCTTCTCACGCAAACTCAAAACCCTTTTCAGGGCTTGCAAGTGCTGCCTTTCCTTGTAGCCCAGATGCAACCCCTAATTATTTGCATCCTGTCCTTTCCTTAGTCAAGCGCTTCCAGCCCAATGGCTAGTTGCGTAACTTTTTCTCTTTTTCACCTTTATCCTGTGCATGGCCCAAACAACAGATGTACTGTCTGTGTGAATGCAAAGGGATGTTTGGCCCTGCAGCTTTGTGCAAACCCAATGAAGCAGTGGTGCAGATCCCAAAAAGGGCAGAATTTTTCAACTTTCAAAAGGCTCTATGATGATTAAGTTTATCTTCCAAAATAACGATTGCACAAGGAGCTGGGCTATTTCTTATCTCCAGTAAGAAAATTTTCTACTGTGGTCCATAGGGCAAGGTGACTGATGAATCATGCAAGGTCATTTTCGTTGCATCCTAGGCAAGGCAAAAAAAGGCTCCTTGGCAAAACAAACTCATGCTCGGTGGCAGAGTGTGTTAACGAATAGTCACCAAAATTTAATGGAAAGGTGCCGAAAAACCTCAATTGAATCACCAAAATCCCTGGAAGAAATTGTTGGGGGAAGGATTTCCTAATGATACTAAAGATAATGTACTTTTTGACAGTGCAAGTTTATCCAGGATTGGTGAGAGGTGCCTGAGTATGCAGCAGCATGCCGGCACTCAGATGAAGATGCTGCAGAATCAGCTCGAGGTTCCAAGCAGCAGCACCGTGACCTGTTGCAATCTTGCCAGGGCCTCAGCTCAAGTCACCCTCCATACCACTTTGTAAGGTGTGGGCAAGATCATCTACACCCCTCACACATTAGAGCCCATTATAGAGCTTGGTCTTGACACTCATACAGCCACCAATTTTTCTCTGAAGCTTCATGCTCATTCTGTCCAGTACGCCTAAAAACTTTCTAGAACCACCAGCGGGAGCAGCAGCACCAGGGCAGAACACGGGAGGAGCTGTGAAGAAAGGACAAGCAGCAAGCGCAGACCAAGACAGCCGAGCTCAAGCATGAGATAGCGGAGGCAATGAAAGTGACATGGGGTCTTGCCAGGAGGTATGGGACTTCTGGGAGATGTATTGGGCCTCCAATTTATGGGAATGAGCCTCCGGTTTTCTGATTTCCACTTGGATTTATCTAGGGGGATCCTGTAGTTGATGTCATCCAGGCTAGCTAGTGTGCCTATGGAGGAGGAGAAATGTGTTTTCATTCATTTGCATGCCAAACACTTCATTTACACCCCAACAATAATTAGTTTTCACTATCACGCACGATCCCACATGCCTAAAAATAATTATTTTTTCTGGTGTCCACAGTCATCCTGCACCCCTTCAAAACATTGTCCTTGCGGGATGATATTGTGCAAATTCAGTAAGCCTAGAAGCGCTGTTTATTTGGGGCAAGTTTGAAAATGCACCTTTTTCCAAAATGGGTGCAAGATAGCCTCACACAATATAGAACACCTCCGCGTGTCTAACTTTTCAGCAAAGCTCTCGGAGACATAAAACCATGTTTGGCAAGCTCAGGAATGCAAGGGCTCTTGCTGGAGGCATAAACAACTGAGAGAGACTGGTCAGGGGGTCCATCTGTTGGGACGACCAGGGGAGGGTATGCGCGCCGTGCAAGAAGTGGCATCACTTTGCCCCAGCTGCATCCCCTTGCGATTTGACATGCATCAGAGGGTGTGCAAGCCGATGCAATTTGTTTGCAAGGAGATGGAAGAAGTGGCATTGCTTTGCCCCTGCTAAATTCCCTTGTAACCAAAGTGCATCCACTGATACGGCCCACCAGAGAACATGTCATGCCATTTTAGAAGGTGGCTTGTATGGAGACCAGTGTGCTTCTTGCTGAGCGATGAGACATATTTCTGTGCCACACTTACAACCACAATTGCTCCTGTACTTAATGCTTTACACCCATTACTGTTGAGTGGCCCATTACCACGGAATTCGAGGGACAATGAGGATGCTGCTTGGCTCATTGAGTGCCACTTTGATGATTTAAAAGTTGATCATCCAATCATCAAATGCCATTTTCAAGAAGACGCAGGGAATGCAGAGCTTTGGTCAAATGATGCTGCATGACAAAGTTGCTTGCAGAGGGGGCCGCTCATGGGGACGAGCCAACATGCACATTATAGTGGCATGCAATCAATCTGCACCCCTGGAATTATGTACTGCATTTCTCCTGCAGTGAATTCTACTTCTTTTCAGGAATTACTTTGAGGTTACCATATTCCATGTAAGCACACAGACGGCCTACATGAGGTTTAAAACATAGATGGTAGAAATTCCGTGCAGAACTTCAATCACGCGCAAAAAACATGTATTTGCCCTGTGTGGTGACTGCAAAATTGTTTAAAAAGTACTTATTTTGAGGGTGCGCGGTTGTGCGAGGTTGTGAAAATAAACGTTGTCAGACGGCTTTGGGTAATGAGTTGGCAGGAGTCCCCTGCCCCGCAGCCCTTCACCCCCCTGCAGCAGCTCTTTCCCCACACAGCATAAAACAGCGGCGTGGAGCAGTGGCATGAAGCACATCAAAGTAGTAGGAAGGAGTACCAGCAAAGAGCCCTGCAGCACCGTAGGGCAAAGCAACCACACAGCATGAAAGCAGCATGGATGAAAGCAGTGATGGAAGGCAGCACGGATGGAATGCAGAAGTGATAAGGGGGGGGGGGCAGGCAGGAATCCTGCAGAAGGGGGAGTACGTGGAGGGGCCCGGGGTTCCCACACAACTGTATGTGACCGGTTTGAGAATAACAGATAAATCTAAGCCAGCCAAAAGAGCGCGTGCATTAAGCAAAGGTTCCCTAGCTAGCAAACTAACAAGGTTACCAGACTGTTTGTGGTCTTCAGAGGACCTTGCAAATAATCAAATCGTGCTTTTTGAGGGCAAAATGGGCAAAAGCCCCTGTGTGCTTTATGCGCAGTTGAAAAAACTACTTATCGCAGGGGTGCGTGGTTGGTCCGTGGTTTCATAAAATATTAATCTGTTCGGGGGTGTGGGGTGAGTACATCCCTCTAAGGTATTGCCTTGTCTTGGGAATTCCGTATCCTCCTGTATGCAATACATGCTGAACATGTTACTGCACATGTACGGCATTTGCATACATCTTCTGACTGGCTTTCAAACAAACAAATACTTGGCTCATTCCAGTCGCCTACGTAATCCCCCTTAGGGCACTCAATTGGTCACCCTAATTCTGATCCTCCTCGACATCAGGTCATGGTGAGCCAGACTTGGGCATCAAGTGAAACAGGTGGAAGCCACTTGGTGGTAATTATATCAGAGCTGGATGCTGAAGGCAGGCAATCTGGTCCTAGTTAGTAGAAATTGCAATATTTTCAAGGGAAGCATCAAAAGCAATGATTGCAAGGGGGGAATGCAAAGGCAGCCAATGTGAGGAAGCAGGGAGAAGGCAGCAGGCGCCAACTAAGGGCTTTCTGCTCCTGTAGTCCACAATCTAATATCTGAAGGCGGCAGCGGCAGTGAGAATGTTCAGAGAACTGGGGCACTGCCAATCCAACTGCTGTCTCTTCAGCAGATGCGTTTGAGGCTTGAGGCTTTGAACAAGTGCACAATCCTGGGAGATGGCAATGAGCAAGTGTACTTTTGAATGCACCAGCTTCACGCGAGTCCTGGCTAGTGGACGTTGCGGCTGACTCCCCCCACATGCCAGAAGCAGCAGGCTGACTAATGTAAGCACACATCATAAGCTGGGTTATAGTGCTTCTGGTCTAAGTACAGGTTGTGGCAGTACATCAACCAAGACAGGGAACAAATAGCACAGCAGCTTTTGTATAAGCCCATCAGGAGCCTTGAGGCAAAGGCATTGGATGAGGAATTGATCCTCAGCATTGCTGCCCGGAGAAGGGGAAGGAGGGAGAGGGAGGACGGTGTTTGAGTCAAGCCTAATTCAAAGGCCTTTTTTTAAGGCCTACAGCGTCGAGTTGTTATGCAAAAAGCTACAGGTAGCTTGCAGCCTGACCAAGCCTGACCAGGTTTGACTTTTCTGATGAATTTAGAGGGGGGGGGAATCCTCTACAGGACTTGATTTCCAAGCTACTTTCAGTTCACCCACACAAATCTCACCCCTGAAGACACTTCATCCTCATGGCATGGACCTCGTTGTGATTCCACACCATTCCTACATGACCCAATTGAATGGTCCACATTTAACTGATCAACCATTCGATCCCTGCCTGAAGGGCAGTACCGCAACTGGCTTCCAGTTTCTGAAGGTTTTCTGAAAGCAGAAGTTTCTAAATGTGAATGCTCCATTTCAATTGCTGCTGGGCTGGGTTGGGCGGAGCTGCCTTCCAGCTGACTGTGCTGCTGGTGCTGCCGCTAAGGGACATGGGGTTGTAAAGGCTTTGATTAGTTTTCGCTTCTTCAGAACGACACACTCACCATCACGAAGCCAATCAAAGTAAAACGAACCTGGTGTACAAACTCTGGGATCACCCATTTAAGTTGGATCAAAAACAAGTTTAAATTTTGAAGCGGGGACCATTTGAATTGGCTGTGCACCTAAGGTCACCTTCTATTGTATCCTTCTAATCATAATCATGAAAAGGTGCAACAAGTGTGCAACATTTATAGGTTATGGCTCCACATGGGCGCGCAGTGGATTTCATGACCTCCATCAAGCTGCACCAAGCCAAGCGGCAACAGCAGAGGATGCCGCTGCTGCCAACGACAACCTCAGCAGCACCAGTAGAGTGCTGGCTTGAGCAACCTAGATCATTGGTCAGGTGGTTTGGCCAAGCTTGCTTTAAAGGCGCCTTTGGTAGCACAGTAGGAGGAAGAATGCAGCTGGAGTGTGTTGCATGCATCCACTGATCAACCAGGCAAAGGCACCTACTGCAAGCACACTGCAGCCCTTATCACAGCTCAGGTGCATCCCAAGGTAGCCAAGAAATGCAGGATGACCAGAGTGTGGATCGTTGAGGCCTGAGGAGGGCAAAGCGGAGGGTGTGCTGTGGCAACTAACAGCCACACATGCAGACGTGGAGGGTGCGCAGGAACAGGGCCGCAAAGGTGGAAAAACACAGCTGCAGCTGGCCCCCTGGAGGGTGCAACATATAAATGAGGTGAGCTCCGCATGACGCAATTTTGAAAGGTCCCAGTAGTAAAACGGAGGTGCACGAAAGACACGCAATGAAACTTTCCATCTGCTCCAATTCTGGCTCTGCCGTGGTCATTTCAATTAATGGTAATTTGCCAGAGGTGGACAACTCCCCAGCATGACCCCAGATCACTCTCCTGGCCCCAGGTCACCCAAAAAAGGCCCAAAGCTCCACCCTGGGACCACTTCCACCTCTCAAGATTAAGCATTTATGACCCCCATACACCATGCTTAAACCTTGTGGGTTCAAAACGGAAGGAGGAGGTCAACACCCGAGCTTCTGGACACCCCCTGCACTGGTTTCTCTCCCAGGAAATGGCTAAATTCTGACCAACCACTGGGCATTTTTACTCCATGACCGCGTTTCCGGTGATTCAGAAAAGTTGAATAGGCATTCTGAACAATGAAAAATTTCAGTGGACAGCCTGGAAAGTAAAAAGCCAGTCCGGAAAACTGACCGTCCCAGATTGAGGAACACCGAAATGGGGAATCTTACTCACCCCCTCCCCACTTCCGGAGTAATATTCGGATAATTCCAGGAAATCTAGAAAGTGAGTTCGGGAGAACCAGGACCTCTGAGAAGCTGCTTCAAAGGGTTTTCTTGGGAGTTGTTTTTTTTTCTAATCAAGAGCAATGTTTGGAGGCAAGGAAGGCCCAGGAGGGTGCAGACAAAGCCTGCAATCAGCCAGCTCAAGCTCCATGTGCGTGCTTGTGAGGGGTGTGCATGCATGCGCGTATGTGTGTTTGCGTGCATGAATGTGTGTGTGTGTGTGTGTGTGTGTGTGTGCGCGTGCACGAGCGCATTTGTATTGCGTGCGTGCGTGCATATACGTGTGTGCGTGTGTGTGTGTGTGCGCGCGCGTGTGTGTATGTACATGTGTGTGTGCGCGCGTGTGTGTGTCACTGTGTGTGTATGTGCGCGCGTGTGTGTGCGCGTGTGTGCATGCGTGGGCGTGTGTGTGTGCCTGCATACATGCGTGCGAGTGTGTGTGCGCGAAAACCCTTCTCATTTCTATCCAATTTTCAGGATTTTCTGGACTCAAGTTGCACTGGAAACAGCTGGAAAATAATTTGCATTGGAAACAGCCAGAGGGGCAGAATTTGCGGGTAAGCCTGGAAAAACAAACATTCATTTTCCTGATGCGCACACCAGAAAAGCGGTCCATCCCTTCTACAATGATGTCATTTTTGTAGAAGGATTTCAACTCAGCAAAAAAGAATTTATGTGCAGGGGATGATCGGTAAAGGAGATTTGGTGGTCAAAAAGTAGGGTGCATGTAGCGGCTGATTAGCGCAAAACCTTGGGCAATCAAGCTTTAGTTCTTTAAACTGCCCTTTTTGGGGGTAGATAGTCCATCTCTCAAAACATGCACAACAACACAGGTTATGAATGAGTGCACCCTTGATTCTGGTTGCCGACTAAAAGGCACCACTCCTAGCATCCCAGCACACATTGGACTCACGCATGTTCTTTTCCTCATTCTCAGCAACAGCTGCCATCTTGCCCTCTGCTTCTTTCTGCTTCAGCTTCCAGTCCTCATAGGATACCCGGGGAGCCTGCACATCAGCCATTAGAGAGGTTCAGGCAAGAGGATCCTTGGATTTTGTGCCAAATTCCTGCTTCCTTGCACATATTCTTTATCAGAGAGCATCGCAGAATGGTGCTGTATACATTAAATCATCAGGAATCATGAGGAAATGTACAAGAATACTGTACAGAACGTGCCCCACCTTACTTTTGAGCATCGAGCAGAGAAAGCAACTGGGTCCACTCAAATATAATTTTGTTATTCGCTGCACACACTGTTCCTAGGGCATGTTAATGCACCAAGTGCTCACGTTGTCTTTCCATAACAGCTGACACAATACAGCAATACCCTGACCCTTAGACAAACGTACCATGAGGGCCTCCACGCGCGCTTTATGCCATGCAGGTGTATGGTAGGTCACATCGGTCTGGAAGGAGGTCAGACAAACAAGTGGACACCTTAAATCAGCATTCAGCAGCATTGCTGGCACACTCCCGAACTTCCCACATGCAGCAGCCGACCATTATGTTGTTTTGGTATTTCAGTGCTTCGTTGGCGAAGCACCTGTTTAACAATCAACATTGGGGGAATGAATGCGCCCAAAAGCCCAATTATTCTTAAGCGTCCAGAAATTAGCTTATGAGTGAGCCACGTGGGGGTCTCAACTTCACACAATCATGCAAGAAAATAATTGCAGATGCGCGCGCGCACACACACACACACACACACACACACACACACACACACACACACACACACACACACACACACACACACCATACACCATACACACGCAGCATGTCAGGGCAGGAGCAGCTCTTCCTCTGTTATGAAAATAAACACCCCAATCTTAAATTATCCATCAAACCCACCATCCCATCAGAAAACGCACGGAACTCTGTAGGATCATCCGCGTCACCCCCCACACTCTGTCCTCCACCAGACAGGGCACCCCCTGGATTTTGAAACAGCATGTGAGTGAACATAGAGGAAGGCACACATGCATGCAGGGCAAACACAGGGCCTTGCCGTACCTCTCCCTCCAGGCTTGCCCTTTGGCATGCTGCTGATGCAAAGGCAACAGAAAAAGAGGCCTTGGTCAACCCTGCTCCTTGTTTGCCAAAAAAAATGTAGAGGGTGTAGAGGTAAAGTTTAAGAAAAGAGGAAAAAGGAGACTTGGAAAATTGCAGATTGGTGCAATGCTTCAGGGAACGAGGTTTGCTTAATAAATTACATTCCATCCTTAAATCGGACGACTCCGTCACAATGTGAGAGCTGCGTCGTGCTGCACCACCCTTCCTCCCCAGTCAGTCAGTCCAGCTCACACGTGCTCCTGTGGATTGCTGTCATGCAGGTCTGATAATGTTGTGTACACAGAGGAGGATCAAAAGCCACAGGTAAGTGCAGAAGCGTGTTGGCAAGAACACGCAATTGGTTGGCTTTCTCGCAAGCCCTCCCTTCACTATCAAACAGTGATGTGTCTTTTCCTTGCACTGCAGATAGAGGAGGAGTGCAAGCCTCACTGCGTAAAGCAGTGGCAGGAGTACAAGGTAAGTAGGGACATGAGGCAATATTAGCAGGAAGGCAAACCCAGCGAACTGCAGCTGCAGGAGAACGTTTGGTGTGCCTGCATGGGCACCCCTGCTTGCATGGCCTGCACTTTTGGTTGACAGGCCTGGCCTGCATGCTTCTGTCACACAGGCGTGTGTTGAGCGCATCCAAGGGGACACCACGGGGCAAGCTCACTGCTCAGGGCAGTACTTTGATTTCTGGCACTGCGTGGACCATTGCGTGAGTTCCGTCCCTTTCCTCTTTCGTTCCATCAAGCCAGCTTGCTCTTTTTTTGCCTGCTGTGTCGCGCTGTGGAGGGTCATGCCTTTGTGCGCGCAAACTCTATTGAGGTTTTACTTACGTAAACTGTCGCTCTCCCCTATCTTCGCAGGCCGCCCCCAAAATCTTCTCAAGGTTAAAATGAGAGGAATGCAGCACATCATGCTGCTCTAGAGCTTCGTTTATGTACGGGGTCAAGTGGGATTTGAGCCCAATTTCAGAGTTCCCAGTACTGATGGTGCGCTGTACTGGGGGGAATGAAGTATAAAGGGACCCAGATTTTAACATGATGCTTAATTGTGCCGTTCCTGTTCACTTCTCCCTGGCTTGAGGAGCCAATGATAGGAAAATCAATCCTTCTGAGCTTATGACTGTCTGCCTTGTTTTGCTGCGTAATTGCTGATGCCCTTCATTTTCTGCCTTGCTCCCTCATTCTCATGTCAGTAATGACTCTTTTATTTTGATAGCCACCCTACAACGATGCCCTTTTCTATACGTTTCATGGTGGCCCTCAGGGATGAGCTGCAGCAGTTGTGAGCTGCTTGCATACTGTTGCCCTGTCTGAAAACCTTCAAATGAGGAAAAGGAAACCAGGGATGGGTCACATGCGTCTCATGTATTTTATTGTCAGCAAAAATGGGCTAATACTCGCAGGGTACAAGGTGCAACTTTGCCCGGAAGTCGAAAAACTTAGCCTTGTAGGGGCTCTTGCCTTGGAATGTGGACTTTTGCCAAAGACGAGAAAGGAGTGATAAAATCAGTATGGAACAGGAAAATGAAGTATGCTTGCTGATCATTCCTGCACTACATATTTGCTTGCAACAAGGTGTATATTTCAAGTTGCCCAGACGGCGAAAAACCTAGCCTTGTAGGGGCTCTTGCCCTGTTTTGTGGACTTCGCCAAAGACGAGAATGGAGTGATAAGGTTTATATGGGAAAGGAAAATGAAGTGTACTTAGCGATGGTTTCTGACTTAATATTTGCTTGCAAACGGGAAATGTGGAAAGGAAAGGGTTACATTGCTGTACCTACCTGCGGGGGCAGCTTAGTGGAAAACATGGAACCTACAAATGGCCCACTATCACTGGAGACTGTCTTTAAAGGATAGGATAGGATTACATAAAGCCTTAAAAGCCTCCGTGCATCAGTGATACAAAATTTGAAGAGAAGAAAAGTTACATAGGCAGATGATAGGGTAGGGTTACATAGCTGTACCTGCCTACAAGGGCAGCTGAAGCAAAAGGTGCCTGTAACCAAACCAATCCAAACTTGTGTACGAACGGCAATTGGAGAAGGAGGCAAGTCCTTATGCTGAGTTCAGAAGTCAATGTCAATTTCTATGGGAAAAAGAGAAACTACAGAAGTCACTGAAACAAAGAAGGCCTTCAGTCAGATCAACTGACTGCTAGCCTGCTCGTAAAAGGAAAAAAAGTTCATACAGAAAAGGATACAATTGGTTACAATGGGGTTTGACCTTCAGCCAGGTAGTTTGGCTGCTCGGTCTGCTCAACTGTTCCAACTGCACAAAAAATATCCATGAGCTCGGAAACAAAACAATAAGTCTCATTAGTTTGCTCCTGCAAGAAATGAATAACATCCTCAGAGCTAGCTTGAGAATAGAAGAAAGTGCCTGATTCGTCCAGTAAATTTCTGTGTGAGGGGAAGTCAGAAAATAGCTGTGCATAAGTTCTTCGAACAGAACACACAGAAGCACAAGAACAAAGGAACGCGGCATGCTTTTCATCTTGGAGTCCTCCTTGGTCACACCGATCACAAGCAGATGTGTGCTCCTGCCAAAGTGATGTCTCAACTCTTAAAGTGTGAGCATGTAAACGAAAGCGTGCTATTTTCCTCAGCGTGCGCTTGCCTAAATCAAGATGCAAATACCTAGGGACAGAAAAGGGCGCGCCATGAACAGACAAGGGTCTCATAGGAAGTGCCATCCAGTGATGATACTTGGCTAATTTGTTCATGTGGTCACCATGTTCTGCCAAGGCATCAACATTCCACACACCTCGCAGCCTTTTTCTCAGATCAACAACAAACTCCCTCAAAGGATCCTTTTTTTGTTGTATTGATTCACGAAAGTGAACTTATTTAAGTATTGACACGGTGAGTAGAAGACAGGTATGAAAGCGTCTGGGAAGGGGCATTGGAGAGTGAAAGAAGAGGACCGGAGAACAAAGAAGCATATTGTAGCCGAAGAAAACAGACTTGAAGTGTATAGATTTGAAAATAACATGCTATTCGTCCTGCACGTCATCTTGGGCATCACAAAGGTCACAGGTAGGAGAAATGTTGCCAATCCAACTTGAAGTAGCTTGCTCAACTTTGAGAGTGTGGATGCTAAGGCGAAACCGGGCCACACTGTGCACAAAGTGTTTGGGCGAATCCAGGTACATATACTTGGGTACTACCCAGTCTAGTAGAAAATGCAGGGAATACGTTACGCTCCATTATACCATTCACCAAGTGAACTTCAGGATTTAAATTTCTTTTTTAAACCAGTAAAAGAACAAACTTCCCTTTTTTCCTTCATGTTATACCATGGAAATGTGCATTTGTGAACAGGCTAGCAGTCAAACGTCTTGACTGAGGCCTTCTTCCCTTGTAAACCTTGTAAACCTTGTAAAACATCATGATGCAGGGAATACGTTACGTGAGCATTCTTGTTTGGGAGAGCCCACCAGTGATGATACGTGGATTCTTTACTGATCAGGTCAACAGAAAGACACAAACAAAACGTTCTGAACCAGCAGCACGCTTTCATCAATAAACAAATGCATGAAAACCATTCCATCAATTGAGCGCCTCGATGTCAATATGGATGGTGGAAGGAATGCCAATGTCAGGGGGAGGGAGCCTGAGGAAGAGCGGCAGGGAGGTGCACACAAAGCACTGCGCATCAACAACAACAACAACAACAGCAGCAGCAGCAATGGGAACCCAGGCCCCAGGGGTGTGAATCAGGGTTGAAGGGGTGGCCAGTCAAGGCTTGAATTATAATATCTATTGACTGCGATGGTATTCCTGCGACTTAAGAAGAAATAAAGCATAAAGGATTTGTGATGCAGATTTCAAAACACCACTTAAACCTTTTAACAGAGACTAGAAGCAACGAGGAGGCTCAGAGGCTCTTCCAATACATACCTGAACACACGCTCGTTGGCCAGATACACATTCCAACTGGCCACCAAGGACTAAAGGGATGCGGAGTCACTGTTCTCGCATCAATTAGAGTGGCAATCCAGAAAATCATTGAAAACGTACAAGGCCTGTGGGTAAAATGTGATTAAAAAAACCTCTTCGACCTGGAGAAAGACGTCTTGATGTGTGCCACTTACTTAAACCCTCAAAGCAGCAGTAGGCCTGCTCAGAAAACTGACAATATTTTTTACACGCTGGGTGAGGAGATTTTGATAGCCAAAACTGTGACACCACATGTCATTTCTCAATTGATGTAAGGAGTGTTTCATTGCCTACGTAGTTTTTCTTTTCTTTTCTTTCATCATATGCGGGGAGTTCAATGCCCACATAGGGTGCCTCAACGAAATCACGGACGTACACTATGATTTGCTTACAACATACCCTCAACTTACTGGCAACAGATCAACACAGTGCCCACACATTAATAGGGCTAGAACATGCCTTGCTGAAAGAAAAGAAAACTACGTAGGCAGAGGAAACTCTCCCTACATCAATTAAACTTGCTGATGTGGCATCTAACCTGAATTGCATTATTACCCCTGGGAGAGCACCTGGAGATTTGGGACAGCCTTCCTCATTAGCTACAACAAAAGACAAAGAAGCAGACCAGACCACCTAGTTTCCAAATGCCTGTACTCGTTCATAGAGCAAGTGACACTCACCGAGCCTACCTGTCTAGACCACTGCTTTCATATAATCGCCTTAAACATCCCAGACACACATACAGCACACATTGACAAACAATTTCACTCCATTGACAGTGAGACACTACAGGACTTCCCAGAGAGATACCTTTTTCGATGGAGGGCTGATAAAGCATAAGCTTACGCTGCACACATTGAGGGGACGTGAGTAGCAGGGAGGCCTTTGAGTCCGCTGTCACAGATCAAGATACTGAAAGAGCATGTGCCTGCCTGAAGTCATGGATTTTCAATGCAGCCAGGCACCCGGGCGTTGGTCTGATTGCCCTCAGACCTCACTCTCAGCAAATGGTGCGTAACAGAAATCACAAACAGCCTGAGTAGTTCAATGATGTGTGTACAGCCAGAAAGAATGCCTTTTTAATTGCGCTGAAGACTGGGCAAGCAAGACATGCTTGTGAGCAACTGCACAGAGAGTACAGAGCTGAAGCGCAGCGTGCTAAGCAACGATACACCCGCACTCGAGCTGCAGAGTTCATGTGCAAGCTATTCCAAAAAGATCCGGCCGTGCACAAACATCTGAAGAAACCTGTGAGCTCCAGTACCACTCCTATTTCTGAGCAGGCCTGGCGGGATCATATCAACGACCTATTAAGCCACTCTTCTCCTTCCTACATTGAAACTCATGGCTCACATAATGGAGCATCAGAGGGCACAGGTCCGCACCCTTTCAATTTGCCTGGGGAAGTTGAGCTTACCTCCCTTGTATCTAAGCACATTCCCAACATGAGCAGTACCTCTTCACCCGGCTTTGACACAGTCCTACCTCCTTTCATAAAACAGGCTTGCAAACTGGTCCCAAAACATCATGGCAGAGGTCTTGAAAATTACAATGTGCTGGCTCCATACATTTCACAACTCTTCACGCTCATGCTTAAAACTGCCCGCATCCCCTCTTCCTGGAAAGCTGCCAAACTCGCACCAATATACAAAAAGGGCCCTGTGACACGTCCTTCAAACTACCAGATGCTTGCAGTCAGTAACACACTTCATCGCCTGTACACAAATGTCCTCCGCTCCATTATTCAAGACTGGTGCGCTAAATACAGCATTATTCCTGACAATCAATTTGGCTTTTTTCCAGGCCGCAATAGCTTACAGCCACTTTTTTTATCTTGAGGCACCTAAAGCATGCGGCTCAAACACTTAAACCCCAAGGCTCCCCACATTTATATGTCACTTTTATTGACTTCAAGCAGGCGTATGACTTAATTCCCAGGGACAGACTGTGGGAACAATTACATAAATGCCAGATGCCCAGCCAGCTCATCCCCATCAATTAAGACCTTTACCAAGGTGGCAAATACATCCTTATTGGCGGAGATAAACGGGCGAGTGTCCAGCCAACGCACAGTGTTAAACAAGGATGCCCTCTGTCACCACTCCTGTTCTCAATCTACGTAAATGACATTGGCCGCATCACTGAGGGGGCAACAGGCGCGGTGACAGGCTTACCAAACTTTTATATTTCTAATATGCTCTATGCAGATGACCTCGCCCTGATTGCAAACAACCACACCCACATGCAAACCATGTTGGACAAGCTGCAGGATTATGCAACCAGAAAATGCCTGATTGCCAATACAAGAAAGTCAGAGGTCGCCTGCTTCCATTCAGGGCTGATAGTTTTCCCCCACTATTTTCTGATGGTGATATAGATTTGGGCCACGCCTTACTTACGACTGGGCTCAGAAATGGACAACCAGTTGCAGAGGTGGATTCTGAACGTTTTGCGGAACCTCTTGGGGTAAAATTCATGGCATGCCAGTGGAACCTTTCCACTTCAACGGGTTTCGTGCCACTATGCGTTATTACAACTCTCTTACTAAGTGCAACAGTTTCCTCCTAAAGAAGGTTCTCCACGCAGATACCAGCCTTAGCTCCAGAACTGACTCTTATTGGACATCACACCTGGATGGTCTGGCACACTCGGATCTGATGAGACGTCAAATTGTGGCTTGTGACCCTGTGAAACTCTATCAATTTGTGGTGGACCAAAGAACTAGACACCGGAATCAATTCACAACTCCTGATCCCAGGGTAAGCAACAGTAAGCGGCAGACATATCATCAATGGTGCGCACTTCTTGTCAGAGCTGCTCATGCAATTCACCCTCCTTGAACTCTGCCTAAATACATGTATTTGGATCTTCCCCATCACGTTATTTGCAACACTGCCAGATTCAGGCTGCGAGTTCACACTCTTTGAGTTGAACATGCTGTTTGGTCCAATAGTGCTTCTCCAGTCTGTGATATATGTGACTCTGATGACATACAAGATGACATGTGCTGTCCAGATGTTCCAATCCCCAGGTCTACTTCCTCCGTCAGAAGTATGCCTCACTTTTTGAGCACAACTTCTCTTTTCTACATCTCCACGTCTCCCACAAGATGCCCTGTCTAGGTACCACTCACCACGTGAACTCCCAAGAAAGAAAAGAAAAGAAAAGAAAAACTACGTAGGCAGAGGAAAATCTCCCTACATCAATTAAGGAAAAGGAGACACATTGGCTCAGAAGAGACGTGAGCCTCCTCCACCACAAGCTACAAAGAAGAAAGCTAATGGGGATCTGGAGGGTTACTGGAAGCACCCAGCTCCAGAACCTGGCTGTGAGAAGCATCATTTTCCATAGCACGTCTAGTGGTAACAAGCTTATGGGCATACTGAACCGAATGGGCATGGAGTTTTCGAGCAAGTTTATGGGCCCGTTGATGGTCCAGTCCAAGTTGTTTAAACTGGTTCAAGGTATGATCAGTATAGCAGGTCCCACCAACACCCAGAAGGATAGTGTGGAGAGTCACAACCTTAGCACTATTGAGTTTGCTGAGGTCTGTATGCTGCCGCTGTGCCGCCTCTAACTGTTGTCCAGGCCTCGTGTCTTCACAGTACTTAGTTTCAATCAAGTCGCTGGTTTACATGGAGTTGGTGGGGCTGTCTCACGCGGTTGGCTCGTGTGATCCTCTGTGTTGGGTTGTGTCTGCTGCGTAACGCATGGTGTGAGCGAGTGGAAGAAGGAGAAGAAGGAGTGGGTTTGGCTTTATAGGGAGTAATCAGTATAGCATCAGGACGACTGGATGTGAGTCTAGATCTCTTAGGAAAATCTCTAGGAAAAAGGTAAGGGGGTAAAATTCTGTTTGATGCATGTGCAGGGATTTGGAGGTTGTGTTGCGCCAGCCTATCATCACTCCCTATGTCCACGTTAACCAAGCCTGCCCCCAAAGGGCTTTTGCTAAGAGCTTTGATGATCATTCTTCCAGCAACATTGTGGCGTTCAGTTTTCATGCTGGAGATGATATGATTTTGGCAGCCTGAAAGCATGTGGAGTGCACTGTCTAATTGATGACAGCCTGGGAGAGGGCATAGTGGGTCAGTGGACCTCTTAAAGCGAACTGCATGTTTTTGGTTATAGAGGGTGCCAGTGCGATATTGTAAGATGGTGCGCTTCATGGGTGTGGATATACAGGACTTGTTCCTAAAGGCATTGCTGATTTTCTTATCTACATGTGGTAACAAACTCTGATAATAAGAGTAGTAGCCTGTTTTGGGGTTGGCATATCCAAGTCTGTGTTTTGTATGCATGTGAGACTTGAGAGCATTTTGAAGATTGGGGAGGTAGGTGATTTTAGGATTGGGAGCAGGAGCTGTGGGTGTCTCAGCATTGTGTTCATTTTTTTCCTCCTTGGCAAACCAAAATAAGTGAGAGAAAGGATTTCCGCTAGGGCCTGCGCAAGGGATCCCAGTATCAGCCACATTATTATTGGCTTGGCTTGCTTGATATTTTGCAATAGCATCTGCACATTCATTACCAGCAATGCCAACATGAGATTTTACTTTGTAGAAACAAATATTGGTTTGTGAGTTGCTAATGAGGGTAGATATGGTTTTTAGGACATCCCCTTGAATATGTTGTTTGTGCTTCTCTGGGTAAATAAGTTGTTTACGTATTTGATGAAGAGAGGTGAGACTGTCTGATGCAATGTGTGAATAAGAGTGCATGATGGCAGCAGCGATTGCTGCTAATTCAGCTCGACATATGGTGTTGGTAATTCCAGCACCGTTGGGCTCGACAAAACTTCTGCTGTCAGTGAGAGGGCAGTAGACGTTTGCTCCAATTTCTTGTTTGCCATTCTGGATTTGACAACTACCATCAGTGTAGGCCCATGTTCTCCAGTCAGGGACTTTGAGCTTGAGGGTTGGACTAGATTGGTTAGGTACAAGAAGTTTTTCCTGATTACCTATGTGTGAACAGGTTGGGTTTCTAGATGTTTGTTGTTTGTCAGAGGGGAGACGTTGGCGTTTATTGAATCCAGGCATATCAGCATGCATTGTATTGAGAGTAGAATGGTTGTCTACATTGCGCAGCTTCCAGTTAACTTCTGGTACAGCCGAAACCAGGCCCTGCAGCCAAGCTGGGTTGTAAATGTTTAGATGGATCCTTGCAGATGTGTTCCAGACTGCAGCAATTTGTAGGTCCCATGTGTGCTGAGGAAGATGTATTTCCTGGTTGAGGCAAGATTGTGGATCATTGTAGCAGAGGTTAATACGTGTGATTGTTCCAAGTTCACAACAGAGATGTGGATAGGCAGTGATGAGCTTAGAGTAGGGGTTAGTTATCATTTGTTTTCCCCAGATAGGGAGGAACATGAAAGTTGCAGTGGCCTCTGTATTGAGAATGGTTGGGTATATAGAATGACGCAAGGCCTGAGTCATAGCATTCTTGTCATAAATGGGATGGCAGACAGAGAAACCGGAATATCTGGATGAGAGGGAGTTATGGTGGGCACCAAAGAGAGTGTCTCGGGGGTCAGTGCTCCAGTAATGTTGGTATTGTGGGTTGTGGTCCAGCGGGGAGGCCATTTTTCTTGGGTTACCAGGGCCCATTCTTTAAGGGCAGTGTGGATGTGGGTTGGCAGGGCTCGCAAAAAGGAGTCTTTAATCTTTTTGCTAGCATACTTGGTTTCTAGCATAGTCTTGCGAGTTAGGAGCCCCTGCAGCTCAGATGCAAAGCTAGTAGGAGGAGGTGTTATGGTTTCATGTGAGCCGGCAAGCTTGGCTCTATAGAATGCATTGTAAAGAATCTGAAATCGGCTAGGGGTCATCATCCCCACACATTTACCTCGTGTGCTGTAAATGCAGGCCATGCATGATTTGTAAATTTCTGGGAGGATAAGGGGAGGTGGGGCACGAGGCTGGGGGCCGTTTGATTCAGTGTCTAACAATGTTTGATCAGGGTTTTGGTCAGCTTTGTACTTAACGAGGTCAATGTCATGCAGCCAAAATTCACGACAACCAGTGGGTTTAATGTCAACTTGTGGATTGGTGGGGTAAATATCAAAGGTGATTTTGTTGCGTAGTTCTGTGTCAAGTTTCTGCTGCCAGGTGTTAATAGCATACGGCTTTTCAAAACCTTGTCTTTCAAGGTTAGAGAGGCAGAGTCTGCTGCAGGTCGGGAGAGGTCGGGTTCGCTTTGCCTGGCTTCAAATTCAAGCAGGCGCTGTTGGAATTCAGGCCAAATTTCTTTAGTTTCCTCAGGCTCCCAGGAGGGCAACCAAGTGACCCTTATGAGCTCTTCTTTAGACTGACATTCTCTGTCAATCTTCTGTGCAGTGTCTAGACCTGCACAGGCGGGACAAGCCCACGTGTAAGCTTCATCTATCCCTTGTCTTTGCCCATCAGTGTAGCAACCTAGTTCTTTCATACATTTCCAGTGGCACGTTCTTTGGCAAACATCATAAATATACATGTCGAGGTTTGGAGGTTCAGAGTTAATAAGTTCAAACCACCATGGTAATTGCATATTTGGCAGCATGCACATTCAATATCAGTGCGAGCAGCAGTTGAGATAGTTGCAGGCTGAAGGCCAGCTTTCATGAAGAAAGGCAGGGCCCACTTATCGATAATCATTGAAGCAAAATGGGTGTGGTATTGCACTTGGTGGTGGATGAGGCTTCTCCTTCTGTCTTTTTTATTAACTGTGCAGTTTCTCCAACCATCTATATGGGTTATGTCACAATCTTGTGCAGTTGGATGCGGGCAACACAAGCCGCTTAGCTCGACATGACCTGCAAGTCCCTGAGCAAATCTGTTCTTGCTGTGCCTTCCTACCTCTTCAAACCCATGATTCCTATTCAAACCAGACGCAACTCCAGCCGCCCTGATGCGATCTTGGTCACTCCTCACCCAACTAACCCAAACAGACCACCCACTTCACCCTCACACCGAGTACTGCGCAGTATGGGAAGTACCACAACTCCAGCCCGTCATATTCACTTGATAGATTTCAAATACTGTGAAGATACGAGGCCTGGTGCCCAGCTAGAAGCCTCACAGCAACAACACAGTGAACTTTGCAAACAACTCCAAGGTGCAGAGATCACTATCCACCCAATCCTCCTGGGTGTGGGTGGGACTATATACACTGCCCATACCCTTGATCAATTCAAAAAATTAGGGATTGACTCACAGAGATCTGAAACACTTGCAAGAAAACTCCATGCCCATTCTGTACAATTTGCGCACAAACTTACCTCTACCAGACGTGCCATTGAAAATAAAAAACACTCATCATAATACTGGTGCCCTGGAGCAGCGTGCTGCCAGAAACCCACCTGATCCACATTGACTCCCCTCTCATCTTCTGGTGAGAGAGACTCACGGCTCTTTGAGCCAATGTGTCTCTCTTTCCTTAATTGATGTAGGGAGAGTTTTCTCTGCCTACGTAGTTTTTTTCTTTTTTCTTTTTCTTTTTATGTCAAAATCATGGCTATATATAGTGTTGATGGCATGTTACAGAGTGTCTCAAGTTTTTTAGTGTGCTTTGCAGATGTGCTATTCAGGTTATTGAGAAAGGTTGTGGCTTATGTATGTGCAGGGTCAAGGATTTGGAGAATTCCTTCAAGTTTTTGGGGCATTCCATGTGCAGGGTCTTGTAGGGATTGCGCAAAAGTTGTACGGTCAGGTTTGCTGAGTGGGCGAATCAAGACTTTCTGAGGGCTTTGAAAAGGGGAGTGTGTGTTTGCAAGGACAGGAATGTGAATTTTGAGAGCGCTGAGTGGTATGTTGGCTACAAGTGGAACATGGTCGCTGAGAGAGCCTAGTTCATGGGTGGTGCAGGGAGGGCATTGATGTGCAATGTCAGAAGGAAGTATGATATTGTCAATACAGCTAAAGGTGTAAGTATTGTTATTATTACTGTCTTTGCCAGTAGCTTGGTGGTGGGTCCAGGGTCTATTAGTTTCTTCCTTACAGGGAGAGATGTTGTTAGAGAGGAGGAATTCACGGTACATTCTATCAGCCTGGTAGGTTGTGTTACTGGTGCGGTCTCTAGCACAAACTGTAGCATTCATGTCTCCAATAATGATGGGAGTGCAGTTGCTGTAAGTGTTGATCAGAGTCTCGATGTGTTCTTGCATTTTTATTCTGTTAGTGAGGGCTTCCTGAGAAAAGATAAGAAAAGAAAAACAACGCAAGCAGTGAAAACACTCCCCACATCAATTAAGGAAAAGAGGATACTTAGGGCCGAGGCACCGTGAATCCCCTTCACCAGAAGAAACAAAACAAAGAATTTATGGGGATCGGGAGGGTTACTAGCAGTAGCCCGTGCCTGATCTTGGCAATGAGAGTTGAGAGAAGTCTTCTCAAGAGCGCGTCTGGTGCTAACAAGTTTATAAGCGTATTGAACAGAATGAGCATGAAGCTTCAGAGCAAGCCTGGTGGCTGTATGAGTGTCAAGACCAAGCTCTTTAAGAGGCTCCAAAGTGTGATGGGTGTAGATGACTTCACCCACACCTAACAAAATGGTATGGAGGGTGACTTGAGCTGAGGCCCTTGAAAGATGGCTACATAGGTCGCGGTGCTGATGCTTGGAGGCCTCCAGCTGATTCTTGCTTCCTGAGAGCTACCTGAGGGCCAGTAGGTGCCCAGCAGTAGAAGATTGGCATTGGCTCCCTGGAGTATGAGAGAGGCAATTCTTCCTTTAGAGTCAAGGCAGGCTGGAGAGCATTGTGTGGCTAATGCTATAGTGTCTCGGACGCAAATTGTGGTGCCACCGGTCCAGTCAAAAGCTGACCAATATTTGTAATTCTTAAGGATGGTCTCCATCCAAGCATGAGGTTTGTTATTTCTGCGGAGTTTGGTTTCAGTGAGAACTAAGATATCTGAATTTTGGGTGGCTATGGTATGGTGGAGGTCCCAGTGGCTTTTAAAGAGGCCTCTGACATTCATGGTCATAATTTTGAGCGTGTTTAACCTAGCTTGAAGAGGCTCTTGGTGATCTTTTCTGTGGTACAATTTGTTATGAGGATAGGTTGTAAGATGGGCTGGGTGGGGGCTTTGTTTTTGCAACCATCTATCGGTTGTGTGGTGCGGGCAGGTGGGGAGTTTGGAACTGATGAGAGGGGTTCTGGGGTAGTGTCTATGTAGATAGGTCTGCTTTCGTGATCATAAGATTTTGGGTCAAAAGGGACAGAGCTGTCTGCTCGGTGTAAGTCAGAGTTAGGGTCCAGGTCGTCCCAGACACTCCCTCTTTGAAGGATAAGTATTCTACCTTGAAGCTTACGCCAGTCATTGTCTGTAAGAAGGGGTTCAGGATGGTTATTTAAAGAATCCAAGAGGTGCCACTCACAATAACTTCCGGTGGAATGGTCAGTGCCTGTGCTCCTTTTGAGAGTAACAGCATGCCCTCTGCCATTTGCATGGGCAATGGCAAGGATAACTGCATCTTTGTAAGCTGCGTTGCATAGAATGCTTTCAACTAAACTTCTAGATATTTGTCCTGTGGTGCAGTGGGGGTGGGCTTGTTGGAGTATGTAATTCTTATCTTGGTTCCAAGGGAGTTTGCTTAGGTAATGGTTGAAAATGGTGATATTGAAGTTGCCAAGTCCTTGAGTGTAGTAACGATTGAGATTAATTTGTTTTCGCAGGTTGCGCTTTTCTAGAGTGTCTTCCATGTGACAGATATGAGAGAGAACATCAGAGCCAGAGGTGATATGCTCACCTAAGGCCATGTTAAAGGAGTGAATCAGACAGAACGCTTTTTCTTGCTTTTCCATGTAGAGTGGGCTCAGAAGGATGGTGTGAGCTCCTGCATTTTCATTTATACAAGTAAGCTTGAAGGTAGTGAAGGGAGGTAAGTTCCTAGCAGTGTTCAAATTAATAGGTCTATTCTTAAGTGAGTCTAACAGTCTCCACTGACCTTGAAATTTTTTGATGGCAAAAGCATGATGATGACTGCGGCACAGGAAACCGTTGCAGCCATGCTGTTGAGCATGTAAATCAAGAATAGTGCAGATGTGTTTACCCGCACTATGTCCAAAAGAGTAAATTTCAGTTTGGCGGAGGTTGTTTGAAAGTAGCCACTGAATAGGGGCATTGTCAGAGAAGCCTATGCCAGGTTCATAAGCGTAGAGCCAGCTTAGGCTGGGGTCATTTCTATGTTGGATGTTGATGAAATTGTTTAGAGCTTCTGGCGTCACAATGCACGCTCCAACCACATTATTTATTGCGTGCACTTGGCAGTGATAGCTTTCATGTCCTTGTTGCTCGAAATATAATTTGCTGTGGCTCGTGGGCATGCCCAGCTGCACCATATGGCTGTTTTGGATGTTCTTATCTGTGGAAGGTGGAGCATAACCGTCAGAAACAGCATACCTAGCAGAGCTTTGGGGCTCCGAATGATATTTCCACGCGAGACTCCTGTGGTCTGTAGGATAGTCTAGAACAGAGGATGGTCCAGCATGGAGATTCCAGTGGAGGGCATACAGGTTCCCGGGGGTATAGGAGGGAGGTTCATGGGCACAGAGAGGCTCTTGAAGTTGTTTTTGCTTGCAATTATAGGAGCTTGAGGGCATGCCAAATTGCATCATGGCATAATGGTTCGTGTTTTTATCGATCTTGGAGGAGTCAAGCATGGCCTTCTCTCCATGACACTGTGTGTGGCACCTGCGATTCACGGAAAAATTGTCTAAGTGCTGAAATTTGGAAAATAATTTGCCAGAGGTTTCCCCCCCCCTTCCGGGAAGTAAAATTTTTGAAAGAGGGGTTGTGGTTGGTAGAGGGAGGTGTGGGAGGAATGGGGGAGGAATATGGAGCAAAGATGGAGGCTTTCATGATGGTGCAGAGTGCAGCACGCACTGCCCTCCTTTTGCCTGGCCTTCCTTTGATGTGTTTTACTGCACGCATCAGGAGCAAGGTGGTGGAGGTAAATTTGGCCTTGCGGGTAGGAGCTTGGACATGGAAGTGGATGTGCACGGCTGCCAGAAGGAAGGCAGAGTGTTTTCTCACATGCATGTTTCTGCTACATGACGAGTGCTTGGGGGACTTTTGTTGGTCTTGACAGGTACTGACACTGTTTGTGCAGGCACCAGACGAATATGCACTTTTAGCATTGGCACTGGAGCAATGTGCAATGTTTATGCAGGCAAATTTTGGTAAAGGGTTATAGTTGTGTGCATGGGAATCCTCTGGCATTGGCTGTTGTTTGTGGTTGAGAGCACTGAGGAGTCTCCATCTTCGCTTGTTTAGGGTCCAGCATAGGGAAAACCTGGGCTGCATGGCACAGAGCTTGTGGTACAGAAATGTCAGAGGAGGCAAGGGCCTGCACAGGGCCCAGGCATTAAAGAGCAAAAAAAAAAGAGAGCAGAGTAATCGTGATGCATATGCGGATTCCCAGGGTATTCATATTATTAAACCAGGATAACAACAAACTTCCTTTTTTCCTTCATGATCTCATGTGTATTTATGAACAGGCTAGCAGTCAAACGTCTTGACTGAGGCCTTTTTCCCTTGTAACCCCTTGCAAGTTCAGTGGCAGACATCGCAGATACACATGTCAGGGTAAGGGGGCCTCAGAGGCCAGGGGCTCCTTGCCCCCGGAGTAGTTGCAGACCTCACAACTGGCACATTCAATTTCAGCTCAAGCGGCAGGCTTGATCTTGGCAGGTGTGAACCCAGCGATTCTGAATATTGGCAGGGCCCATTTTTCTATGATCATGGGTGCAAAGTGAGTTAGGTATTGCTTCTGCTGTAAAGAGGGATTGTCGCCCCTGTCTCTTTTCTTGGCTGTAAAAATTCTGCTACTGGCAAGCCCCTCCATGTTCCTAGGTATCTTTACCTCGATTTAGGAAGGCACATGCAGCGGAACATTGTATGCTTCAAATTGCATGCTCACAAGTTGAGAGTTGAAACTTTTACTTTGGCAAGGGCATTCACCTCTCTGTGATTTGGGTGGCTCAGTTGAGCTACAAGATGAAAAACATGTTATCTTCTGCTCTTGCAACTTGTGTTGTTTTAGAAGAAAGTTCACGCATTTTTTTGTTGCATGGTCTGCACACAGAGTAGTGTCAGATGACACAGGCCCTTCCTATTTTTTCTCAAGCTCGTTCTGAGGATGTCTTTTGCTTTTCCCAAAACCAAGATACTGAGACTTATCGTTTTATCAATGAATTAATGGACTCTTTTCATAACACTGAGCAGCCAAACTATCTGGCTGAAGGTTAGTTACCCTATTGTAATGTAATGTAAAAATTCTCCATGCACTGATGCGCGTAAGATCTATGGGGGTTGCTTGCTCTGCCAATTTTTTCAATCTGTTTTGCTTATAGTTCCAGAGCTCTGTGTGTTGGGCTGTTTGGCCTAGGGGGGAGAAAATAGGGATGGGAAGGTTTGTGTTTATTTGGAGAAGCTTATTTCTCCTTTGCTTTATGGCGGCTGTTTTGTGCGTCTTGGCTACTGTAACAGGGAGTGAGAGGAATGGTGGCGGAAAGAAAGAAAGAAAAGAAAAGAAAAATGGTAGCAGGCTGGCCCTGGGGGAGTTGAGCTAGATTGATGATTGGTCGCATTGTCTGGGGGATTGGGATATGTGGGGGTCAGGTTTCTGTATCGGTGTTGTGAGGCCAGGGGATTGGATGCTGCTTGGTTGGGGAGATTGGGTTTACAAGGTTTACAAGGGAACATAACCATCAGCCAGATAGTTTGGCTGCTCAGTGCGTTGAAAGAAATCCATCAATTCAGAGATAAAACGATAATTGCCATTGTCTTGATACTAAAAAAACGAAACACATCCTCAGAGCCAGCATGGGAGAAATAGAAAGAGCCTTCTTCATTTATCACTATTCTGTGTGCAGAGAAGTCATAGAAAAGATATGCATACTTCCTTCTAAGACAGCACAAAAAGGTGCAAGAGCAAAGAATGCTTGGTTGGGAAGATTGATTTGGGGGAAGGAGCTTGATTGTGATTTGAATCGTGTGCGCTTGCTGGGTGGCTCATTGTGGGGAGACAGCTTGTGGTTTACGTCTTTCTGAAGTGTGGAGATAGTTAGGTTGAGTATGGGGGAGGGTAGAGTTGACAGGAGCTGTTCTCTTCTTTGCAGTGGGAGTGGTTGAAGAAGCTGCTTGAAGGCATAGGGGTGTTGTTTCAAGTGTTTGTGTGGGTGTGAGGGCCAAGAAAAGAGAAAAAGAAAAAAAGGAAAGAAAAAGGAAAACTACGAAGCCAGATAAAACTCTCCCTACATCAATTAAGGAAAAGGAAATTAATTCCCTTGTGTTTGAACACATTGGCTCCGAGCCACAAGTCCCCTCCACCACAAAGTTTTAGAACAAGAGGTGTTAATGGGGATCTGGAGGGTTACTGGAAGCATCCGGCTTCAGAGCTTGGCTGTGAGAAGTGTTTTTGTTCTCAATAGCACGCCTAATGGTAACAGGTTTATGAGCATACTTAATAGAATGGGCACAGACCCTTTCTATTTTTCTCAAGCTCGTTCTGAGGATCATGGTGTCTCTTTGTTTTTCCCAAAACCAAGATAATGAGACATATCATCTTATCAACAAATTGATGGATTGTTTTCATAACACCGAGCAGCCAAACTATCTGGCTGAAGGTTAGGTTCCCTAATGTAATGTAATGTTAATAGAGTGGGCATGCAGATTGCGAGCAAGTTTCAAGGCACGCTGTTGGTCAAGTCAAAGTGTGGGATATTTATGTTTTTTAATTGCATTTCTTGGGTGGGGAACGGCAGGTCGTTTTGATTTGCGTTTTGCACTGAGGAGTGTGCCCAAGTAGCTAAGTTACAAAGGAAAAAGGCCTCAGTCAAGACGTTTGACTGCCAGCCTATTCATAAATACACATGAGGTTATGAAGAAATAAGGAAGTTTGTTGTTATCCTGGTTTAGAAATATATTGTGATAGTTGTCTGTTTGCATTTAGATCGCGTCATTTTGCTAGGTGGTTCGTCCGTTGGACTTGGGGTACTTAGACTCTCAGAGACATTGCAAGCATGACGGCTTGCCAAGCTGTGGGTGGGAGGCATTTCACGTTCGTTGTTGGAGGCTGCTTTGAGGATGTCGTCAGCTTGGGGAACTTCCACTTTGAAAAAGAGAAGAGAAAACTACGCCAGGTCCAGCTGCTTGCGTTAGGGAAAGGTCCCCTGACTAGCAAGCTAGCTAGGGCCTCACCGAGTTCATGGGGACTACATTTGAGTTGAGTGGTTCCTAGTGTATATTTCCTGGACTTGTGATAGCCTCTTCCCAGGGTGCTGGAGAGGTCCCTTGCGTGTTAGGGGAAGTTGTGGAATTTGGTGGGTTAGCCCCTTTGTGTGGCTGCCCAAGCACAAGTGCCTTAGTCCTCACTTCGTGCATGGAATGGATTACATTCTGCATTGCCATTTTCCTTATTCCTGGATCAACAGTTCAAGGTGGTGTTGAAAAACACCGTTTGTTTGGATGCTTCCAGGAGTGCATGAGAGAAGGCATGCACCAGGTGTGACTGGCTCCCTTCTTTTCATCACCCCCCTGGTCCAGCAGAAGCTGTTGCTTAGGCGCGCTCCCCCCTGATGCGCCTGGCCAGCTGGATGTCCTTGGGCATGATGGTGACACGCTTGGCGTGGATGGCAGCCAGGTTGGTGTCCTCAAACAGGCCCACCAGGTACGCCTCCGCGGCCTCCTGCAGCGCCAGCACCGCGCTGGACTGGAAGCGCAGGTCGGTCTTGAAGTCCTGTGCGATCTCGCGCACCAGGCGCTGGAAGGGCAGCTTGCGGATGAGCAGCTCCGTGGACTTCTGGTACTTGCGGATCTCGCGCAGCGCCACGGTGCCGGGCCTGTAGCGATGGGGCTTCTTTACGCCACCGGTGGCGGGCGCGGACTTGCGGGCGGCCTTGGTGGCCAGCTGCTTGCGGGGCGCCTTGCCTCCGGTGGACTTGCGGGCGGTCTGCTTGGTGCGGGCCATGACTGCTGGTTGATTAGGGTTTAGCGGAAGTTTGATTTATTTGATGTCGGGGTAAGGGGCATAAACGGTCTTGTAGTCAAACACGAACACACGACACAGCGCAAAACAGGTGGTCCTGGCGATCCAGGGAGGCCCGACCAGCAGGACCAGCGTTGACTGCCCTGCACGCAAAAAACATACTTCAATGCCAAGGGTCACCGGTTCGACAATTCAAAACTTTTTCAACCTTACGATTCAATCGATAAATTATGTCTGGACGCGGCAAGGGAGGTAAGGGACTCGGCAAGGGGGGCGCCAAGCGCCACCGCAAGGTCTTGCGCGACAACATCCAGGGCATCACCAAGCCCGCCATTCGCCGTCTGGCTCGCCGTGGTGGCGTGAAGCGCATTAGCGGCCTCATCTACGAGGAGACGCGTGGCGTGCTCAAGGTGTTCCTGGAGAACGTCATCCGCGACGCCGTGACCTACACCGAGCACGCCAAGCGCAAGACCGTGACTGCGCTGGACGTGGTGTACGCGCTCAAGCGCCAGGGCCGCACCCTGTACGGCTTCGGAGGCTAAGCTGCAGCAGGAAGAGCTGAGGGAGAACAAGGGGCGAAGTCAATTGACCTCCTGTGTGTGTGTGTGCACACACTGACAAACGGTGTTTTTCAACACCACCAGCCACTGTTGCACTCCTAGGAGAGGAGTCATTGTCTGAACCTCCTGCTCACGTGTCCAGTTTTCTTCGGCAGCATCATGACCACTCTTGGACTGTTGCTACATTTGGAGGGAGCTGAGTGGCCCCTCTGCATGCAGGTATGCACAGTGTGGTGGGTCTGGCCTGGTCAAACTTGGAATTCAAAATTGTTTTGAACTCAGTAATCTCTCGGTGCCAACAACAATCAGCCATAGAAAAAAAGGAAATATTACGCAGGCAGTGAGAACACTCCACAGATGCACAACACATCATTCAATGATTGTGATGATCATGAAAAATTGCACCGAAGATAGCAGTGCAAGCACTCCTATATCTTATCAGGAAAAAAAGACACGATGACTCAGCGTTGTCTCCATCTCAAAGGAAAGGAGAACACTGTGAGGGTCATTGCAAGCATCAGATGGTTTGAAGGAAAGAATAAAACATGTTTTGAAGAAATCCATGTTTGGTCGAATATTAATGTGTAGCCATTCCTTCTACCTCCTGCTCACACCATCATGTGTTACGCAGCAGACACAACCCCACACTGAGGGCCACAACAGCCAACCACGTGAGGCAACCCCACCAACTGAATGTAAACCAGCGGCATGTGCACTTGATTGAAATCAAGTACTGTGAAGACACGAGGCCTGGACAGCAGTTGGAGGCGGCACAGCAGCAGCATGCAGATCTTTGTAAGAGCATTAATGCATAAGTTGTGACTCTCCACACCATCCTCTTGGGTGTTGGTGGGACCTGCTACACTGAGCACACCCTTAACCAGTTTAAACAACTGGGACTTGACCACTTACGCGCCAATAAACTTGCTCGCAAACTTTATGCCCATTCTGTCACGTATGCCAACAAGCTTGTTACTATGCGGTAGTACCACTAGGCGTGCTATTGAAAACAATATTACTTGTCGCAGCCAAGTCATGTAGCCGGGTGCTTCCAATAACCCTCCAGATCCCCATTAGAATCTTCTTTTTGTAGCTTCGTGGTGGAGGGGTTTCAAGGCTCTTCTGAGCCAACGTGTCCCCTTTTCCTTAACTGATGTAGGGAGAGTTTCCTTTGCCTACGTAGTTTTTCTTTTTTTTCTTTCGTGACAGGGAGGGTGTCAACTCTCCTTATCCTGCTCTCCTCCGCCATGCGCCTAGCAACTCCCCCCAGCTTTTTGCCTGGTAAGGTCCAAGTTGATAAGAGGCGTAGTGGTGTTATAGTGTGACTTATAGTGTAAGCATTGTTACTTGCTGTTGTTTACTCTGGGATTGGCCCGCAAAGGTCTACCAAACTTGCACGAAAGCTCCATGCCCACTCTGTGCAATTTGCGCAGAAACTTAACTAAACGTGTCATTGAATCAAAAACACTCAACATAACTCTGGTGCCCAGGGGCCGCATGCTTCCAAAAACCCACCTGACCCACACTGGCTTCCCTCTCACCCTCTGGTGAGGGAGACTCACGGCTCTTTGAGCCAATGCGTCTCCTTTTCCTTTATTGATACAAGGGGTTACAAGGGAAAAAAGGCCTCAGTCAAGACGTTTGACTGCTAGCCTGTTCATAAATACACATGAGGTCATGAAGAAAAAAAGGAAGTTTGTTGTTATCCTGGTTTAGAAAAGTATTGATATCCTGGGAATTCACATGGTGAATGGTGCCTAGACAGGACATCCTGTGGGAGATGTGGAGGTGTAGGAAAGAGAAGTTGTGCTCAAAAAGTGAGGCATACTTTTGACGGAGAGAGCAGACCTGGGGATTGGAGCATCTGAACAACACATGTTTTTCATCTTGTATGTCATCAGAATCACAGATATCACAGACCGGAGAAGTACTATTGGACCAAGTAGCCCGTTCAACTCGGAGAGCGTGTACCCGCAGCCTGAATCTGGCAGTGTTGCGAATGACATGATGGGGAAGATCCAAGTACATGTATTTAGGCATTGTATAAGGTGGGTGAATGGCATGTGCATTTCTGACAGGGAGAGCGCACCATTGATGGTAAGTCAGCCGCTTACTGTTGCTTGCTCTTGGATCAGGGGCTGTGAATTGGTTCCAATAGCCCAGGTGTCTAGATCTCAGGTCCACCACAAATTGACTGAGGTTCACAGGGTCACAAGCCATGATTTGACGTTTCATCAGATCCGAGTGAGCCAAACCATCCAGCGCAGATAAGAGGTGGGACGTCCAACAAGAATCAGTCATGGAGCTAAGGCTGATGTCAGCATGGAGAACCTTTTTGAGGAGGAGACTGTTGCACTTAGTAAGCGAGTTGTAGAAGCGCATAGTGGCACGGAACCAATTGAACTGAAAAGGTTCAATGCCACATTCTCGTAAAATGCTCCAAGATGGTGTTGTGGATTTCACTCCAAGAAGATTTCGCAAAACGTTCAGGATCCACTTCTGCAACAGGTTGTCCACTTCTGCGCCCTGCCGTAAGTAAGGAGTGGCCCAAATCTGGCTAGCATACATTCCTGCTGGGATAGCATACGTTTTCAAGAGCCAGATGAGCGCATGCAGCCGATTTGTAAGGTTGTGGTCGTGAGCAAAGGTTTTGACACGATAAGTCCCCGTCATGCATGGTTTCAGAGCAGCCTCAGCAGCAGTGGAAAGGTTGAGACGTTTGTCACAGACCATACCCAGATATTTAAAAGAATCAGTGTAGGGCAGGGCCTTTTCCTTTATTGATACAGGGAGCGTTTTCTCTGCGTACGTGTTTTTCCTTTTTTCTTGATTTCAATCGCCGCATCAACAACACCCACATAAGTGGCCTCATTGATATCCAACTCAATGAAGAGTTCAACCCCTCCGTCAGCATTCATGCTCACCCTCAAAGGAACAACAACCGGCCAACACAGGTGGTACCTACACCACAACCTCCCTCCACAATGCACTACAGGCATTAGATTACTGGGCGTCGCCTCTTAAGGACACCCAATTCTCGTGTAGCTCCTACAATCAGCCTTTCTAGCACAAACAGAGCACACCCAACTTATCCTGTGACACAAAACAATAACCAACCCATTCCACACAGCAAATCTGCCCCCTTTCACAGGAGGTGGTACCCGCTATTATGACTACCCCCATGGATGAGCCACCCAGTAAAAGAACGCGCTCCCAGTGCAAGTCCAGCCATCACTCCCCCGCTCACCTAGCCCACACCATTCCATCCAATATCCTGCCTCCCACGCAAAATGTCAACTTAGAGACCACTAATGCTGGAATTTCCCCCCATGATAGTGCTCCAACCTTTCATGCTAGTCTGCCTGGTCCACACAATGAAGACCCTGGGATGGGCCTCCCAGCAAACGCACGCGCTCAGCTAAGAAACAAGAATTTAGACATTCACAGCAACACTTGAGCCAGAACACTCAGGGATCTAGTGTCAATCAATAAAATGGCATGCCTTCCATTCCCCATACCCACTCCAACACCCCGAACGGCTCAAACACATAGAATAGTATCCAGTCCTAACAGAAAGAGGATAACTTTGCTTCATGTAGAGACAAAACTTCAGACCCTTACCATAAACCCTCTAGCTTCAAATTGGCAAGGAAACAATGTCTGGAGGTACAAAGAGAATTTGTGGAAAAGCTGGCTCAGGAAGCCAAAGCCAACCACGCCATTAATGCTACCTACTATAATGACATTGACGTCACACATATAGACGCATGGAGAATCTATTCAGCCAAGAGAAAGGACATGAGCAATGACCCCTCACCCCAACAGAAGCAATACCACACACACTACGGGCCCATGATAATAGAGAAGTGGGCCCTGCCTCTCTTCAAGAAAGCTGGCTTCCAACCAGCAAGCATCTGCACTGCTGCCCGCACTGACATTGAATGCGCCTGTTGCCAGGTATGCAACTACCATGGGGGCCTGGAGCCTATCAACTCGGAGCCCCCCTTCCTTGACATGTATGTTTGCAACGTGTGTGAACAAACCTACCACTGAAAATGCACGAGAGAACTTGGTTGCTATAATGATGAGCAAAGGCAAGAAGTCAACGCAGCTGAAGCCTGGGCCTGTCCCGCCTGTGTTAGCCTCAGCAACGAAGACAAAATCAACAGAGCATATAAGTCTAAAGAAGAACTGATTGAGGTTTTTGTCTACCATCATGGGAGCCAGAAGGATTTAAAATTAGCTGGCCCATATTCAACCAGCGCATACAAGAATTTGAATCTCAGCTAAGTAAACCCAACTTTCTCCTGCACACATTGGACTCTGCCCTCTCCAGCCTAGAGAGGCAAGGGTTCAATAAGTCTGATACAGACAGCGCCTGGAGCCTGAAATTAGACATTGAACTTCGCAACAAAATCATTCTTGATATACACACTACCGGTTCACTGCCAACAACCCGCCTGATCCTCATTAGTTCAGTCTCTTTCCCTCTCCTAGGCTAGCTGTAGGTAGTGTAGTTTTGAGGGACCTCTGGTGAGGCCCTTGCTAGCTTGCTAGTTAAGGGACCTTTCCTTAATGTACGCGGCCTGTGGCCTGCGTAGACTTTTCTTTTCTTTTCTTTACACCCTACCAATCCGCAAACGGACATCAAGCCCCCAGGCACTTGTGAGTTCTGGGTTCAAGAAATAGATCTTGTCAAACACAAGCCTAACCCATCCTCCAATCATTCCTCAACAGATGTAACACTTCAAAGCCCCACACCATCTATCCCACCCACCCTGACCCTCCCTGAAACCTACAAATCAAGAGTGGCTTGTGTCTATAACACAGATGGCAAATGTGTCAGGATGATAAACCCTAAACAATTTGACGTCCTTTTCAAAGCATTCCACAGGTCCAAAGCAGAAGGTTTGCATGATGGCATCTGCCCCCCACCAACAAGCTTTGCATCTGCGATACTGGGGCTCCTAGCCCACAAAAACAAATTGGAAGACAAATACCAAAGCAAAAAGACTAAAGATTCCTTCTCACGAACCCTCCCAACTCACATTCATTCCGCTTTCCAAGAATGGGCACATGTCACCCAAGAAAAGAATGCCCTCCCGTTGGACTGTAACACTCAGCACCATCGATACCGTGACATTTTATTTGGTGCCCACTACATTTCTCTCTCCTCCAGGTTTTCTGGGATGTCTTTCTGTCACCCTATCTATGATGAGAAGGCCATGTAACTAGCATTACGGCATGCTACCTACTCTGCCGTCCTTATCACAGAGGCTAGAGCCACCTTCATGCTTCTGCCAGCAAGTGGCAGGCATATGATAACCAACCCCTTCTCAGAACTCCTCAATGCTTACCCACACCTTTGCTATAAGCTTGGGACCATTCCAAAAAGCCAACTTATCTATGACAAACCCCAATCCTGGGCCAGCCAGGAAACTGTCCTCCCCCAGCATACATGGGATTTACAATCATTGCAGTCTGGAATATGGCTGCGATGGTTCACTTGGATAATCAGAACCGTTCCTGGCTTCAGGATCTAGTCAAAGCCATCCCAGAGGCTAAATGGATATGCTGATAATATCAGTAACGTCAGTAACTACCCCATTCGGAATACAAGGCATAAAGTGATGCTTGGGATAAGAAAGTGTGAAAAAACTCCCCTCAGACACGAAGCAGATTCTCAAGGGTCCCCAAAGATCCGCCTCAGGCATTACCATCACAGCTCCTTGTCAGTCCCATTCCAACCTCCAGCTCAAAAGTGCAGATTGGAGATCTTGGGCCTACACAGACGGCAGTTGCCAGGTTCAGAACTTCTTGCCATTGAACGGCAGGATAGTTATAGGGGCAGGTGTGTACCATCCTATGAGTGACTCGCAAAATCTAGTTGAACCTAATGGCGCAGGTATTACCAATACCATAAAAAGAGCTGAGCTGGCTGCCATTGCTGCTGCACTCACTCATGATTACACACATATTGCCACAGATAGCCTCAGCTCACTTCACCGACTCAGAAAGCAAATCCTGTACCCAGAGAAGCATAGACACCACGTGCAAGGAGATTGCAGCCTGAATCTGGCAATTTTGCGAAGGGCATGGTGGGGAAAATCCAAGTACATGTATTTAGGCAGAGTATAAGGAGGGTGAATGGCATGTGCATTTCTGACAGGGAGAGCGCACCATTGATGGTAAGTCAGCCGCTTACTGTTGCTTACTCTGGGATCAGGGGCTGTGAATTGGTTCCAATAGCCCAGGTGTCCAGATCTTAGGTCCACCACAAATTGACTGAGTTTCACAGGGTCACAAGCCATAATTTGACGTTTCATCAGATCCGAGTGAGCCAAACCATCCAGCGCAGATAAGAGGTGGGACGTCCGACGAGAATCAGTCATGGAGCTAAGGCTGATGTCAGCATGGAGAACCTTTTTCAGAAGGAGACTGTTGTGCTTACCAGGTAAGCAAGCTGTAAAAATGCATAGTGGCACGAAACCATTTGAATTGGAAAGATTTCATGCCACATTCTCGAAGAATGCTCCAAGACGGTGTAGTCGTTTTCACTAAAGAAGGTTGCGCAAAAAGTTTAGAATCCACCACTGCAGCGGGTTGTCCATTTCTGCGCCCTGCCGTAAGTAAGGAGTGGCCCACATCTGGCTGGCATAGATTCCAGCTGGGGCAGCATATGTTTTGAAAAGCCAGATGAACGCATGCAGCCAACTTGTGAGGTGGTAGTCGTTAGCAAAAGTCTTAACACGATAAGTCCCCGCTATGCATGGTTTCAGAGCAGCCTCAGCTGCAGTGGAAAGGTTGAGACGTTTGTCACAAACCTTACCCAGATGTATTTGAAATAATCAGTGTAGGGAAGGCTGTCATCATCAGACAATAGGGGGGGAAGACTGTCAGCCCTGAATGGAAGCAGGCGACCTCTGACTTTCTTGTTTTGACAGTCAGATCCCCATTAGTTTTGCTTCTTGCTCTCTCCTAGGCTAGTTTTGGCTAGTTTAGGTGGAGGGCCTCTTCGTGAGGCCTCTAACTTTTGTTAGGGGTTCTTCCCTTAATGCACGCGGCCTCGAGACTGCGTAGACTTTTCTTTTTTCTTTACTTTTCTTTTCTTTGACAGTCAGGCATTTTCTGGTTGCATAATCCTGCAGCTTGTCCAACATCATGATGGTTTGCATGTGGGTGTGGTTGTTTGCAATCAGGGCGAGGTCATCTGCATAGAGCATATTAGAAACATAAAAGTTTGGCAAGCCTGTCACCGCGCCTGTTGCCCCCTCAGTGATGCGGCCATTGTCATTTACGTAGATTGAGAACAGGAGTGGTGACAGAGGGCATCCTTGTTTAACACTGTGCGTTGGCTGGACACTCGCCCGTTTATCTCCGCCAATAAGGATGTATTTGCCACCTTGGTAAAGGTCTTAATTGATGGGGATGAGCTGGCTGGGCATCTGGCATTTATGTAGTTGTTCCCACAGTCTGTCCCTGGGAATTAAGTCATACGCCTGCTTGAAGTCAATAAAAGTGACATATAAATGTGGGGAGCCTTGGGGTTGAAGTGTTTGAGCCGCATGCTTTAGGTGCCTCAAGATAAAAAAAGTGGCTGTAAGCTATTGCGGCCTGGAAAAAAGCCAAATTGATTGTCAGGAATAATGCTGTATTTAGCGCACCAGTCTTGAATAATGGAGCGGAGGACATTTGTGTACAGGCGATGAAGTGTGTTACTGACTGCAAGCATCTGGTAGTTTGAAGGACGTGTCACAGGGCCCTTTTTGTATATTGGTGCGAGTTTGGCAGCTTTCCAGGAAGAGGGGATGCGGGCAGTTTTAAGCATGAGCGTGAAGAGTTGTGAAATGTATGGAGCCAGCACATTGTAATTTTCAAGACCTCTGCCATGATGTTTTGGGACCAGTTTGCAAGCCTGTTTTATGAAAGGAGGTAGGACTGTGTCAAAGCCGGGTGAAGAGGTACTGCTCATGTTGGAAATGTGCTTAGATACAAGGGAGGTAACCTCAACTTCCCCAGGCAAATTGAAAGGGTGCGGACCTGTGCCCTCTGATGCTCCATTATGTGAGCCATGAGTTTCAATGTAGGAAGGAGAAGAGTGGCTTAATAGGTCGTTGATATGATCCCGCCAGGCCTGCTCAGAAATAGGAGTGGTACTGGAGCTCACAGGTTTCTTCAGATGTTTGTGCACGGCCGGATCTTTTTGGAATAGCTTGCACATGAACTCTGCAGCTCGAGTGCGGGTGTATCGTTGCTTAGCACGCTGCGCTTCAGCTTTGTACTCTCTGTGCAGTTGCTCACAAGCATGTCTTGCTTGCCCAGTCTTCAGCGCAATTAAAAAGGCATTCTTTCTGGCTGTACACACATCATTGAACTACTCAGGCTGTTTGTGATTTCTGTTACGCACCATTTGCTGAGAGTGAGGTCTGAGGGCAATCAGACCAACGCCCGGGTGCCTGGCTGCATTAAAAATCCATGACTTCAGGCAGGCACATGCTCTTTCAGTATCTTGATCTGTGACAGCGGACTCAAAGGCCTCCCTGCTACTCACGTCCCCTCAATGTGTGCAGCGTAAGCTTATGCTTTATCAGCCCTCCATCGAAAAAGGTATCTCTCTGGGAAGTCCTGTAGTGTCTCACTGTCAATGGAGTGAAATCGTTTGTCAATGTGTGCTGTATGCGTGTCTGGGATGTTTAAGGCGATTATATGAAAGCAGTGGTCTAGACAGATAGGCTCGGTGAGTGTCACTGCTACCTACGACACAATCCAGCCTACTCCCAAAAGCTTTGCCTCTGAGCTCACGGGCCTCTCCTCGTGCTCAATCTTGATCAGCAGCAAACACGAAGTTAAAGAAGTGAAAGCTTCATACATGCGCATCCTACCTAATCACATCAACACAGCCACGCAAAAATGGGCCCTAGTAACCCAGAAAAAATGGCATCACCGCTGGATAGGATAGGATAGGGTTACATAGCTGTACCTGCCTACAAGGGCAGCTTAGCTGAAGCAAAAGGTGCCTGTAACCAAGCCAAACCGAAAATGTGTAAATGTCGACTGAAAGTCTTGAGCTGAGTTCAGAATTGTCAACTGTAAAAAAAACACTGTCACTCTAAATAAACAAGCATGCAAAGTAATGCACAAAAACTCTACAAAGCTTCAGTGTCAGGAAAATGCACTTCACCCCTGGATCACAACCCATATCACCTGCACTGCTGGAGTGAAGTCCCCCAAGACAGGGTCTCTTGAGCAATCCATAATGCCCTCTCATCCCAATTATCAGGATTCTCAACATGTCATCTGGTTTATGACGACCACGTCATGTACCTTACCCTCAAACATGCCATTTACTCTGCAATACAATATAATATAGTAGTAAAGCCATAGCAACTTTCCTGTTCTTACCAAGCTGGGGAGATTCAATGTGCACAAATCCGTACTCAAAAGCTTCTTAATGCCTACCCTCACCTCTGTTGCACATTGGGAACCATAACCTCCATGACCCTCAAATATACTACTCCCCCGTTCTGGGTCAGTAAGGAAATTATGCTCCCCCACCACTCCTGGAGACTACAAATTATCACCGTCTGGAATACTGCAGCAAGAGTTCGCCTAAATGAAAACAACCCAACTTGGCTCGCTGATTTAGCACGAGATATCCCTGAAGCACGCTGGTGGAAAACACCCATCAGCAATGACACAGTTCTCAATGCCAGACGCCCAGACATCGAGACTGGTCTCAAGAAATTTGAGAAGCTACCCTCAGACCAACAACAAATTCCAAAGAACATCATCCAAAACCAACAACCCCTCTTGCCGCTTGCCGCATCTAGCCCAAACCTGGTCCGAGAGGTTCAGGATTGGAAAGAGTGGGCATACACAGATGGCAGCTGCCATATCCACCTTGGAAAACAAGTAATAGGAGCAGGGGAGTACCACCTTGACAATGATAGTCCCGATTATGTCCAGCCATATGGAGAGGGGATCACCAATACCATTGTAAGGGCTGAACTAGCCGCAAAAGCAGCTGCTATTCTCCAAGGCCACTCTCACATCGCCCCCGATAGCCTTTCTTCAATCCATCAAATCAGAAGCAAACACTGTACCCAGAGCTTCACCGTCAGCATGTCCAAGGCCATATCCTTAAAACAATAGTGCAGCTTATACGCAATTCACCTATCCCCATTTATTTCTACAAGGTTCAATCTCATGTTGGAATTGCGAGCAACGAATGCGCAGATGCCATTGCCAAACATCAGGCTATTCAGGATGATGACACCCTTGCAGACACAACCTTCCTGGGTGAACCTTGAAGGCAATCCTTTCCATAACACCACCTGGCTTGCCTTTGAGGAAGCTACCCGCTCCCACGAAAGCACATCAGAACGCCCTGACTTGCCTGCCCCAAAGTTTAAACACTTTTCCAACATTCGTGATGCTCTGAGGACACACATGCACTCAAAACACAGACTTGGAAATGCTAACATAGAGACAGGATACTACCCATATTACCAAAGCCTACTTCCTACAGTCCATAAAAAGGTTAGCAATGCCTTTTGGACCATGCCAAAACTTCCTTTTAAAATGAAACAAAACGTTTCCAACTACCGCACAGGTACCCTCTTCAACCAAAAGCATGCAGTGCGCTTTAAAATGTTCACCAGCCTACAATGTCCCCTCTGTGGGGAGCCAGACAGTGCCCTTCACATTCTTTCAGGATATAAACACTCCACCATATCAAATATGGTAACCGAGCGCCACAATGTTGCCAGCAGGGTCCTCCTTAAAGCTATCAGCAAAGGCCCTCTTGGGGCAGACCTTGCCTCCATGGACATTGGCAGCGCAGATCATCTTGCTTTACAGAACCTGCAGATCCCTGAACACTCAACAAATAGAGCCCTTCCCAAATACATTTCCCCTCGTCGTTTCCCTGACAAACAAAGGCTCCCTTCTAGTCGCCCTGATGCAATATGAGTTGTTCCAATGAAAGAGTGCCAAGGACAAAGTCCCGGTATCCATTGAGAAGTCAGGGGGGTGTGGAGGGAACAGGGAGCACTCAGTGCCAGCCACAGCCACTCCACCTCCTTCCAAAGTCCGGCACCCTGGTCAGCTCCTTCCAGAACAGAGGCACGTCCATCTCGTGGAGGTCAAATGCTGTGAAGACACCAGGCCCAAGAATCAGCTGGAGGCCTCCAAGAAACAGCACCGCGCTCAGGGCCTCAGCTTAAGTCACCCTCCATACCATTCTGTTAGGTGTGGAAAGGGTCATCTACCCCCCCCCACACTCTGGAGCCTCTTAAAGAGCTTGGTCTTGACACTCATACAGCCACCATGCTTGCTCTAAATCTTCATGCCCATCCCGTCCAGTACGCTTTAAAACTTGCTAGCACCAGACGCGCTCATGAGACGACTTCTCTCAACACCCGTCACCAAGATCAGGCATGGGCTACTGCTAGTAAACCTCCTAATCCCCATTGACTTCCTTTTTTTTCTCTTGGTGAAGAGGATACACGGTGTCTCGGCCCTAGGTATCCTCTTTCCCTTATGGTACTGGCTCCTCTGCCCGGCATCAAAGCCACCCTGATGCTATCTTGTGCGCTCTATCCCAGGCAGACAAGCTCACTTTGATCCTTCTGAGATCCCTCCTCAAGACAGGGACATTCACCTTGTTGAATTGAAATTATGTCCAGACACCATAACCTTCATCACTTTAAAAACTGCAACAGCTCAACATGCTCATACTATAACCAGACTCAAATCCTGCAGCTCAAGAATTCCTTAAAAGAAAAAGGTGACTCTGCACATCATCTTAATTGGTGTGGCTGGCACTGTTCACAATGATTACACGATCAAACCTCTTGTCAATCTGGGCCTAACCAAACAAAAAGCTAAAACACGAGAATTCAAGCTTAGCTACCATGCTATCCAAAAATTGATAACAGTTATTAACACCAGACATGCTCTTCATTTTCAAGGGGCTTCTGAAGGGGAGTTTTCTGGGCGCTCAGCGGTGGAGGACGGGAGAAGGAGAGTCCGGGCGTCCAGGAGCATGGCGAGCAACCCCCCCGATCCCCATTAGATCTTTTTCTGGCTCTCTCCTAGGCTAGCTGTGTCTAGTTTAGGTTTGGAGGGCCCTTTGGCGAGGCCCCTGCTAGCCTCTTAGTTAGGGAACCTTCCCTTAATGCACGTGGCCTCAGGCCTGCATAGGCTTGTTTCTTTTCTTTCAAAGTACAAGTTGTACATTGTTGATTAAACGTTCTGAGCATTTATCTGATCCAACAACTTTGATACCTTCGAGCATATTCTATCTTTTTCTTACTAGTGCACTGTAGCTATGCGAGGTGTAAAGCAAGGTTGTTCTCTTTCTCCTCTCCTTTTTACGTTTTACATTAATGATGTTGAATTGATTGCTGAGGATGTGAGGGGGGCAGTAACTGGGACAGACAATGTTCGTGTGACCCACATATTATATGCTCAGGCTGATGATCTCACAATGCTTTCCAATGAGGCAGGTGCACTTCAAACCATGTCGCGCAGGCTGAATGTGTATGAAAGGAAGAAGCACCTCATCATCAACACTGTAAAGTCAGAGATTGTGCACTTCAACTTTAAAGGGATCAATCTCCCTGTTTTTACGATTGGCAGTGACACTCTTGCTCGTAAGGACTCATTTAATCATCTTGGCATGATGTTTTACAGGACTTTGAACATGGCTGAACCGGCAAAAAATGCATCTCGTGCTATGCTTACATCTGCTTACAGGATTCGTCATTTTGTACATGAGCACAAACTGGCGGATAGGCTGCATGCTTCCTCGTGGCTTGCAAAGACGTGTGTTGTTCTTGTCCTTCGCAACACTGCCAGATTCAGGTTGCGGGTACACGCTCTCCGAGTTGAACGGGCTACTTGGTCCAATAGTACTTCTCCGGTCTGTGATATCTGTGATTCTGATGACATACAAGATGAAAAACATGTGTTGTTCAGATGCTCCAATCCCCAGGTCTGCTCTCTCCGTCAAAAGTATGCCTCACTTTTTGAGCACAACTTCTCTTTCCTACACCTCCACGTCTCCCACAGGATGCCCTGTCTAGGCACCATTCACCATGTGAATTCCCAGGATATCAATACTTTTCTAAACCAGGATAACAACAAACTTCCTTTTTTTCTTCATGACCTCATGTGTATTTATGAACAGGCTAGCAGTCAAACGTCTTGACTGAGGCCTTTTTCCCTTGTAACCCTTGTAACCCATGTGTGTTGTTCCAGCTGGTATGTACGCGAGTCAGGTGTGGGGCACAGGTTTCATGCAGACGAGCAAAGAATTCTCTAGTGCTTTGCAAACTTTGCATTTGTCTTTCTTGAAAGGTTCCTTGGGTGTGAAGCGTACTACCACGAACTGGGCTGTTTTCAGAGAATGTGGACACAAACCATTGCAATATTATTGGTTCAGAGCTGCAGTCAAGCTGTATAACAGCATGCTTGGTACAAATAGCAATACTTTGCGCCGTGTTGTGCAAGCCGATTTGAAGTTACAATCTAAGGATGTCAAGTGCTGGACGGCGCAGTTAACTCAAGCCTTTCAAGGTCTGCATAGTTTTGAAAATTTTGAGCAGGCTGTGAAGTCAGGGGTGCTATATCCATGAATGATTTTAGTGCAGACTTGTGGTACAGATTGCAAGGAGTTTGGAAAGAAATTGAGTCAGTGGATCCCAGAGGAAACAAAAATAAGCTTGCTACTTACCAAGCTTGGTTTGCTACTCCTTTTGCATGCAGTGCTCATCAAACCTATGCACCCCTGCATTGGTATCTTTTTGTGGATTTGCCTACGCAACTTATGCGTCATGTGAGCAGGTTCCGGCTTTCCACTCATACTTTGAAAGCTGGATCGACTGTTTGGCAGGATGGAACCTCTGTGTGTGACAGGTGTTTTTCAACCAAAACTTAAGCCTTCATCTGAGTTGAAGCACATGTTCTTTTTAATATTGCTGACGAACAAGTTTGTTCATTGCGATGCGAGTATCACGCGCTTTTTGAACCTCACTACGAGTGGGAGTCCCAGACTTTACTGAGACACAACCTTTTTTGCTGCATCAAGTGAGTTCTCAAGCTGTTTCTTAGTTCCTTCATCAGCGAATTACAAAGCTTTTGCTTTTTGTGTCCAAGCTTAAGGATCTATTTTTGGCTGGCTGAGACCAGCCACAAGCCGATCAGCCCAATGACCTGGCTGAAGGTCACCCCCCATTGTAACCATTGTAACCAGTACTAGTGCACTAAAAAGCTTAAGTCTGGTTTGGTTACAGGCATATTTTTTATGCTTCAGCTGGCACTTGTCCTGTTTAAGTGTAGGCCATGTGCTGCTTGCTGCTTGTATTCCTTTCAGACCTCAATAACCTGCTTGTTGCATGCCTCAGAAACCGCACATTGAGACCTCAACTTGCTTGTTGCATGGCTCTGAAATTGCAGTTGTCTTTTTTCTGTAGATGAACCTCCGTCCTCTTTTTGTGCTCTAGTTGGACCAAGCTTTTTCACATGAATATTCTGTTGGCTGGCCAGGACCAGTCACAGGCCGATCAGCTGAACAGTCTGGCTGAAGGTTCCCCCGATAAATCTAAATTTAAATCTATGCTTCAGCTAAGCTGCCTCTTAGGCAGGTACAGCTATGCAACCCCTTTCCTTCCCTATGAGCATAATCTACCTCATGCTATTCCATCAAACACCAGACCACAACAAACATAAATTGCCTCCTTTCTTTCCAGTCCAAGTTTTGTGAGTTGAGCGTTTTTCGGACAGGTCTGGTTACAGGCCTCAGTGTGTCTGCTCAGCTGTCCTTGTGGGCGGATATCGCGATGTAACCTGACCTTACCTCCCTGAGTGAACTTGGACTGGTTTGGTTACAGGCAAGTTTTGCTTCAGCTCAGCTGCCCCCGCAGGCAGGTACAGCTATGTAACCTTTCCCTTCCCTTCCCTCCCTGAGTGAAAGCAGGGAGGTCAAGGCTCACCTGCCCCCCCAAACCTTCTTACCCACCCTGACCCAGCCTGACAACCAAAGACCCCATATTTTTTGCAATGGTGTCTACTATCCCACCACATTACCCCTTGTTTCCTGCTTTTGATCACCTTAGCACACATAATGAGCTGATTATTTTGTGCAGGGTTGCGCTTTCTTAATCATAGAATAGGACTGCATCAAAAAATATTTGGAAGTGTTGGAGGCAGGTAGGCTCCAAAAAGTTTCCTGTTATAGAATTCCAGAATGGCCAAGTAGGGACCTGATGGCAACACACCAGAGCAATTGTGGGTCTTGAAAGGCATGGTGTTGGTGCTGTAAAGCACCCACATGTGAAAAACTTGCAAATTTTATCGATCACCTGGAAAGCAAGAAGGTCAGCTTGATGCGGAATGATTGGAAAACGCGCTTTTACACACTGTATTGGCAAAGGCTGGTGTATTCAATCGCAAAAGCATGGAGATTACAACACAGGAATGGCATACTCTGGCTTTCGGGGCAATCCAAGGAAGGCACCTTGCCCTGACGGCTTTGAGCTCGTGAAGATTGTTGCCCAAAAACAAGGAATTATGCCCTGAAGGTCCGAAATAGCGGGCAGGAAAATCCAACAGGAATGGACATCCTCACAAGAAATGTACGACCCTTGCATCATCCTTTCTCCCTGGTGTGCATCTCTTAAATGACATTCAAATGTCCTGAGATGCTCAGGGAGCAGCACCAAAACGCCATGCACTGCTGGAGGATCCCTAAGCGCAGCCTATGCATTACATTAATGCCACCTCAAAAGCATTCTTACGGGACTTGTGAGCGGATGGAGAACAGACAAGCATGAACCCTAACCGACGACACACTGCCCCCAAAGGACTAGGGTGTGCAAGCCTTAAGAGTCTTCCTCAGACCCAATAACTCTGCAGCAAGCATGCCCATAACCACAACGTGTAGTGTACTAATCCATCAATCATCGCCACAAATTATTGGTTCCATCACTTCAACAATCATGAATTTGACCCCGCACAAGTTGCAGGCAAGAAATCATGATCTCAATGGTGGGCTCACCAAGATAACTCCATCACCACGCACAAATAAAAAGGGCACGGTCCGCTTCTGGGTCTGCAGCACAGGAGCAAGGTGACCACAAGTAGCGAAACATGATTCAAATGGGTATGACGTCACAGACAACAGGCAGGCAAGCCAGGGGTACATTGGAAGCGAAGTGAAGCTTTGCACAGGATGCACAGGATCCAATGAGTCCTGTCCTCAGTCGGGGAATGAGGACAAGTTCAGCAGCGGAAAGATGCCTCTGCTCTGCTGTTCCCAATTTATCAGTGCTGAGAGCGGCACTGATCAATATTTGATCAAATTGTGATAATGTGCACGAGACATGAAAAACCTAGTTGAATGGTTGTTTAGGACAACAAAGCACACAATGCCTAGATTCCTGGGTCCAAAGATATCCAATGTATGCGCCTGACGCATATGCACATCACAAACGGTGTGTGCATGTGCTTGCTGTGTGTTTCTTCTCCCCATTAACCCAACTGTTGATGAAAAGTGAGCTATGCAAACACGTAGAATTGGTTAATTCAAATTTACCTCAAAGGTTGACACTTGCGTGGGCTCAGATGAGCAAGTGCACACACAAATAAGCTAGCAAATAATCATGCTGGTGCTCACTCATGCACACCCTGCAGCTTGCCCTTGAAACCAGATTTTTGACTGGATTGCAACACACCTTGATGATTTCCTCGTAGGTCTCATCATCAATTTCCACAGTGGTGGTCGTCTCCTCTACATCTCCCACGATCATGTTCAAGTGCTGGTCAAAAGCCTGGAGGATAAGCATGAGCATGAAAGTTGGATGCTGCTGCTGGCACCGTTCCACAGTGCGCACAGTTCTGTAAGAAATCGTCCAAATGGACACCCACATGGAGCCTCCCTCTCAATTCCCGCTCCCCTCGTAGCTTGACATACACTCTTTCATCCAGACTGAGTTTAATCAAGTCCAAGGGCTCTTTAACAGTGGCTCCCTCCTGTTGCGGTATGGCTTCAGCTGCCTGTTCAGCCATTTCCTCTCCGCGAATGCGACCAATGAATTACAAACAAATAATTTATATTCTTTTTACTTACACTTGTTTTAGAGCACTCGGTGTGATGATGTCAATTCCAGGACTTGCTAGATGATCATGCTATAGTTGCGGTAGTTGCACCACAGTGCATAGCCTGTGACTGTGCCGGCCCTATGCTGATGTTTGGCAGGCCTCTCCTGGTGTCTCTGATTGCCTGCTTGTGCTGCTTGTGTGCTGCCAACGCCAGCACGCTTGGCAGATATGGGTTGCCGCAAGATGGGCAGCAAGGGAGGTCTCTGTTGGCTGGGGGAATGTGTCAGCCTTGGGAGAAGACAGGGCCCATAGAGCCTGCGGTGAGAGGCTTTGTGCGAACTTCGCTGAGCCTGGACACAGATGCACACTGTGTTCCCAAGAGCCTGTGCAATCAGGCTCAACACTGCATTTTTCATGCTTCCTGCCACAGGTCTTCACCACCAACCCTGTCATAGACCTGCAGTGGGTGGACAAAGCAGACAAGGTGAGGCCCATCTCGTCCGCACGGGAGCACCGTGAAGCGCGCCCTATGGACCGCAAGAAAATCATTCATGTTGCATTTGCTGACCGCCTCTCCTGTTTTTTTGGTTGCATGCAGGAGGTATTTGCCATAACCAAGAAACGCGGGATAGATACAGGGGGGCTGTGGCACTCCTCAGATGGGGGAGAGCACTGGGAGGACAAGACAGCCATGTTGTATGGTAGGCAGGGAGTAGGCGAAGGGCAGCAGGACGAGTTCATTTGTACTTTCAGCTCGTGCGCTCCTTGATGTTTGCCAACCGGCATGTGTGTAGCTCCCATCAGGCATTGTGCAGGTGTGCCTCACTTTTACCAAGCGTTTTGTAGAGGACAAAAGCTAGAGGACTGTCCAGCGATGCATTGCGGTCGTCAGCTGGCATGGCCTGTTGACTGGCGCTCCCACCACTTTATTTATGTACCTGGTGTGTGGCAGTGATGCTTGCATGCCCACACTTGCATCTTCTGTCCCCCCTGCCTGCAGGTTCCATGCCACAGACTGAAGAGGCTTTGTCAGAGAGTGTCGACATCCTGAACATCTTCACACCGCCTGGGAACCCGAAAGATGTGGTCCTCCTTGGGACTGGTTCTTTTTTGTGGTAAGTGAGCTGTGCAAGCTACCAAGATCGTCAATGTTGGTGCATTTGGAGGGTGAAGCTTTGTAATATGCTTGTGCCTGCAAGAGTGCAGCGTTTGCAGCCTGTATGTCTCCTTGGGGCATGCCATGCGAGAATCGCTCCAACCCCTCCTTAGCTTACATGGGTTTTGCTTGGTCCTGGGTCGTTACCCCATGGCTTGTCCACTTGGAGTCCATGCAAACATTGTGGACGACCAAGCCTTCCCTTGGGTTTCTTCCTTGTTAGGTTTTAGCTGGTCGGGTTTGGGATGCTTGTAGGGGTAGGTTGCTTCTCTTGACCTAGACGCTGGAACTCCAGTCAAATTGGAGGCACTCCTGCGCCCCATACGCCATTCCACACCTGCCCTCTCTTGTGTGTGTGTGTGTGTGTGTGTGTGTGTGTGTGTGTGTGTGTGTGTGTGTGTCTGCAGGGTGTCGAGCGATGCAGGGGCAACCCTCACAGCGAGGCGCCTCCCAGGTGGCCTGAAGGGCGCCTACATCAGGTCCCTCAAGATCCACCCCCGCAGGGTGAGAAGAGGGGCAGAGGATGGGTTGCAGGCTGCAGGGTTATTTTCCATATCAAGGGAAGACAACAAAGGCTGGAGATGTCTCCTTTTCGCTAGAGGGGGTCCTGGTAACGATTCTCCTCTACCGGACTGGTGGACTTTGTTTGGGTTAGTGGTTGCACCTAGCAGTGCTGTCCTCCTCACCTTGATGCTTAAGCAAGCGGGTAAGGCACGCAAAAGAATTCCATGGCAATGTTGCAAGGTGGGTAAAGGCTGAGGCTGTGCATGCCAGGGCAAGTACTGCATGCGTGCCTTGCATGCTTGTATGTGCATAACGTGTGCAGTCTGTGCATGGTGTGTGTGCGAGTCACTGTGTGTGCTGCGTGTAATGAGGAATGCTTGCCTCACATGCTTCTATCATGTCTCATGCGAGGGAAGGGCGTGCTGGATGCCAACCTAAGAGCACGGCAGCTATGCTTCTTTGGCACAAATGTCATCACTTTCTGGCATGCACGAAAGCACTCGTACACACACGCGCGCACACATGCACGCACGCGCACACACACACATACACACACACGTGCCGTTGCAGAATGACTGGCTGATGATGCTGGCAAAGCGGCCAGGATGCACAGCCTTGAGCCACGTGTCCATGCAGTGCCCCTTTGACCTCATGGTTACACAGGTAAGAACGGGTTGGGTGACGCAGGAATGAGGGGTGATCAGCAGTAGGTAGGCATCCACACAGTGCCCCTCCAATCTTATGGTGTATGGTGTATGGTGAAACAGATAATAAGGTGGTGAGTCAGCAAAGGGTAGGCCTCCATGCAGGGTCCAGCTCCTGACCACCTCATGGTGCATGGCGCATAGTGACGCAAGAAATGAGGTTGTGGGTCAGCAGCAGGTAGGCCTCCATGCAGGGCCCCTCCAACCTCATGATAACACTGGTAGCGAGCACGACAGGAGAAAGTAGGCTTGCCCTTTTGGTAGAGGGTTTCCAATTTTTCCGAACGTGTAAGTTTGTGCCGAACAGCTGAGTTGAAGCCTAGCAAGGGCAAAGGCTAAGCGTTTCAATTTTAGTGCCAACGACCAGATACGGCAAACCTCACTGGTTGTGCAGGAGTGTGCCTGTGCTAGTGTGGAGGCGGGCACAGTTTTGAAAGCAGGGTGGTCTTGCTATGGTGATTTTGTTCTGAAAGAGGTTTGTGCTGGGAGACCTGTGGACGCACTCCTGAAGGTGCTTTCTTAAGAGCTTCAAGCGATAGAGGGGAGAGGCATGTCTGCACGTGTTGCACAGTTTCCAGGGAAGGAACTGGAGGACAAAAAGAGAAGCTGGAAGAAAAAAAGAATGGAAGAAAAGCATGTTGTGTCCAATCCATGTCATGGTGTCATGGGCTCTGGCTCACGGTGCTGCAGACAGCAAATGATGCAATGGTGCAAATTTTGTGTTTTGATTTGATACAAGTTTGAATTCAACAACTGAACCCAATAAGTAAAACGATTGCTCAGGATCGGGCGGCAGACTGGACCAGGTAGCCCCCAAGATGCTATCCACTAAAGCGCCAGGAGAAGAGCTGCAGCTGCTGGTTCCGTGCTCTGTTTCATAGACCATGGTCTGCTAGATAATGAGCACATCAACATGCCCCTGCCCTTCAGCCAGCCAGTTGATTACATCGCCCTTGCAGAACCTGTACAGTGGCGAACCCACATGGACGAATCTCACTGCCAATGCCAACGGCAAGGTGGCAGGCTTTGTGGACTTTGATTGGGGCGCCAATATCTGCCCTGACAACGAGTGTGGCAACAAGCTTGTGGTGCGTGTGGTTACAGGCTGGAATAGCTGCCCTCTCCTGCTGCTGCTGCTGCTGCTGCTGCTGCTGCTCACATAAAAAACTTTGCTATGTTTAGGTCCCTTTGTAGTGCTCTTGCAAAGGAAGAACACTGCTTATGAGATGTTGAATCGACTTCTGGTTTATCTGCTTGAAAGCTGCTTTCACATCGTTGTGCATGTTCGAGCAACGCTCTTGTTGCGGTGTCATCCTCCTTCAGCATGGCTTTGCACTCTTTGAGTGCGTCAGAATTTTTGCGTGCTATTTACAGGTGCTTGATTTCAATAAGTGCAGTCCAGGTTTGCATTCCAACCCCATAAAACGAGGAAGCAAGTTGCAGTGTTGTACTAAGTGTTTGCTAACGCTCAGCTGCGCTTGATAAGCACAAGCCTCCAATTTTTCCTATGTTTTAAAGGGTGACCTTTTTCTCTGCACTCCGTGCTGTTTCAAGTGCTACTGCAAGCCAAGGCCAGGTTTGCCGGCTCTGATTCTGAATACACATGAGCTGGACAAGCGTGCTAGACTTGCACATTGCTATGCAGTGCTTTTCCCCATCCCCAATCCCTGCCCATCAGCTCCTGAGCGGCTCCCTGCTCATTGCCCTACGAGCCCTGAGTGTCCTCAACCGTGCCTTGCACTCGGACCAAGGATAAGAATGTTTTGGCCATATAGCCCTACATGTTCTCAATCGTACTTTGCATGCAGACCAAGGATGAGAATGTGTTGGCCACCTATTACGCCAACCCTGGTGACTACGACATGCCATGGGACCCCGATGTTAACTTCATCGTATCAGACAACTTCTTCAAAGACTTCTCCATCCATGTGAAGTGCGGCAATCAGTTTGAGGTCGTGGGCAGGTGGGTGCTGAGGGCTTGGGGGACCCAGTGCTACTAGCTGAAGCACTAAACAGTGTGTGAGTGTGTGCCAGTGTGTGTGAGTGCATGCATGTATGTGTGTGTGAGTGCGTGTGTGCGTATGCGTGTGTGTGTGTGCACGCGCGCGCTCACTTTTTGAATTGTCCATCCTGAATTTGGTGCTCTCAGGTGCTTTGCTTTACAAGCTCAGCCTAGTTCTAGGATTGGAGCGCTGCTTGCTGCCTGCTTTGTGAACGCTCGTGCCAACAGCGTGTTGTAATTGAGTGTTCCAACAGCATAGGATCCTGTGTACATGCTGCTTTTCAAGCTCAGCCTGGTTTTGTAACTGAGAGCGCTGCTTGCTGCCTGCTTTGTGGACACTCATGCCAACAGCATGGTTCAGTTCAGCGCTCTAACAGTATATGATCCTGTGAACATGCCCAACCTGGGTTACAACAGTTACAAAGCAGGGTGGCATTCTGCGGGGTTGTCAGGCTGATCAGCTCGTGGCTGGCCTCTGGTACATATCACCAACAAGGCTGTGTGCCTTGTGCCCACGGCTGCCTGTATACAGTCTGTGTACGTGCCCGTGGTTCAGGAAGGCTGTCTGCGCAACCCTGGATTGCTCAGGCTACATCAACTTCTCAGATGCTACTGTGACCTGAGAGGAAGAGAAGATTACATGTACATGCCCCAAGGCTGTCTGTGTTGTGCCCAAGGCTGCCTGTGTACAGTCTGTGTACACACCCACGTCTGCCTTAAGCTGTCTGTGCTCGTGTTCCCAAGGCTGTCTGTGCTGTGCTCACCTGCAGGACGGTGTACCTTGCCTTCGCAAACTCCTGTCCCACAGACGTGAATGGCAAGCCCCTGAAGGAGCCTTCCAAGTTCCCAGGGGTGAGTGTGGACAAGGAAGTAAAGAGCTTGGATATGTTCAGCTGGAGGTCAGTGAAGGATAGCACTGAGGGAAGGAAGCTTGCCTTGCTGGAGCATTACTGCAGTGGGTGAAAGCTTGCAGTTCATGCATGCTGCAGCATGCAGGGGCAGGCTGGCAGGCAGCTTTTCAAATTAGTGTTATTATTATATACTGCGGATGAAGGTTATTATTTGCTGATTTGACAGATGTGTCGGGGTAGAGGGAGTCGCAAGGTTCCGTAGCCAGGTCTCTATCAAAGTTCCCTGTGTGCTTCATGCAAGGTGTTGAGCTGTTGAGATTACAATCTCAGTGCAAAGCAGCATCCTCTTCCATGCGCAAAAGTGATGCCAGCCCAGCAGCATGAGTGAATTCCACAGTGTTTCGCAGCATGCTGCTGCTGGGTGAGTTTGGTCCCATTCCATTCGTCCAAACTTCCATCCATGCAAAGCACTCATGCATTTAATGCAGTCGTATTACGCAGCACTGTCGCTCAGCATTGTTGCCAGCGTGAAGGCTCTCTAGTGCGCGGTGGCACCAAGCATGGGCGCCCTTCACAGCAATGCTACTCTGCATCTTTTCCCTTTGGTGCAACAGAAGAGGATGTTGCAAATTTTTTCGCAGGGCATCACCTTGTTCACGAGCACAGACGGAGGCAACACCTTTGTCCAAGCCTGCCTGCCGATTGCCCTTAAGGTGCGGGCGTCCTCTGGTGCCTCTCTTGTCTCTGACAGAGTTTGGTCCAAGCTTGGTGTGTAATCAAAGTCATGGAGCACAGGTCTTTCGTCTCTGCCAAGCAGGCTGCATTTGGACAAATGCGTGCGAGTGCATGCACCAGAAAGCTTGGACGTGCATGCCTGAAGGAATCATGCCAATGAAGAATGTAGGGGATGCTGTGCCTGACCACTTTACATTTCATGACATGCATGTTCAAAGCCCATGCCGGTGACTATCCAGGCTACAAGAGATAGACTGCAGGAAGGTGGATTGCTTGAGCAAACAAAGAAGGCAAAGAATGTGGACGGTCTGTGCGCCAGTCCGATTGCCCCTTCTTGCACTTGATGCCCCTCGCAGCAAGCGGGTGCACTTGTTAATGCGCATGCAAACCCGGAAGGTGGAAGAAAAACTTAGCAGACTCTGTGCATGATCAAGTGTGCCTGCCTGCACCTGGTGCCCCTCGCAGCAAGAAGGGTATGAGCTGATGGAGACCCAGGATGGCACCGGCGTGGTCATCGTGGTGGACTACCTCGTGAAGACGAGCATCATGGTGAGGGTGTTTCCATGCTCAATGGGCACTCAGGAGCGCAAGATGAGGCGCACTGGACCCTGCTGCCCCTGTGCTTCTTGATTTGTTTGGGTGCATGGGGCACGCAACTCACGTGCTATGCATGCTCAGTGCATGTGCTTCCTTCATGCGCTTAAGCCCCAAAGAGTGCTCCCTTATGTCTGCATTCTGAAATGGCCTGTGTCAGGGCGTGCTCAGCTTGACTGGTGCCTGCTGGCAAGTCAAATAAGAGTCTGAGACAGTGACAAGGTTGGGGCAAACAAGGTGCCTTGCCCCACCAAAACCGATTGGAGGTGCTTCCAGTGTTTACAAATGCCCGGCAGAATAAGGTTTTCATTTTCACAACGCGCCAAGATTGCACGCTAGCATGCATGCGCCCTTGTTTCTCTCTTGGTAGTAAGCAAGAATGGATACATACACACACGCGCGCGCACACACACACACACACACACACATGAATGCTTGCAGGACATTCCCGCCAGCAGTGTTTTCATGTCCGGCCCCCACCATGCTTTGTTCTCCCTGTCCCTTGCTGACGTGTACCATGCGGACTTCGGCTTAGCCACCGACTTCTCAAAGATTGAAGGCTTGCCAGTGAGTACAGCATAGGCGTCAATGTTTGGAGAGTTGACTTTTGTGTTCATGTTGCTTTCTTAGGCACGCTCTGCATGCGTGTGTGTGTCTCATCGTTGTATGCTGTTGACTATCGTCATGAGCAGATAGACAAGGATGGCAGTCCAGGACTGTTGGACACTGAAAGGAGTATTTCCGGCTCATTTTGGGTTTGCTAGTTTCAGATCGTCAATCTGGGAGTCTGTCTTGTCAGCTGTGTTTGGCATAGGCTACTCAGCAATGGCACAGTTGAACAGAAAGGTGCTGTTTTGGACTGGGGTGCTTGTTCCTTTACTGCTTCCTCCCTTCCCTCTGTGCAGGGACTTTTCATTGCCAATCAAATGCGCTCCAAGAGCGGCAAGCCAGACGACTTTGACATTGCCGACCTCTTAGGATTCCCATTGGTGAGAGCATCAATTGCTTCCCTCTCAACTGTCTTCATTACACGGAAAAAAATAGAAATGGACGCATGCGCGTGTGTATGACATCTTAGTTAAAGTTATTTGTGATGCTGTGGCATACGGCAACTGGTTGTTTGACTGGGATACCAAAAGTGCTGGAGCACCAGCCACTCAGATAGTTGCTGTATGACGCAGCATCATAATCGACTGTGTGTGTGTCTGTGTGTGTGTATGTGTGTGTGTGTGTGCGTGCGTGCGTGCGTGTGTGTGCGCGCGTGTGTGTGTGTGTGTGCACGTGCTGTGTCACTAAAGTCAGCCACCTGTCTGGTGCACTATGCAATAGTTTGCAGGTGCTTGCAACATGATGTGTCTTGTCAGCAAGGCTTATCATGGCACACATTATGATCAACCTTTGGACGATTGCAATGAGGACCCATGCTCGTCTGAGGGCCAGCAACAGCAACTTTCATTTACATACTTGCATGAGCATTGAAGAGGCAGCTCTGTGTCCTCCTGCTGTGTTCTGTAGACTGACTGGTATGGTCAGCCCCTCCCCTATTCTATGCCAGTATAGAACAACTTGCTTGCTCCTCCCCTCCCCTCCCTCATTCAATAGATGCTGTCTGCCTGCAGGGCACATACTTATTGCCTGGCCACCATTTGACTTCATTTGAACACACACATACACATGCGCGCAAATGCTGTGCCTGCACGTCCTTGCTTTAGGTCGAAACGCGCATCAGCTTCAACGGCGGCGGCCAGTGGGAGAACCTGCAGGCGCCCACCAAGTTCAACAACCCTAGCTGCAACAAGTGGGTGCAGACTCTGCAGCTATGTACCCAGATAAGCTGTGTGCCCAAATAAACTGTGTACCCAAGTAGGCTGTGCACACAGATAGTCTGTGTGCAGGAGCTGCAGCCATGTACCCAGATAGAATGTGTGCGGACTCTGCAGCCATTCACACAGATAGGCCATGTGCCCAAGCACCCCAGCAGCCTCCCAGGCATGCAGCCATGCACCCAGCTCTGCTGTGTGTCCAGACATGACTCTGCAGCCATGCACCCAGCTAGTCCTTGTGCCTGAGCACCCCAAGGAGCTGTGCACACATGCATGTGTGTGGAAACGGCAATGTTTGCAGGTGCTAGAGCAACCGTGACCACCCCCTGCACCCGCCGCAGTTCCTGAGTAGCCTTTGTTCAAGACGCGACAACAGCCATGCCAGGAGGCTGTGCCTGCTACAATTTCATTGCTGCTGCTTTATTGCAAAAGTCTGTGCCTGCCTCATCTGCTCCCCACAGGTGCGACAACAACCGCGAGTGCTTCCTGCACCTGCATGGGAGCTCCAGCTGGGACAGCCTGCTGACCTCCGTGCCCTCTGTGTACACCAGCGCGTCAGCACCAGGCGTGATCATGTCCTCCGGCAATGTGGGACCCAGGGGCGTGGGCCTGGATGACAATGATGGGTGAGTGTGTAACATGTGTGGAGAGTCTGTTGTTCTGGCTGTGTAGTTGAGGTACCACGGAATGTGGGGCCAAGGGGCGTGGGCCTGGACGACACTGATGGGTGAGTGTGTAACATGTGTGGAAAGTCTATTGTTCTGGCTGTGTAGTTGAGGTACCACGGAATGTGGGGTCAAGGGGCGTGGGCCTGGACAACAACGATGGGTGAGTGTGTAACATGTGTGGAGAGTCTGTTGTTCTGGCTGTGTAGTTGAGGCACCAAGGAATGTGGGGCCAAGGGGCGTGGGCCTGGACGACAACGATGGGTGAGTGGGCACGTGATGCACTTTGAGGGTCTAGTGTCAGTTAGTGGGGGCTGGTTGAGTACTGGGGAATGTGGGTCCAATTGGGACTTAAACCTGGTAGCAATGTCAGGTGGGCGGGCGGTCATGTGCTTTGGTGTTTGATTGTGTGAGTAAGGGTCCGGGGGTTGTGGGACTGAGGTGAGCCTGGATGACAACGATGGGTGCGTTTTGAATCAGCATCTTAAGCATGCCTACTGTTGTGAGCAAGTGGGTGAGGTTATGGGGCCGCAGGGGAACAGGCAGAGGCCTCCATGACGACGAAGGGCGAGTGGGCAGGTGGTGTGTTTGGAAAGGTTTGGTATTTGTAATGTGGGGGAGGCACAGATTGCTGTAAGGGATGGATCCAGCGCTGGCGGTGCTCCCTGCCAAGATTTTGCTCGCGCACGCGCGCACACACACGCAGGCACACACGCACATACATACACGCACGCACGCACTCTGTGTATGCTCACTCGCTATCTCGCTCTCTTTTCTCCTTCACCTTCCTTGGTGTCCATGCTTGCCCCCAGGCTGTGCTCACGCACTTCCCTCGGCCCTCCCCTCGCCTCACACTGTGCTTCCCATTGCTCATTTTGCTGTCGGCAAGGCTGTCCACCGCACTGTCCACTGCGCAATATGCCTTTGACTTTACCTTAGTCCAGCCTGTGTGCTCACGGTCACTTCCCCTGGCCCTCCTCTCACCTCACACTGTGCTCACCCTTGCATAGGCTGTGCGTGTGCCTGTTACTTGGCTGTCCACCTCACACTGTGCCTTTTTTTTTGCCTTGCGCAGGCTGTGCACTTGGCTCTCCACGGACGGTGGCATGACCTGGAAGGATGTGGCGGTAGGAACGTACATCTATGAGTACGCGGACTTTGGTGGGCTGCTCATCATGGCAAAGCACCCTGGCGCCTCCGACACCCCCACAGGTGTGTCCATATATGGGGTTGAGGGGGTTGAGGTATGTAGGTGGATGAGTGGGTAAAGCTGTAGTTCGTATTCATAGCAACTTCTGACACCCCCACAGTTGTGTACATGTAAGGATTTGGAGGATTTGGGGGATGTAGGTGGATGAGCGGGTAAAGTTGTGGTCTGTGTACAGAGAAATGGAAGGCCCTCTTCTATGCCCTCCCATTTTGACCACCAAAAGCAAGGAGGAATTTGCTTTGTACATTGAGCACTGTTTAACCCCTACGCACATGCACGCGCGCGCACACACACGCACACACACACATGCACAGACACACACACACGCTTGCTCACATGCACAGACATACACACGCACGCATGCACCAGACACGCACACATACACACACACACGCATACACACATACACACGCACGCTCACATGCACAGGCATACACATGCATGCATGCACCACACGCAGACAAATGACGGTGAGGTGCAATGAAGCAGTGATGTGGCTCTCTTGCTGCTCGTTCCATCTTGCCCTCAAATAAACTGAGCTGGTCTCCCTCATGTTTTGCAAGACGCCATCAGAAAATGCTAGATGTGCCAGTCCAGTGTATAGCCAGTACATCAAGCAACGATGGCCATGCGCCCTGGCACCCTCGCTCCCAGAGGGCTCCCTGTACCATCAAAAGATCAGGGGAGTAACAATAGGAGGAAGACCCTGTGGGCAGGGTGACGCTCCCTGGTAGAGGTTCCAACCATAAAGGACAAAAAAGACACCTTTGTGCTTCTCGTGCGTGCCTGTGCCTCGCCTCTGCGATTCACCGGCGTCTGTGCGCCTTGTCTGTGTCTGTGCATCACCTCTGATTGTGTGTCGCTTGTGCCTCAGCTGTGTCTGTGCCTCACCACCATTTGTACCTCACCTCCGCTTGTGCCTCAGCTGTGTCTGTGCATCACCTCTGATTGTGTGTCGCTTGTGCCTTTGCCTGAGCTGTGCCTGTGCCTCACCGCCATTTGTGCCTCACCTGTGTTTGTGCATTGCCTCTTGTCATGCCTCACCTCTGCTGGTGTGCAATGTTCCTCTCCTGCCTGTGTCTGCAGACAAGGTGCTGTTCAGCTGGGATCAGGGAGGATGCTGGCAGGATGTCTCCCTCACAGAGGCCCTGTTTGTTGACAACATAAGGTGCGCAGTTGTGTGCTACCTGCCCTCACTCTCCCATGCATCGACTTCCCCCTTTCCTTGTTCCGAAGCTCCATGGAGGCTGGTAGCCACGTCCACGCAGTTAGTAGAGGGGTTGTGCTGGTCAGCGTCGATGCAGCGTCCTGGTTCAGCTGCACATTGCACGAGCACTTTCATGTATCCAGCCACGTTTCGATGGGCGCCAACTGTGTGCTGGTGGACCCCGAAAGGGGTAGGGCGGCACTGTCGGCAGGGGTACCATCAATACTAAACTACTGCGTGCGCCAGCCTGAGCTGATATGGTACCATTCATCATCAACATGACACCTATCAGGAAATGCGTACAATTCCTGCCCAGAAACAGGAATTGGGGTGTGCCTGAGCAGATACTTCAGGCACAGAGATACAAAGATCACACACGCATACATATACTTACATACACACACAGGATTGAGCCGGACGGCCAGCAGCCGCGTGTGCTTGTGCACGGCCGCCGCTGCACGCGCGACCTCCTGGTGCCGACCTCTGAAAAGTGTGGCTACAAGGATGCCGCAGAGGCAATGGGTGTGAATGAGGGCGTTATCTACGTCATAGATGTGCCGGTGAGATGCACCTGTGTTGCGGGCGTGATTGGAGTCGGATTGGCAACAAAAAATAGCCCTGAATTCGAGCAGTTGGAATTTTCCATTGTGGCTATTCTTCATTTTGGATGAGCCCATGCCCCTCTATGTGATAATTCCCCATAATAAGTCGTGGAGCCACAATGACGGGTTGGATTTATGGGGGTGCAGCAGCCAAGAAGCACTGTGCTCGAGTTGCGGATCGAGTGGACTATTGACAAAGTGGCTCTTGCAGAGGAACCCTTAGTTTGACATGGGACCCAGTGGACACTGCTCCTTTCCAAGAATTTGCACTCTTCTTGTCATGAGCAGTAGTTCTCAACCCTTTCTTTGAACACCATTATCACAAGTCATATTTTTGTTCAATGGCCTGCGTGCGTGTAGACACACGCGCATGCACACGCGCGCGCACACACACGCACACACGCACAGACACACACACACACACACACACACACCGTTGGCAGGAGCTGCTGCCTGGCATGCTGGGCACCTGTGAGGTGCCTCCTGACTTCCAAGAATGGGGCGTGCCTGAGAGCCCTGAGAAGCCCAACAGCGTGAAGTGCATCCTGGGTAAGAGGTCTGGCTGTTCCAGGTTGAAGCGCCCTTGCGCGCTGGGTGTGCAGTTCCATGCAAACGTTGATACAAGAGCCGTTAACTCACCAACTGTTTGTAAGTGCATGCCCAGCATTGGCATTGAAAGAGATTCAGGAAAGAAGGGTCACCATCCCCTTTTTCCTCCAGGTGCACATCTTGCATGCTAGGTGGCGACCAGGCAATTTCTGTTTGCACTCCCACAGGGACACACACATGCACACACACACACACACACACACACACACACACACACACACACACACACACACACACACACACACACACACACACACACACACCGCACACGCATACTGTCACAGGGCGAAAGACTACTTTCCAGCGTCGCAAGCCCCAGGCCATGTGCTACTATGGCGCGGACTACAAGCGCCCTGCTCCCAAGGTCACCCCTTGCACATGCACTGAGCTGGACACTGCATGCGACTATGGGTACTGGAAGAATGCTGGTGGGTGGGGAATGCTTGGAGGGTTGCTGATGTGGGGACCTGAGGACGGTGTGTGGGTGTGTCACTGTGTGTATTGCCTTCCCAGAGCCAGCATTCTTTGTAAAATTGTACAATAGTGTACAATGCATTAGTTCATTGTACATTGTACTGATAATGTAATATTAGGCACACCAACTACAGGTGAGCTGTGCCTTGTGAGGTTCTCCTTTCTTCAGCAGGTGCATCAAGGACAGGTGGTTTTATGTTACTCATGCTAGCTTCCTCGATTTCTGCAGTACAAGCAATGCTCAGCGGTTTAGATAATGTAATATTAGTATCATGTACGCTTCTTGTGTCAAAAGGGGACTGAAAAATGCATTGATGGCATGTCTAAATTCATATGCGCACAAGGAAAGTACAGACAAAGCAAGCCAGTGCACTCTTGCTTGTTTACTCCAACCTGACTTAAAAAGGAAAACACTGAATGCATGTTGGCAAGCTGAGTTGTGTCACAGTCTTTCATGTGTTCCTGCACACATGGTTTGTATTGATGGGCATGAATCACGGCATGAAGCGCGCACTGCTGTGTGGTGTTTTGTGTCCCTTGTGTGTTGTGTGCTGTGCGTTGTTTGCTGCGCGTCGTGTGTCCATCCATGGCCTTGCTCGCATGCAAGGAGATGCATCCCTTGTGTACTCGGTCACAGATGACCCATGTATGGCGTTGCCCAGTTCACTGAGCAGCCAGCATGCCCGCACGCCTCACCGTGGAGTGTATCCCTTGTCCAGCGTGTGGCGGTGCCCAGCACCAGCATGCCCACTTGCCCCACAGCAAAACGTGTCCCTTGTGCGCTTGGTCGCAGATGGCCAGTGTATGGCGGTGCCCAGCACCAGCATGCCCACTTGCCCCACAGCAAAGAGTGTTTTTTGTGCACTTGGTCGCAGATGGCCAGTGCGTGGCGGTGCCCAGCACCAGCATGCCCACTTGCCCCACACTAGAGGAGCACCAGTACCAAGTCAGCAGCTCTGGGCTGCGCGTCCTGCATGACGACCAGTGCGTGGGCCTGGACAAGGTCATCAAAGACACAGATGGGAAGGTGCGTGTGTGCTTGGGTGGCCTGTGTGGCCCGTGCATGCTCCAGTGAACATGCGTACGAGCGGAAATGTGTCTGCGCAGCAACCAGTGTGTGGGCCTGGATAGGTATAGAGGACACAGATGGGCAGGTGCGTGTGTGCTTGAGCGGCTTGTGTGTGTGTATGTGTGTGTGCGTGTGTGCGTGTATGTGTGTGTGTGCGTGTATGTGTGTGCGCGTGTGCATAAGCGTGTGTGCGCGCATGTATGTGTATGTGGCCTTCGTGGCCCATGGGTGCTCCTGTGAACATGCTTTTGTGCGGAGGAACGTGCTGCATGATGACCAGTGCGTGGGCCTGGACAGGGTCATTGAGGGTCTTGGTCGGGCAGGTGCATTTGTGTGCATCATGCCATTGCATATGCTTGCCCGAACTGGGCAGGAGATCCTCCAGGGCTTTGTGAGTTTAGACCTAGAGGCTCAAGAGCTGGGCTGCGTACTGCATAGCATGTTTTCTTTCTGCAGGACCTGCTCACTGCTTTCATGTGGGGTAAAAGCTGGCAACCATTGTGGACTGCACTTAAGCATGCTTGTGTGTTGTGCGCGTACACAAGCTCACACTCTCTATCTCTCTTGTTTTCTTCTCTCAGGGACATGCGCTTTCTCCATCGGGAGGGGGCGATAAGCCCAAGCCTGCCCCCGCTCCCAGTGGCGGAGGTGGTAAAGGTGGCGATTCACCCAGCCCGTCCCCGTCTGGCTCAAAGAAGGTGTGTGTGTGTGTGTGTGTGTGTGCCTCCCGTCGAGTAGAAGGGGATACAGAGAACAGAAGGGTGATGCCAGGTCATGAGCCCTTGATTTCCCCAAAATTAGATGCCTGTGCCTGCAGTATCTTTAACTCAAGTTGAAACCCAAAGAGGCGTGCGTTTGGGTGGTGTGGCATGTGTCGGAATGTGCACTTTTTGTTAGGCAGGCGCCAGTCATGCAAAGGTACAAGTTCATGCTCACGATTATTTCCCTTCCCTGCAGGGCACCTCTGGGGCCTTCAAGTTCCTCATCTTCCTGCTTGTGGCCGTGTTCCTGACCCTTCTTTTTGCGCTGTGGTGGATCTATTTGGCCACTGAGGTGAGGGCTGCTGATGGTGAAACACACCTGCCAAGGGTGCTGATTGAAAATTCGTCTGCCAGTTGCAACATGCTGCCTCTCCTTCCGAGCTTGTACATGTGGGTGCGCTGGCTGCGTGTGGATAGCCCTGGGCTTGCAGCCTGCCGTTATCAACTTCAGAGTAAGGATGGAGGAAAAGCCTAGGCACAAATAGTTTGGCCCTGGATGTGGACAATGACGTAGCCTTCAATGCACTGCACTGCAATGGGCAGCACAAAAACAGGTGCGATCCGCATATAGATTTATTCCTCCTGAGCTAAAAAAGCGCACGCATGCTCACAAGCAGACACGTTTTTTGCAAGATTCACACATACACACACGCGCGCGCACACACACACACACACACACACACACACACAGGTCCAGCGTGACATGGTGCGCGACGTGTGTGCGGCCGGCGTGGCTGGCGTGCGTAACGCATGGTTCTGGCTGATAGAGCAGGTTGGGATGCTGCGAGGCCGTTTTGGAGGCGGCTCTTCTGCGCCCATGGAGCAGGTGCGTAAAAAAGAAAAAGAAAAGAAAACTGCATAGGCAGAGGAAACTCTCCCTACATCATTAAATGAAGAGGAGACGCTTTGGCTCAAAATAGTTGTAAGTACCCTCCACCACTCGCGCTCATGGAGCAGGTGCGTACAAAGGCATGATTGATGTTGCACCAGTGAATCTGCGTGCTCTGCTGAACATGCCTGCTCTAAAGCTCTCAGTGCTGTTGGTTTGTACATGCTACATCAGCTTCCTTGTCTGTGTTGACCCTTCTGGTCTGATTCTCACTTGTCTGCAATAGCCTTCATGTTCGTCCTTAGAGCCGTAATGAACTTTCTTCAAGGCTTCAGACCGCGCATGTTCACTCTTTCCTTCTGTGATCAACAAAACTGGCTTGGGGGAGCCCCGTCTGTCATCTACCCTGACCAAGTCCTACCAGCATGTTGAAGTGGAGTGCACATTGTCTTGTTCTCAAAGGTGTCGTGCAGTGTTTGTGCAGTGTTTGTCTGCATCGTACAATAGCACTAATTTGCTTATATTGCTGCATCCAAGTCTGCATCCTACATGAAGACTAATTTGTTCAATTTTCTGCAGTCTTGGTTAAGGCTGACTTGTTTTTTATATTGTCTGTGGCTCAATACAGGACCTCGGCTACTTCCAGCCGCTGGGGGACGCTAATGATGCACAGGCCATGCAGCCCAGGGCTTGAGCACGCCGATGGCTGGAAGTGCCAATGTTGCAAGCGAGTGGTGTGACTGCTTGCAAACAGCAGCCAGCAGCCAGTGCCGAGTGATCTACAGAGGCAGATGACGAGTGCTGCCATGCACCTGGCACAGTTTGGTGCTTCTCGCCGTGGCTTCATCCCTAGTTGCGCACACCTAGAACTGCGGCACTGGGTGCACAAGAAGAGTTGGGCAGGTTTGAGTCACTCAATCTGGTTCATCCGACTTGATCAGAGTGTTGTTGAGCGGGAGGCGGCATCCTGTCCTGTGCTGCTGTGTGCATGCTTGTGCTGGGTAGGATTTTTGCTTATGTATCTGGGGCTGGCCTGTACAGGGAAGGAAAGTAGCGAGTGTAACATAACCTGAGTAGACTTGTTCTTGTGCTGCTGCCATCATTTGTGAAACAAATGGAATGATGCAAGCTGCACAGCTGGTCATCAGTGCGGCCAACTGTTGTGACCGAAACCCCCCGACATGCTTGGGAGTGACAAGCTTGATTGCCATGAGACTTTTGTGATTATCCAGGCCATTTGTTTTTGACAAGTTTTTGATGAATATGTACTGAAGGGATGTTGTGTAGGCCCGCCCACCCACCGCAAGGACAAAACGGCTGCTAGCCAGTGTGACGTTTAGCTAGGCCGCATGTGCCAGCCAAGGGCGAGTGAGAAGGTTTCCTCAACATGCGTAAGTTCCTTTCCTATTGTTACCATTTTTTCCTGGTGTACCAGTATCTCCAGCCACATTCGTTCATGTTCTGCAAGTCTATGGATCTTCCAAATAAAGCTATGCGCTCTCCTGGATGAGTTATATCCCCAAAGATGGAATACAATGGTCGTTTGCAAAAAATGTGGATGCAGCTGCTGCAAGGACAGTACTTCCTGAATCTGCACTGGCAGGGATGGTGCATGCCGACAGGAAATTTCAAGCCTAGATACTTTGAAGGAGAAGAAGTAATATTGTTTTCAGAAGTTACTGTAAAGTTGTCTTTGGGGAAGGGAAGAGTTACAAGCTGTACTTGCCTTTCAAGGGCAGCTCAGCTGAAGCGAAAACGGTGCCTGTAACCAAACCATTTTGAGCTGGAGAATAAGGGGTCACAAGGGGTAAAGGCCTCAGTCAAGACGTTTGACTGCTAGCCTGATCATAAATGCACATGAGATCGTGAAGGAAAAAAGGGAGTGAGTTGGTATCCTGGTTTAGAAAAAAAGTAAATCCTGGGAGTTCACATGGTGAAAAAGAAAAAGAAGAGTCTACGCAGGCCAAAGGCCGCGTGCATTAAAGGAAGGTCCCCTAACTGGAAAGCTAGAGGCCTCACCAGAAGGCACTTTAAACCTACACTAGACACAGCTAGCCTAGGAGAGAGCCAGAAAAAGATCTAACGGGGATCTGGGGGGTTGCTCGCCATGCTCCTGGACGCCCGGACTCTCCTTCTCCCGTCCTCCGCCGCAGCGCGCCCAGCAACCCCCCCCCAGAAGCCCCTGTGAAAACAAAGAGCATGTCTAGTGTTCATGATAGTGATTAACCTTTGAATGGCATGGTTCCTAAGCTTGGATGCTAGTGATTTAGCTTTTTGTGTGGTAGGGCCCAGATTCATAAGAGGTGTGATTGTATACTCATTGTAAATGGTGCCAGCCACCCCAATTAAGATTATGTGCAGAGGCACTTTGTTGTTCCTGTTTGGATTCTTTGAGCTGCGGGTTTTAAGTCTAGCTATGGTGTAAGAATGTTGAGTTGCTGCACGTTCAAAAGTGATGAAAGGATTCGTCTTAGGGCAAAATTTCTATTCAATAACTTGAAGGTGGATGTCCCTGTCCTGAGGAGGGATCTTGGAGGGATCAAGGTTAGCTTGTCTGCCTGGAATAGTACGCACAAAGAGAGCATCAGGGCGGCTTTGGTGGCGGGCAGGGGAGCCAGTACCATTGGGGAAAACCCAGCCTGGAATAGCTCTTGAGATGTTTTCAGGGACTTGTATGCCCTGATCCAGGAGTCTCTCATTACTGCAGCCATCCATACCAATAATGGATGAGCCATACCGGCCTTTGCTGAGGGCTTTCACACAGAGACTAAGGGCTTCATGGTGTCTGTTGGTGTGCATCCCGCTCACTGTCAAGTTGGTACACCTAAGGAGTATGTGGTCAATGTGGTCCATATTATCACAAAGAGGGCATCTTCCAGAACTGGAAGAAAAGTTGAAAGTGAAGGCGTGTCTCTGTGTGTACAGTGTATCTGTTTGGTACTAAATTATATTCATTTGCTGTTTCAAAGTAGTCTTTGGATTTTGCCAGAAGGAGTTGCTGATCTCCTTGTTAGCAAGTCGAGGGATTGGGTTGTGTGCTTTGGTGTTAGTAGTGGTGGTGAGTGGTATGGTATCGTTAGTTTCTGCCATCTCTGGTAGTGGTAGCCAGAGATGTCAGCAGAGCCAAGCTTGTGCTTCTCGTGCGTATGTGTTTCAAGTTTGTCGTTCAGGTTGGTGAGGTAGTGGATTGAGAAAGTGTGGGAGAGGTGCATGCCATCATTCTGTGCACAAGAGGTCTTCAACGAGAGCCAGTAAAAAATGTGGAAAGGGTCCCTGGAATCTGGAAGTGCAATGTCTGTCGTGTCCGTGAGTGCTGCAGTGCGTGCGCAAGCATCAGCTCCCTCATTGCCAATAATGCCAGAGTGGGCTTTGACTTTGTAGAGATGAATAGGATGAGGGGAGTGCTCTAACATCGTTGACATTGCATGAATGAGCTCTGCCTGTAGGTGATACTTCATGCACATTGGATTGAGAGTTTGCTTAGAATTCTGGGAAAGGCAGGATGCACTATCAGAGGCAATGTCAGTTTGCCCTTGCTGGAGTGCCACAAGGATACCTGCAAGTCCTGCTCTGTTGATGGTATTTGTGGGTCCACGGCCATTGGGTTTTATGTGCAGCTGCAAGTGTTGGGAGGGTGGACTAGTGTCCCTTCCCGGTTTGTAAACACCTGAACCAGAAAGTGGTGGAGAGTCATCATCTTTGTGTTTAATTACACTACCATCAGTGTAGGTGATTTCTCTCCAGTCCTTGATTTTAGGTGTGAACATCTTTGTGTAGTTGGCAGGGATGAAAGCTCCCCTAGCCTGAGGGCACTTGTGTGAACAGTTAAGTGTGTCAGGGGGAAGTGATTGGAATTTCTTTTTCCAGGTGTTTGATGCTAGGTGTCGGTGTGTACGCAGTGGCGTGGCAGGATTAGGACGATCCAGGGGTAGCCAGTGACCTTCTGGTACATCTCGATTGAGGAGTTGGAACCAGTCTTTGTTTGAGCTATCTAGCATTACTCTGGCATTAAGGTTCCACACGACAATGAGTTGCATAGGATAAGAAGGTGGGGTAGGGTTGGACATGGTATCAAACCAGTGTTGTGGTGCCTGGAAGTGGATGTTTCTGGCAGGAAATTTGGCAAGCACTTTTGCAAGATCTGGGCAATGATTAAGCCAGCTCATATAAGCGTTACAGCTGAAGCCTCTCCAGTGGGGCAGGAGCATGAAGGTAGCAACTGGCTCGGTGGTTTGGAGGGAGGAGTGTACTGCGTGGCGCAGGAGTCTGATCATAATTTCATCATCGTGAGGGGGATGGCAGAAGGAGAAGCCATTGTAGCGTACAGAGAGGGCATCTGTGTGTGCTCCAAAGACCTGGTCCCGGCAGTATGTGCTGAAATAAGTGTTGTAGGTGTCGTCAAATTCAAGAGGGTTGGAAAACCTCTCTGTCGAGACCATGCACCATTTATGCAGGGCTGATCGGATGCGGGGAGGTGTGATCAGCGTGTTAGAATGTGGAGCTTTTTGCTCTTGGCTGAGAGATCTTTTTGTTGAGCCTTTTGACGAGAGAGCAGTCCCATGATTTCAGTTGCTGAATCCTGGACAGGGGGCTGGATGGTGTCATGGATGCCTGCCCTGTTGGAAGCTTTGTAGGCTTCAAGCAGGGTCTTGAGTCTGTCTAGAGTGAGAATGCCAACGCACTTGCCATTGGCAACGTAAATACAAGCGCATTCAGAGGTGGTTACCTCTGGCAATTGTGCCGGCAACACTTCTAATGATAATATCACATTGCCATGTTGGCATGATATCTGTCTGGGGGTTGGTAGGTTAGAAGTCAAACTTTGAAGGTGACATTCTTGCGAATGGCGCAGCCGGTATTTGAGAGCCATGAAGAGTCAGATAGACTCTGAGGATTGCCTTCAAAGCCTTGGTTGACAAGATTGTCCAGATCTATCTCATCGTCCAAGGGGTCTACTGTTTGTACGGTCTTTCCTCCTCAAAGGCTTGCACATGAGCATCCAAATCTGGATGCGTTTGTAATATATCCGCAGCCCATGTAGGATGCCATTCCACATTGATTATTTCGCAATCTTCAGAGAAGTTGATCCTTTCCGCTTTTTGGGAGTCTGACAGAGAGGCGCATGCAGGGTAGTCCCAGTGCTCATTTAGTTTGCTCAGTGCCCGGTCATTTTGGGAGCATGCTTTGACATCTATGAGGCAGCCCCAATGGTAAGTGCGGTAGCAGGTATCACAGGTGGGCATATTGTCGTAGCATTGAGATTCATGGGTGCGTTCTTTGCTCACAGGGCTCCAGCAGAGTTGGCAGCACGGGTCTACTTTTTACCTTCTAAGTACATGCTTTGAATAGTCTACTTTCAGCCCGTCATTTTGGAAAATGGGCAAGGCCCATTTTTCAATGGTGACGGGGTGCCATTTACTTTGTATTGAGTTTGCTGCTTTTCTTGAGAGGATCTCTTGGTTTTCCGTAAATGCTGCCAGCCCAAGATTTTTAGGATAACATGGTCATAGTGGAAGATTGTGTTGCTAGCTTGTTCTGCGCTTAATGCAGCAGCCTTATTCTGTTTATAATTCCAGAACCACTTGGCAAGATCACATGGTAAATGGTACCTAGACGAGGCATCCTGTGGGAGATATGAAGATGTAGATAAGAGAAGTTGTGCTCCAAAAATGAGGCATGCTTTAGACAGGAAGATGTTGGAGGAGATTATGAGTCTTGTTGGTTCTAGACTTTGTCAAAATTGTCAAATTCTTGCTTCATTTCTTCTTCAGTTGCAGGAGTACCATTGCAGCTTACAGATAGCAATTCGAGCCTTGACCGCCACCCCTTCAACCCTGATTTACACCACTGGGGCCTGGGTTCCCGTTGTTGTTGTTGTTGTTGTTGTTGTTGCTGCTGCTGCTGTTGGTGTTGGTGGTGGTGCACAGTGCTTTGCGTGCCCCTCCCAGTCGCTCTTCCTGGAAATTAGCTGGGGAATAAGAACAAAACATTTCAGTCACAGCATTTTAGGCATGCTGACTCAAACTTGGCTTATCCTAGGACATCAGCCTGGTTCGTGAAATCTTTGAGACATGATGCACCACTCGGGGATGCAGAACTAAACAGGTGCTAGAACTGAGTGCAGAGGTTTGTTTAATCCTGAGGAGGGTTCTTTACGTTTTGCATAAGAACTCCTTATTCAAAATGCGCTGACGCTGTTGAACTCAGATTCTTGGAGGTTACAGGGAGGAGAGGAAAGGAAAGGGTTTGCATACTATGCAGTAGTACCTGCCTACGAGGGCAGCTTAGCTGAAGCATAAAAGGAGATGCCTGCAACCAAACCAGACCTAAGCCTAAAACTTAAAATACATTGAAAAGGAAAGCTCAAAGTGTAAAACTGTCTTTTGCATTGCTCCAAAAAAACAGTTGCAAGAAGTGAGATCCGTGGCTCTTTTTACCTGTTCTCTGGTTCTCTTCTCCATCTTTCTTGTATTTCCAGCTTCTTTTCGACTTGTCTCGGGCTTAATTCATAAACCTTAATTAAGCGCACCATCTTACAATGTAATTACCTATGAAGTGCACCATTTTACAATAAATTCACCTATGGAGCGCAACAGGGTGTCACTAATTAGAGAGTGCGTTCCACATAATCTCAGGCTGCCAAAACCATATCATCTCTAAAATACAAACTGGACGCCATAATGCTGGTGGAAGAATGATTACAAACGCTCTTGGGGGGCAGGCTTAAGGACATGGACATAGGAAGTGATGATTGGCTGGCAGCATAACTTTCAAATTTCTGCACATATTTCAAATAAAACTACACTTCCCTAGAAAAGAAAAGAAAATGAAAAACTACGTAGGCAGAGGAAATTCTCCCCGCAAATATTAGGGAAAAGGAAACACATTGGCCCAGAAGAGCCGTGAGGACCCTCCACCACAAAGCTACAAAACTGAGAATGCTAATGGGGATCTGGAGGGTTACTGGAAGCACCCAGCTCCAGAACCTGGCCGTGAGAAGTATTATGTTTCCAATCATTGCTATGATAGCACGCCTAGGGGTAACAAGCTTCAAGCAAGTTGTTGGCATATACCCCTATCTCTTTCCAGGTAATTTCGCAAAGAGATAGACTCACATCAAGCCGTCATTATGCTACATTGATTGCCCATTACCATGCCAAAACCACTTCTTCCTCTCCTTTTTTCCTTCTGCTCCCCATGTATTACGCAGCAGGCATCGCACCTCACAGAGGACTAGTGAAGCTACCCGCGCTTGATAGCCCCATCAATTGAGTGCGAAACCAGCGGCATGTACATGATTGAAATTGAATACTGTGCAGACACAAGGCCTGGGCTACAGTTGGAGGCGGCACAGCGGCAGCATGCAGACCTTTGCAAGGTTATCTGTGGAAAAGTTTTCACGCTACATACCATCCTTCTGGGTGTTGGTGGGACCTGATACACTGAGCTTACCCTTGACCAGTTTAAACAACTGGGTCTTGACCACCAACGTGCCATTGAACTTGCTTGCAAACTCCATGCCCATGCTATTACATACGCCAACAAGCTTGTAACCACTGACCCTCCAGATCCCCATTGGTATTTTTTCCATCATGGTGGTGGAGGGGACTCACGGCTCTTCTGAGCCAATGTGTCTCATTTTTCTTAATTGATGCAGGGAGAGTTTCCTCTGCCTACGTAGCTTCTCTTTTTCTTCTCTTTTTCTTTCTTTCTTTCCACTAGGCGTGCTATTGAAAACAAGAATACTCCTCACAGCCAAGTTCTGGAATTTAGTGCTTCCAGCAACCCTCCAGATCCCCACTAACCCTCCTTTTTCCTACTCTGTGATGGAGGGGACCTGCAGCTCTTCTGAGGCAATGTGTCTCCTTTTCCTTAATTGATGTAATGTCAGTTTCATCTGCCTACGTGGTTTTTCTTTTCTTGAGCCTGAGGCGTACCTCTTTCCTTCCTCTTTTTGTTGCCTTTCCTTCCCTCTAGCCTGGCAAGTTGTTTTTTTGACATTAATATATGTTGAAATAAATAAATAAATTCTTTGTGTAAATGTCAATTAGTTGATCATTCTCACTGAATTCCTTAATGAACTGGTCAAGCAGGGGCTCTTCACACGGCGCTCCGAGCTATAATACACCATATAATACACCTCACACATCTCACAATGCAACCAAAAAAAACTCGAGCTCCCTGCATCAAAGGAAAAGGAGACACTTGGCTCTAAAGAGTCGCAATTCCCCTTCACCACAAAGCAGGAAGAAAAAGGGCTGGTGGGGATCTGGTGGATGGGCTGCTGAAAGCACCCCGCTCCAGAACCTGGCTATGAGGACTGCTCTTGTTCTCATTAGCGTGCCTATTGGTAACAAGTTTGGGGGCATAATTAACAGAACAAGAGGGAAATTAGAATTCTAAATCACCGCAGGCACTCACTCACATGAACCTGGCTACTCCTAGACATCAGCCTGATTCATGATGTCCCTTTGACACGGTGCGCTATGTGTGGGAAAGGAGGCTCCTCGTTTTTTGGTCACAGATGCTGGAACTGTGTGCACAGTTTTGACATTTTTGTCAGATCCTGAAAGGGCAGCCCAGGATGTCTTTTTGAGTGTTACCTTGCAAAAAATCTTGAAAAATGGTTTGCATACTTGTTTTTCCAGCGATACTGCCCTTAAAAATGCTTTTGAATTCATCACAATGTATCAAGTGTTATCCTCTGGTCACTTGTGACCAGAATTTAAGTGGGGACATCAACCTGCACCTGTTATGGCGTCAAGCAGTCAACGCAATGCAACTAGAATCAGAATTTTCCATGACCTCATAACCAGTGGCCTCATCCTGCATGCCTGTTCTTATACTCCAAACAATAGTCTGTGGATTTTTATAAATGTAAAGGTTCATCCTCTCCTTTTCTACCCCTTTCTTTTGAAAAAGAAAAAAATAGGCAGTGAGAACACTCCCTACATCGCAGGATCCTTTTCCTGTCTCTGGAGACACATGCATTGCTCAAGGAGCCGTGGATCTTTCTCACCAGAAGGTAGGTAGGGAGTAGGACGTGGCTTTAGGGCACCGGGGTTGTGTTAAGTGCTTCTGTTTTCAATGGCGCATCTGGTCGAGGCAAGTTTGTGCGCACATTGCACAGAATGGGCTTTTGTGGGTGTTTATGTTTTCACCCTCCCCAGGTTTCCCAGGAAGATAATAAATTTGATATAATCTTGTTATCCCGGCTATGATTCCCTTTAGAAGGCCCAAGGGGGGCTATTCACACCGCAGATCTCAAACTCAGGTTTTCCCTCGACTCGGGCTCCTGTCTTGTACATATACATCGTTTACCGGTAGTTAATTCAACAAAATAATTTGAATAGCATGCATGCCTGTCGTGGCGAAAATCAGGCAAGGCAAGGCGAAATGAAAGCACATCAAAGCTGCTCCAGCTTCACCACAATGTTTTGACGTCAAGGTCTGAAGTTTTGTTTCCGTCTCGATCAGGCAGACGAACTCTGCAGCACTTTGCTGGCTCGAATGGCGCTGGAGTCCGTGAGCAGTCTGAGCGTGGCAGAGGACTGTATCATCATTGCAGCTTTAATTTTTGGATCCGCCTTGTCTTCTGGTACTTAGGGCTTGCCATCCCTGTTTATTTCCTATGCCCAAGTATAAGACCCAGTCATAACAGGCTTGCCTTCCAGTTTTCCGTGGCGGACATGCTGGACGTCACTTGATTCTTGTCTGTATGCGTCAGGTCTGCAACTGGGGCTGCTGTCTTTGGACCTGGATGAATGCAAGGCTCTGGCAGTGAATGGCTCAAACAAAGAAAAAAGGATGGCGAGGCGTGTTATACCAGTCATCAGGGATCAGCACCATCTGCTTGTAACAGTGTTGCTCTGGTGGGTTTCTTCCTGCTGTCATGATAAGGAGCGAGGGTAAGATGGAATGGTCGCAAGCACATCGCATACACTTGCTTGCAAGCAAGCATGATAACATTTTCATCATGCAGCAAACAAACCAAACCGTCCTCGTTCAATGCAAACCTGCACGCTTTATACAGCTATCTTTGGCTCACTGCGACAAATGCTTTCTTGCTTGCAGTAATACTGGCTTCAATCTCCTGATTCCTCAGTAAGTGCTTGTGAGCCTTCTGCCTGGCTATTCCTTTTCAATTTCCCTTGTCACACATTTCAACGCATTTCATGTACCTGCAGGTTCATGGTTGCGCTCGTGGGAGAAAACGCCTCAATCATTCTCTCGATCACCCTTGTTCTAGTGAGTTGCTGATCCCATCAGGTCTTGCGCAAGGCCTGTTTAGCTTCCAAAGAGCAAGGTGCACTGGACATCCCGTTTCCAATAGGTGAGGCCTTTTCCAGCAGACAAGGAAAGTGGCTGAAAGCATTTCATCTTTTGACCTTCCACAGGTCATAGGGGACCTGCTGCCGCAATCCATCTGTGTGCGACATGGCCTTCAGATTGGCGCAAGCCTGTTCTGGGTTGTGCAGCTTGCTATGTGGATCACTAGCCCGGTGTCCTGGCCGCTGGCTAGGATTCTTGATTTCTTCGTGGGCAGTGAACACCACAGTGTTTACAGGCATCAACAACATGCGGTAGGTGTTTTGCATTTGGGCGTGAACCTGCACAGACAGCGCAGTTGATCAGCATTGGCAAAGCGCAGCTCAAAGGTTCTTCTTGGCTGTTCTGCTGCTGGATTGCTTGCTAACAATCACTTTGAGGATTCAGACGAGTGGGCAGCATTGCGTTCATTTGTTCTTCCTCCCGGAATGCATCAACTTGACCTCACATGCCTCAACCTCTGCTCTGTTTCTTTCAATGCAGGAAACCCTCCAGAAAACTCATGCTGCAGAAAGCAATAGCCTTGGACCAGGTGCATAGATGAAGAAGGGTGGGGGGTGGGGGTAACATGCTAGAATAATTCTAGTTGAATCACCAATTACAATCAACCGTAACAACTCCTTTCAAGAATCTTTAAAGACTTGCATGACACAGATACTTAGGCCCTGCTAGAAGGCATGCTTTGATGCGCTTGCTTTCACTTCAATGCATTCATGAAACACACCAGTCACTGTGCTTTTTTCAATCTAGACAGAAGAAAAGGTCCCTTTTCAGGTGGTCCAGTCAAGAGGGAACTCATCTTTCACATTTTATTCTGCAGGATCAAGGCAGCATGTGGAGCAGGCTATGACCCCCCTCCATCAATTTCACCAAGTACCACTTCACTCTCCTCTGGACCTGCCATCCATCTTTGCTTCGGGGCACAGCAAGATTGTGGTCCATGAGCCGCATGACAGGTGTGCCTGGGCCTACTTTTAGCATCAGGGAGCAGAGGCACACAGCTTGCTCAGGTGCTGTGTGCTGCTTGTGTAGCACTGTTGATTGCCTGGCCATGCTTAATGTGGCCTGAGGAGGAGCCCCCTCATTGCAACCGTCCACCTCTAAACCAGCATCCTTCCTTCCCTACTTTGTCTCTTAACGACTCCAGCATTTCTCATAAACTGCAGGTCAGCTGTTGTTGGCGTTATTTTTGTCTCAGACCTGATACAGCAGGCATGCGCATTGGGCAAGTTCAGCCAGCTTGAGCAAGATGGCTGGCCCACATTGCTGGCCAGCGAGTGCAATATCAGGTCTCTTCCGAGGTATTGCTCTGTGCTGATTCTTTTGGTAGAGGCTGACAGCAACAATTCAAAAGCAGGATTGTGTTGAGCTTATCTTTCGTATGGGGACCAGGAAGCAATGGCTGTTTCAGGTTTTTCTTCGGATCTTCATGTTGAAGAGTTGTAACGTTTGAGAATGGTCAGGTTACACATGCAAGCATCTAACGTGCCAATACTTTGAAAATCAGTCTCTCACCTTCCCCACATTCAGGATGCCTGTTAGCACACCCCTCCCCAGCATACTCCGTTTCCTTCGGCAGGTGAGGAGCTTTGATGCTGAATGGCTCCCACTGGCGTAGCTGCTGTGCTCCCCCTTCTATCTGAAGGTTCAAATGTAAGGGCATTGAGCATATTATGAAATCGTATCCATTCCAAGCACTTCCAGTTAACCGTTTAGCTTTGGTATCCCCCTATTTTCAAAAACAGGCACACAGCCAGATGGCTTTGCTCATGTCCTCGCCTGAAAATAGAGCCCATCCCAGGAGTGACCTCGCAGATGGCTCGGCGCAGTCTCCTTTCCAGCACTCTCACCAAAAACCTCCGGCAAGGACAGATTCTCAGAGCTTACCTCTTTTGTCCGTGAGCAGCGTTAACATGCCTATAGCGCCCCAAGCGTGGTGTGCTAGGGAGAGCAGGCTTAGCAGCAGCAAGGCGGAGCAACAACCTCCCCAGGCAGTGAGTGAGGGTGCCCATGTGCAGCAGCCTGAGCCAGCAACGGCACATACAGTCAAATCCACGCAGCCATGTAGCATACGCAGGGCAGGGCACTGTACACCGTATTCCACCGCACATGCAGAAATGCAGCATGCCAGTGATCTGATGCCACCTCCTCATTCAGCCAGCAGCAACCCACGTCCGCTCAGCGGGCAGGAGGTAGAAATGGCGATGCACCAAGATCTAGCCTGTCTTGCAGTGGCTGCATCTCTTGGTCGGCGTCAGACCATTGGCAGCCTGCAATCACACAGCGTCGGGGGCCCTATTTACACTACAATGCCACGCCAGAAAACTAGCGCACCACGCAGGCACACATCCTACTCCTTAGCCCCACCAAGCAGTAGGGAGCCTCAGCTGCAGCAGCTTCAGAGTGGGCACGCGCCTGTATCAACAAGAATCACTAATGTCCCTTTAAGTAGTAGTAGCAGCAGCAGCAGCAGCAGCAGTTGCAGCAGGATTTGTGTGCCGGCTCGGCATTCACACACCACTACCGCCAGTTTGACAACAAAGGTCTGCAAACTCTTGCATGCTTGATTTGTGGCAGTTTGTGTTTGAACTTTTGCATCAGCAAGCACAGCTTGCCTTTCAGATTCTGAATGGGGGTGCCATGCAGAGCACAGATCAAGAATAAAGTGATCAAGAAGCCAAGCCTGCATGCCTGGATCATCAGAGAGTCCCAGCCAAAGCTTGCAAGACCCTGTGTATAACTGCAAGTTAAAAATATCAACCTATTAGTTTGTAAATTGTAGACACAGAGCATGGTGCACAGCCGTGAATGAAACATCTCCTCTACTGCACACACGTGCTGCCAGAAACCCACCAGACCCACACTAGCTTCCCCCTTACCCTGTGATGAGGGAGACTCACTGCTCTTTGAGCCAAATGTCTGCTTTTCCTATATTGATGTAGGGAGTGTTCTCACTGCCTACGTGGTTTTCCTTTTTCATTTCTTTGTCTGGCACACACAGATCACTCTAAGCACACAGCCTGGGGGCATGGCCTTGGAAGTCCGAGATGATCCCTTTCATACAGGTGGCTGCAACACAACTTTCTGTTCAATCTATTTGTTACGGACTCCGTAACCAATAAAATTTGTTGGGTTTTGTTGTTGTATTGCACGCCATTTCCAGGAGGAGTTGCTATATGGCTGTTTGAAGGCTAAATTTCATTGTGTGCTCGACACACTTCCCTATGACACGTAGAACGCATTAATGACTTTGCTCAGAAGAAAGTCTTATGGATTTTTTGGAGTGATCCTTTTTTGTGCCAATGATGCACATCTGTACATCTTTGTGGGAGTGATCCTTTTTTGTGCCAATGATGCACATCTGTACATCTTTGTGCATATGGTTGTACCAAACACAACCTCGCTCACAAATGCTCACCAATTTATTCTGCTTTGCACCTTAACTTTTTGCTGCCATCAGAAATGGAGGCTGGCGAGGTCATTGGAGTCATCACAGTGGAGGAGGTAGAGCACCTTATAATTGAGCAACTAATGGCAATCAATGACTCCAGTGTTAGCTAAAGAGATAAAATAGTTGTGTGCCTGGCAATAGGTTGCAGAGCTGACGAGCTGTTGCAGATACAGTAACCCATGAAATCACTGTCGCATTGCTGACTCTAATGACCCTGAAAACTATTTTTTCAGCCCATACAAAGTAGTTGAATTGTGAGCTAGCCATGTGTTTAAGGAAACAATCACTCATGTGTGTCCTCACAAGTGTATTGCCCTGGTACATGTGTGGCATCAATAAATTAATAACATTTGAGCAGCTTTGAAGGACTTTGCAACCTTGCCAAAGGCCCTTCAGTCTTGTGACCTGAAGCCAGAGGCTAAACAACCTTTTGCAGCGTGGGGCCTAGATGTTTTTGATGATGTATGGTTCATTTGGAGTGGTTCATCTGCTTGGTTCCACAAGACCCAGCTCAGACTCTTTTTTAGACCTGGACCTCCTTATTGCAAGCCTGCATTCATGTATCAGTGGTTTAAGTTTTGCGTGCAAAAAAAGTCTCTCTTTGCATGAACCTTAACCTCTTATTCTCTGTCTCTATCTTTCAAGCTTTCTATCTGGCTCTGTATGCTTCTGGTTTTCTCTGTATCAGCAAGGGAACGGTTCCTGATGGGCTTTTTACTTCTCACTTTGTCTAAGATGTGTGGAAGGGAAAATATGGATCAATGTGTGCCTCCTAAATGTATTGCTCAATGCATAAAGGGAGTTTGCGCTGCATTTCTTACTGATTTGCAAGCAAATGAATTTATGGCCTGGTGGCTTTGAATGTATTAGTATTAAGAGGAGCTTTGAAACTTGATTAACTACAAGATTGAAAGGTACCCTCTGTACATTTGTTTCTGTTATTGCTTGACTTTGTTACCTTCTTCTTGATGCAATCCACACTAATGCCTTTTTTCATATTGAAAGGAAAGAATGTATACAGACAAAAGAATCACCTCCACATCGATATTTTCATATTTAGTACAAAGAAAGAGGAGAAGCACAAACAACACATTCAAGGGGATGTCCTTAAAATCATACCTTCTCCCATTAGCAACTCGCAAACCAATTTGCGTCTACAAAGTAAAATCTCATGCTGGCATTGCTGGTAACAAATGTGCAGATGCTACTGCTAAATATCAAGCAAGCCAAGCCAATAATATCGTGGCTGATACTGGGATCCCTAGCGCAGGCCCTGGCGGAAATCCTTTTTCTCATTCATTTTGGTTAGCCAAGGAGGAAAAAAAAGAACACAATGCTGGCACATCCACAGCTCTTGCACCCAATCCTAACATCACCTACCTCCCCAATCTTCAAAATGCTCTCAAGTCTCACATGCATACAAAACACAGACTTGGATATGCCAACCCCAAAACAGGCTACTACTCTTACTATCAGAGTTTATTACCTCACGTAAACCAGAAAATTAGCAATGCCTTTAGAAACATGCCTTGTATATCCTCACCTATGAAGCGCACCATTTTACAATATTGCACGGGTACCCTCTATAACCAAAACATGCGGTTCGCTTCAAGAGGTCCACTAACCCATTATGCCCTCTCCCAGGCTGTCATCAATTAGACAGCGCACTCCACATGCTTTCAGGCTGCCAAAACCATATCATCTCCAGCATGAGAACTGAACGTCACAATGTTGCTGGAGGAATGACCATCAAAGCTTTTAGCAAAAGCCCTTGGGGGGCAGGCTTGGTTAACATGGACATAGGGAGTGATGATAAGTTGGCGCAACACAACCTCCAAATCCCTGCACATGCATCAAACAGATTTATACCCCCTGATCTTTTTCCTAGAATTTTTCCTAAGAGATCTAGACTCACATCCAGTCGTTCTGATGCTATACTGGTTACTCCCTATAAAGCCAAACCCACTCCTTCTTCTCCTTCTTCCACCCGCTCACACCATGCGTTACGCAGCAGACACAACCCAACACAGAGGACCACACGGGCTAACCGCGTGAGACAACCCCACCAGCTTCATGTAAACCAGCGGCACGTGCACTTGATTGGAATTAAGTACTGTGAAGACACGAGGCCTGGACAACAGTTAGAGGCGGCACAGCGGCAGCATACAGACCTCAGCAAACTCATTAGTGCTAAAGTTGTGGCTCTCCACACTATCCTTCTGGGTGTTGGTGGGACCTGCTACACTGATCATACCTCGAACCAATTTGAACAACTTGGACTGGACCATCAACGGGCCCATAAACTTGCTCAAAAACTCCATGCCCATTCGGTTCAATATGCCCATAAGCTTGTTACCACTAGATGTGCTATGGAAAATAGTAATGTTTCTCACAGCCAGGTTCTGGAGCCGGGTGCTTCCAGTAACCCTCCAGATCCACATTAGCTTTTTCTTCTTTGTAGCTTTGTGGTGGAGGAGGCTCACGGCTCTTCTGAGCCAATGTGTCTCCTTTCCTTAATTGATGTAGGGAGAGTTACCTCTGCCTACGTAAGTTTTTTTTCTTTTCTACAAAGAAAGAAGACAAAATAAGGATTTAAAAAACACGCCATTGCACATTGAGAATGAAGTAAGCACAGTGAGCAAGCAATGAACTGAAGTTGAGGGCGTTAAAATCATAAACTTGTTCCAATTAGCACTGTATCCTGGCGCTCTTCTCGACAAGCTCAAAATATTTCAGGCTTGAACTTCTTGGTGAGACCCCAGCGAGCTTGATAACTACACAAACCTTCTTAAATGAACACATCCAGTTTGGAGTGCGTAACTTTTTTCTTGTTTTCAGTGCACATTAATTCACCTCTAATTCTTAATGATTAGAGATCAGTTAAAACAAATGGGCCTTGATCATTCACAGGCTACAAAGCGCGCAAGCTACATGTCCATCTAGATCTGTATACTATGCACACAAACTTGTTACCGTGAGACATCCATTGAGTCAAAAATACTCTTACAGCCCTATAGCTTCTAGAAACCTTCCAGATCCCCATGAACTTCCTCTGTGCTCTAGCTTTGTGGGGGAGGGGACTCACGGCTCTTTTGAGCCAATGTGTGTGTATCTACAAGTGAGACACAGGGTGAAGCAGGTCCTATCCCAGGTTTGCACATTTTGCGCAAACGAGCCTTGCCAAGCAATTTCCAGCAAATTTGTTCTCCAAGGTACGCCTTTTCATACAGAGCCGCCCGCTCCATGCACCTCCCCCTTGCCTGTACTTGCCTGTACTTGCACTGAAGCGCTGGAGCAGCCTGACTGGAGGAGGTAGATTCCTGTGTTTCAATGCCAATCTATGCATCTATTGCAAGTCTTGCGTCTGGTTGCAGGTCGATGTTAGTGAGTGTACAGGTATAATTGGAACGCAGAAAAGGCATTCAATTATTTCCCAAATTCATTTTCCCTCGTCGTTTCCCTGACAAACAAAGGCTCACTTCTAGTCGCCCTGATGCAATATGAGTTGTTCCAATGAAAAGAGTGCCAAGGACCAATTCCCGGTATCCATTGAGAAGTAGAGGGGGGCGCGGGGGGAACAGGGAGCACTCAGCGCCAGCCACAGCCACTCCACCTCCTTCCAAGGTCCGTCATCCTAGTCAGCTCCTTCCAGAACAGTGGCACGTCCATCTCGTGGAGGTCAAATACTGTGAAGACACCCGGCCCAAGAACCAGCTTGAGGCCTCCAAGCAACAGCACCGCGACCTATGTAGCCATCTCTCAAGGGCCTCAGCTCAAGTCACCCTCCATACCATTCTGTTAGGTGTGGGAGGCGTCATCTACATGTAGATGGGGGGGGGTGTACACCCCCCACACTCTGGAGCCTCTTAAAGAGCTTGGTCTTGACGCTCATACAGCTACCAGGCTTGCTCTGAAGCTTCATGCTCATTCTGTTCAGTACGCTTATAAACTTGCTAGCACCGGACGCGCTCTTGAGAAGACGTCTTCTCTCAACTCTCGTCACCGAGATCAGGCACGGGCTACTGCTAGTAACCCTCCTGATCCCCATTGACTTCTTTCTTGTTTCTCTTGGTGAAGGGGATACACGGTGCCTCGGCCCTATAGGTATCCTCTTTTCCTTAATTGATGCGGGCCCGGGGAGTGTCTTCACTGCCTGCGTAGTTTTTCTTTTCTTTTCTTACTCTTTCGTACAAACCCTGTTGCAGTTGTTTTAGGCATAGACACATTTTTAGCCCTTGATTCGACTTTTACAGGCCTCGCAGGGCTGTCCCTAGGGCCTGGGACAAGGTTCTCGTTGGCACGCTCCTAGTGTTGTGGGACGCCCTTTGCAAAGCCTTCTAGTCTGGAGCGCTCAAAAGGGCAACAAAAGAAGAGAAGTCTAGCTCAGGCCTCAGCTTTCTGCTCTTTCCCCTGCTTTAGAAGGACAAAGGCGCTAGCTTGTTGCTGGGACATAAGCCTTTATTTGCTAGTAAAATATGCTTATATATATGTGCGTTTTTGTTTCAATTTATGTAAGACATGGTTTGTTGGGGAAGTCGTGGAAGTAAGCAACCCTCTGGCCGCAGGCATGAAGTAAAAAACACTAAATGAATCGATCCAAAATGTGATCGGCTCCTTAGCCAAGTCCTTTTGTCCCCATCGATGTTCCCAACCAAGGCCTTGCTGTCTGGATGGGGTGGCAATGATGTTACCGGAAACATCGATCAAGGCCTGACCTCTCCAGCATTGGCTTCTCAACCTGCTTTCCCCCCATTCAAATTTGAGCCAAGGCGAACGAGGATTGACTGGAGGTTGCTGCATGGGGTGGACATCAACAACATCGTGAGTGTGATGAGTGTGCACAGGCAAGGAATTTCCTTGGGGGCATTGCTGGTCAAGGGCTGACTCAGTGCCAAGTAAAGTTGACCAGGCCCAGACAGTTGCTGTGCGCACTTGCATATACCATGCACTGTAAACAGTGACACGCCATGCTTGCAATGTATGTCCATGCACCCTCATGTTTAAACATACAGTCCATTCTTCCGCATGAGCTTTCACATCAAACATCTAGGTTTCACTGCACTTCATGACCAGGCACACAGGTGTTATCATGATAAGACTGTGCATGAGCATAGAAAACATCTATAATGAAGGACGTGGTGTGCTTGCTCTTCATGACTGAAGCACTAATCACATACCTGCAATACCAGCCTGCTGTTCTCAACCCCCCTCTGGCTTTCACCTGGCCTAAAACTCATAACATCTTCTGTGTTTGCACACCACTCTTGTGCATCAGGTGCGGGATGTGGACCTGGATGTGCTGGAGAAGGTCGTGAGCATCATTGCCTTTGGAGACATAGAGGCAGAAGATACGCGCCACCTGACTGAGCTCAATTTTCTCAAGGTGAATGCCCTTGGAAAGTTAAGCCTTGGTGGCAGCATCACGTGGACTACGGGTTTGCACGCACCCCGGTAATTGTCCACACTTAAAATACATCTATATGCCCTGGGTCATCGTATAATTCCTTGCACTGCATGTTTTGCAACTGCTGCATTCCCGTCACACACGTTCATGCAAAAGGCAAGGTGCCCAGGTGTCAGTGTCAAAACCCTTTGTTATGGTGACATGGTCATATACCGCCTGCGTGCGTGAACAGCACAAGTATGCTTGCCGTACGACCTCCCTTTTGAGCCTTTAAAAACGACGGAGCCATTCACTGCCCTATTTTTTGCACAGCGCACGTACTTGTGCTCTGTTCAGGTAAGATTTGGGAGCCCAAACATCATGGCCCGCTTGCACAGGCATGACATGCTCACTGTGGAAGACCCATCCCTTTTTGTTGCACATGCACCTTGTCTTCTGAGGGCCCTCCGCCCATGCTTGCAGGTTCAAAGGTGTTTCACAAGGCCCGGCTCATCCTCTCTTGCACACATGCGCATCTCTTGTACGTGGAGTACTGTGTTTCTTTGCACATGCACACCTCTTGGACGTGACAACTTTTTAGCTCTTTGCACACCCGCGCCAATGGAATGTGTATGGTCTCAACACCCCTTATTCGTGCACAGGTGTTCCGCCTGGCCCAGCTCATCATTGAGTACCTGCTGTACGTCCAAGACTGCCTACAAAGTACCAACGGCTACCTGCAGCAGCACAGGTGCGGGTCCTCCCAAATGCCATGCCTGACAGAGGTGCCTGTGCAATACATTCACTCTTGCTTCCTTCAAAAAGATTTTTGGAGCTGCTCAAGAACCATAGTCCATACTCAAATCTCGGTCAGAGCCCTACCTGCTCAATTGAGCGCCGAGGGTGGTATTGGGGCAAACACCAAATCCTGCACGTTGCAGCACAGCAGAGGTGCAGGCCCTCAGACAGCAGCAAACATTGATGGATCACAATCCTGTCTCTGTTTTGACATATGCCAACTTCAGCTCGCTGCAGGCTTGAGCATGCCACCACTTCTAAGTTCAAAGAAGCCACTGCTAGCTTAAGTAAAGCCACTGCTTATGTCGTGCAGGCAGTAAATCACAACCAGCATCAGGTCAATGCCAGTGTCTGACAGCCCCATATGAGCATATGAGCTCAGTTATACGAGTGCGCGTGTGTGCGCGGCGCGCGCACACACACACACACCCACCCCACAATGTTAAAACAGATACTGCTGCTCATCCTACTTCAAAACGTGCACAGCAGGCGCTCACACTCTGCCTGGGCCTCTCACGTGCGCTGTGTTGCAGGTCACAGCAGGAGAAGTACATCAGTGCTGCGCGCCTGCGTGTGCGTGAGCTAGAGGCAGGCTTTAAGACAGCAAAGCGGGAGCTGCGCCATGCGCGCAAGACAGTCAAGACGTTTGAGACAATGGCGGTCATGGGCAAGTTGGGAGGGGTGAGTTGGGGATGTCGTAATGGGTGATGAGGCCAGTGGACGGCGTATGTATACATGTGTGTGCGATGTGGAAACATGGCGTGGGTGTGCTTGTTTGGCTGTGTGGATTGCAGTTTTGCCTGTCAAATGTGCATGGATGTGCAACTCTCTTGCATGCATTTGGGAGGGTGCAGGTGAAGGTCCTTGCTGCAGTAAATCAGAGGATGTGTGGAATTTGCAGTTAAAGCAGCAAGGGCATGATGTGCGGTGTCCTGCTGTCCCAGCGCTTACTCTTGCCCTGACAAGTCCCTGTGTGGTGGCAAAGCTGATGGTATCCCTGAAGAACTAGGCAACCATGGCACGTCAATTGCACACACCCCCAAAAAATGTTTGATCACACAAACACACACGCGTGCACACGCGTGCGCGCGCGCGCGCACACACACACACACACACATACACACACGCACGCACGCCTGAAGGAAACCCAAGTTGTCAAAACTGTGGTTGAGCCCTCCCCCCAGCCAGCCCCCCCGCCTGCACCGGCACCAGCTCCACCACCCCCGCCTCCTGCCATCGACCCAGTGCAGGTCGCAAACGCAGTGGTAAGGACTTAGGTGTCTATCTGTAATGCTCAGCACATGATGTGGTACATAATCTGGACTGGATGCATGATGTTTTCATGCCTAATGCTTTAGCAGTTCATCCTAACTTCAGTTCACTGCCTGGGTCAGGGCGCTCTCCTGCACGCACACCACCGGTGCTGGTGTGCTTGTGAGCAATTCCCTCCATCCACCTTTGGGCTGTACAGGTTGCGTTCGCACTTCTTGCGTGGACACGTCTGCAGCATGGTGCATGGTTTTTTGATGGAGGGCCCATGCTGCACAAAACATGGCTCTCTGTGATGATGATATGCGCAGGCGCCCTACCTACCATGGTGCATGTTTTTTTGATGTAGTGCCCACACTGCACAGGGTATGGACATATCTGCAGCATGGTGCATGATTTTTTTATGGAGGGCCCATGCTGCACAAAACATGGTTTTCTGTGATGATAAGGCTCTCTGTGATGATATGCGCGGGCGCCCTACCTTGCCAACTTGTGGAAAGGTAAACTCTGAGGGTTTTGTGCTCTGTGCATGAGCTGGTGCTGCGTAAGGATGTGGGTATGCTGTCGGATCGAAATGCTGCGTTATCATGGGCATGCTGTCAGGCCAAAATGCATGACCTGAGTGGATTTCTGTGCTCTGTGCATGAGCTGGTGCTACGTAAGGATGTGGGTATGCTGTCGGATCGAAATGCTGCGTTATCATGGGCATGCTGTCAGGCCAAAATGCATGACCTGAGTGGATTTCTGTGCTCTGTGCATGAGCTGGTGCTACGTAAGGATGTGGGTATGCTGTCGGATCGAAATGCTGCGTTATCATGGGCATGCTGTCAGGCCAAAATGCATGACCTGAGTGGATTTCTGTGCTCTGTGCATGAGCTGGTGCTGCGTAAGGATGTGGGTATGCTGTCGGATCGAAATGCTGCGTTATCATGGGCATGCTGTCAGGCCAAAATGCATGACCTGAGTGGATTTCTGTGCTCTGTGCATGAGCTGGTGCTGCGTAAGGATGTGGGTATGCTGTCGGATCGAAATGCTGCGTTATCATGGGCATGCTGTCAGGCCAAAATGCATGACCTGAGTGGAATTCTGTGCTCTGTGCAGGAGTTGGTGCTGCGCAAGGACATGGGCATGCTGTCCGACAGGCTGACCAGGGCCCAGCTGGAGACCCAGCGCATGAAGGTGGGTCGTGGGTGGTAGGTGGCATGGAGGTAGCTGGTGCTCCCCTTGCACCCCCCACTGCGTCACATCACCCTCGTAACATCTGCAGCACTGCGCAGTCTTGTGGCAGGTGGAGTCATGATCCAGTCGTATGGCAGGTGGAGCCATGGTTTGTTTGTCCTTGTGGCAAGTGGAGCCATGGTTTGTCCGGTATTGATCATGGAACAAGCCATATGCTTGCCATAGACTGATCATTGAACAAGCCATGCTTGCCATAGACTGATCATTGAACAAGCCATGCTTGCCATAGACTGATCAATGAACAAGCCCATGTCCATTGTTCAGAGGCATACTAAGCACGAATCGCTTACCAGGCTCTTCCTGATAAGGGCTGTGTACCGTAGAGAAAATATATCATCCCGCAAAAATAATGTTTCTGAGGGGTGCGGGATGACTGCGAGACAACCTGAAATTAATTTTTTTAGGGGCTGCGGGAAAGTGCAGGAAAGTGAAGAAAAATACTTTAGACAATTTTAAGGATTGACAAGGGAGTTACTGGTCCTGTGGGAACATGCAGGAAACCATAAAATAAATGCTGAGGGGGGTGCGGGAAGGCGGGAAGCAAAAAAAAGCTACTTTTTCCAGGAGTGCGGAATGATTACATTTCTCGACGGTATGTTCGGCATAGCTGGCCCAAAATCAGAGAGGCGGATGTTTTCCATGCGTCTCCCCTGCCTGCAAACAAAGGGAAGGTCTCGGTTTACGGCGACAAGCTAGTGCTAGCTTCCCTGTGCAAGTGATGAAATTTTCAAGAAGGCCAACAAAGTTGCACTTATGGCGACGCCCATGCTGGGCAGGCATGCGCTCAGGTACGAATAAGGGTTTCCATATTTATTCATGTAAATACAGTGAGGGGCGCTCAGCGTTACTGCGCGGCTGTGGGAAGCCAAGCTTGGAGCGTACTTCTCATTCTCTTATCTGATGTTCACAACTTCGTGATCTAGCGCCCCTTCTGCCCTTCACAGCTCAACTCTGTTGGTGTCAGGCTTGCAAGCTGTTTGCATGACGGCTTTGCAGGTGGAGCGTGATGACATGCTGATCAGCCTGAGGGAGGTGGAGTCATCGATGCGAGAGCATGCAGGTGTGTGTGTGTGTGTGTGTGTGTGTGTGTGTGTGCACGTGTGTGTATGTGTGTGTTGGGGACAACAGAGCATGTTGGCAATCATACCCTCAGGTGCCGCATGCCTACTTCTCTCTCCCTGCCACTAGCACTGTGGAAAATAACACACGTAGGCACAGCGCTGGATGCTTCGGCTGGGTGCCGGGAACGCTGCTGCAGCTTGCAATGTGTGTGTGTGTTGGCGCAAAGGGAGAGACATGAGGAAATGCTGGCACATGATTCTCCCCGCCACACGACGCATTCATGCCTGTGACCCCAAGGAGCACAGTGAGTACTCTTAGAAGTACAGGACAACTGGCTTGAAATCCTTTGGTCTCCTCCCCACTGTGCAGCCTCCATCCACAACAAGGGCGGGCAGGACGCCGCTGAGCTCAAGGCAGCCCGGGAGCAGCTGACCCAGGCCCATGCAGACCTCAAGTGAGTGCCCTGAAACACTCTTCCTAAACTGTCCTTTCAATTAGCCTTAGAGGCTTTTGCATGGATGTGCCCTGGAAGCTCCTGTGTCGCTCGAAGGAATCCAAGGCGAAGCTGAGCCTGGCCTAGCCTGCACGTGCAGACCTCGAGCAATTGCCCAGTGAGATCCCTTTGACCCCCTATTGAAAAATCCCTGGCAAAGCTGGGCCTGGCCTTTCCTGTGCAGACCTTGATCATCTGCCTGGTGAGGTCTACTGGTGTGTGGAATAAACACATGAGCCAAGCCATTGATGCTGATGTGTGGATGGAGCACATGAGCTTTGCCTGCGCTATCTCAGATGGAAGTCGATGCGTGCATGTTTGCCTGTGGCCTTACGCACCGCCTCATGGGGCAAGCTGCCTGCACGCCCATCATTATGACCTCCATGAGCTTCAGCCTGGGGAGTATCAGTTCATGAGCTGGTGCTGCCCAAGCTGGCCAGCAGTGGTGAGCGCTTGCTGGCTGCCACGTGTAGGTTAAGAGACAGGTTTCTCAAACTCAACAGCAATTGGTGCTGCCCAAGCTGGCCAGCAATGGTGACAGCCTGCTGGCCGCCTTTGCAGCACCAGCTCATCGACTGATGCTTACTGGCAAGCTAAATCGCCACTGCTGGCCGCCTCGCGTAGCTTTGTTTCATGACAAAGGTTAAAAAGGAAGGTGCCCTCCAACTGTGCAGCAGGGTTGGTGGGCTTCAGTAATGACTGCTTTCCTGGCCCAAAGGCTCCGGGTAGACCAGGACGTTGCGCCGGCTGGTCCACTTGTTGGATCCATGTGTGTGTGCATATTTTGTTTACCAGAGGGCTTTGCTACTTATATATTGTACTTGAGGGACGTGCTGCTGTGGTACAGCTCAAATCTGTGCTCTACAGCGTCCTGAGTTCCAATTGCTGGGGGCTTTGCTGAGAGGCTGGGCGTCTTTTGGTTTGTTTCTACTACCCAACACGTGTGCTCCTTGGGCTCTCTACCGTTCAAGCTGCTCTGTGAGAAAACATGTGCGCTCCACAAAACACTGTGCATGTGCAGGCACCTCAGAGTCGAGAATGAGGACCTGGCCAGTCAGCTAGGCCTTGCACAGGCGCAGAGGAAGATGGTGCAGGAGGAGAAGGACACGCTGCTGCAGGCGATGGCCAGTGCCCACAGGTTTGTGCTGCAACTGGTGTGTGCAAAGGCTCATGAGGAGAATAGTGCAGGAGGAGAAGGACACGCTGCTGCAGGCGAGTGCCAGTGCCCACAGGTATGTGCTGCTAGCTGGTGTGTGCAAAGGCTCATGAGGAGAATGGTGCAGGAGGAGAAGGACACGCTGCTGCAGGCGAGTGCCAGTGCCCACAGGTATGTGCTGCTAGCTGGTGTGTGCAAAGGCCCATGAGGAGAATGGTGCAGGAGGAGAAGGACACGCTGCTGCAGGCGAGTGCCAGTGCCCACAGGTATGTGCTGCTAGCTGGTGTGTGCAAAGGCTCATGAGGAGAATGGTGCAGGAGGAGAAGGACACGCTGCTGCAGGCGAGTGCCACTGCCCACAGGTTTGTGCTGCTAGCTGGTGTGTGCAAAGGCTCATGAGGAGAATGGTGCAGGAGGAGAAGGACACGCTGCTGCAGGCGAGTGCCAGTGCCCACAGGTATGTGCTGCTAGCTGGTGTGTGCAAAGGCTCATGAGGAGAATGGTGCAGGAGGAGAAGGACACGCTGCTGCAGGCGAGTGCCAGTGCCCACAGGTATGTGCTGCTAGCTGGTGTGTGCAAAGGCTCATGAGGAGAATGGTGCAGGAGGAGAAGGACACGCTGCTGCAGGCGAGTGCCACTGCCCACAGGTTTGTGCTGCTAGCTGGTGTGTGCAAAGGCTCATGAGGAGAATGGTGCAGGAGGAGAAGGACACGCTGCTGCAGGCGAGTGCCACTGCCCACAGGTTTGTGCTGCTAGCTGGTGTGTGCAAAGGTTCATGAGGAGAATGGTGCAGGAGGAGAAGGACGCACTGCTGCAGGCAATGGCCAGTGCCCACAGGTTTGTGCTGCTAGCTGGTGTGTGCAAAGGCTCATGAGGAGAATGGTGCAGGAGGAGAAGGACGCGCTGCTGCAGGCGATGGCCACTGCCCACAGGTTTGTGCTGCTAGCTGGTGTGTGCAAAGGCCCATGAGGAGAATGGTGCAGGAGGAGAAGGACGCGCTGCTGCAGGCGATGGCCACTGCCCACAGGTTTGTGCTGCTAGCTGGTGTGTGCAAAGGCCCATGAGGAGAATGGTGCAGGAGGAGAAGGACGCGCTGCTGCAAGCGAGTGCCAGTGCCCACAGGTACTTACTGCTAGCTGGTGTGTGCAAAGGCCCATGAGGAGAATGGTGCAGGAGGAGAAGGTCGTGCTGCTGCATGCGAGGGCCACTGCCATCAGGTATGGATGTCAAGGTGGCCTGCATTGGCACAGAGCAAAGTGGTTGGGTGAGAAAGGGTGCGTGTGGAAGGAAGCTGGTGCAGGACAAGACAAGGCGTGCTGCTGGAAGCGATGGCCACAGCCATTAGGCATGAGCATCTAGCTGGCCTCCACATTGGCACAAAGCAAGGTGGTGTAGCAGGAAGGGGTGTATTTGGAAAGGTGTGGGTGCAGGAAGGTAAGGTGTGCCGCAGGAGTGAGGCACTGCCAGCAGGTATAGGCTGTCATCTGGTCTTTGCATCATGATGTTCAGAAAGCAGGGCAGTGCAAGAAGCAATTGTGTGTGCCGCTGCAGTAAGCTAAGTGAGCTATTTCCATCAGGCACAGGCTCGCTGCCGCGCTGTTGCTCGCTGCCCTGACCAAGAAGAGCACAGGGCGATCAAGGAGGTGCGATTGTTGGCTGGAGTCGTGATCCGATCCCCAGGGCTTGGGTCTCGGTTGTGCAGTCAAGGCAGTCAAGGCTAGCCTTGCAAGCATGCGGTGCTGCGAAGCACACAGAGGTGTGCTGCGAGGTTACAGTTTACAAAAAGCAAAAGGCCGCCAGTTAGGGAATGACTGACTGCTAACCATACAGGTGTGCTGCGAGGGGGCTGTTGGACGAAGGAAGCAAGTAACCATAGTAACAGCATCTGGGATCAGCCCATGCCTGCCCTCTTTCCGTCAGCAAGCGCTTGAAAGGTCTCCAAGCTGACCGACTGCTTTCCGCCAGGCAAGACCTCCTTTTGGGGGGCTTGCTTTATCCACACGCAAGCTGCCAATCTGTGGCGAGCTTCGATCCTCTTCTCTCCTTTAATTGCCAATATGGGCTTGAGCAATGTGGGTATGGGTGTACGCCGTCTTAACCCAGTGCAGGCAAGGGGACTTGCCTCCCTTTCCAGTGCAGGCATGAGCGTTTGCCTCTTTACTCCACAGCACCCCCCTGCTGCAGCCACACTGATGGGTAGCCTCACAGAGCAGGCTCCTGTACTGCATCCGCACATTGCCTGAGTGATAGTTACATACAGCATAAGGCGGCCCCAGGCAAGCCAGGTACAGGCCCTAGTTTATGAGGAACCGGCGCACAGCAGTGCAGGAGGCACCTGTTACATACAGGTATGTAGCACATTCCCAGTCTGGATAGCGCAACCCATCAACACCTAGTCTTGCGCTCCAAATGATTCTGTCCTGACTTCTGGCCACTGCCAACACTTGCAGCCCTGATGGGTGACAGGGGGGCATGGCCTTTAAAAGGCCATATGAAATGTATTCGGCCAGGGAGAATGATGTGTCAATTGTTTCTTGGAAAAATGGAAATGATCGGTCTGTCCACACTGCAGGCCCCAGGACAGCGCCCCTGGGCAGCAGGATGGCTCAGCCCTCAGTGCCATGCTCCTGGAGAGTGAGCGGCGCAACCAGAAGCTGGAGCAGAAGGTGCGCCTGTGTGTGTGAGTGTGTGCCCTTTTGCGGCTAGTTTGCATCTTATGGAGGAGAAGACTGGGCTGCCAAAAGTGGCATGTCAAGGCATGGCTGGAGGAGGAAGTGTGTGCTGCATATTGTGCCATGGCAGGCTCTGTGTGGTCACACCACTAGGAAGATGCATGGGATAGGCTGGTTGTGGAACTAATGCTTGTGTGCTGAATGTTAACATCCTCACCAAAATTGGCTGGGTATAGATTGTGCAAGTGGGGCTGGGGAGCAAGGTACGGATGATGCAGTTCAGATCCAGGGCGCGTAATAATCGTTGGGGAAGTTGATCGAGCATGGAGGAGAGGCACCGTAGAGCAGAAAGGGCGCTGAAGGCGATCCAGCCCAGCCGCTGTGCAGGTCGCTATGTAGCGTTATATAGCAATACATTTTGTAATAGAGCTATTTACCAATGCCGCTTCCTATAGATCAGCACGTGATGTTTATGAGGGTCTCGTACAGCGCTATTTAGTGCGATAGGCGATATAACGCTATAGGCCACCGCCGGTCCCTATTTATACATCCAGATCTGAATTCAGGCTGAAATGATGGGCTTGCAGCTTACATCTCTGAAAACGTTTTTTGCAGCCATATGAGCCAAGAAGAAAGTTATGTGCCCTCTAGGGCTCCTTTTTCAAACTTGTAACTGCATGGGCTTGTCTAACAAGGTATCCCCTGCAAAAGAGTTCCAAGCTTCACGCCAAGAGGACATAAGTCAGTGCAACCCAAAGCATGCGTTATCTGACACATACTCCTCAAAAGGAGCAACACCGCCTCCCTGAGGGTCTGACAGCTCTATCTCCCTCTTTCCCCAATGTAAAGCTCTATCTCCCTCTTTCCCCAATGTAAAGAGCACCACCTCCCTGGGAGTTGAATGTACAGAACACATGTTCTTTACATTCCCTCTCCCTGAGCTCCTGTGCTCAGCCACTTGCTGCATGTGCTTGCAGGGCTCGTATGCTGCGTTCGCAGTCTCAGCTCACCCGCCATGCACACAGCTTCTGCTCCCTCATGCGGTCCCCTCTATTGCTACTCTCATGATGATGTGCCCAAACTGCTGTGCTTGGTTGGAGCGCCATACATGACCAACACCGGAGCTGCTACTCTCCTGTTGATGTGCCCGAATCGCTGTGTTTGTTCGAAGCCTCCAACTGCTGTTCGCCAACTGGCGTGCCTGGCATTGGTGCACCCACTGTTGCACTGTGTTTGACTGTTTGCACATATGATTGCTCTGTGCTCATATACACAGGTGGGCACCCTGGAGGCGGAGGTCAACACCCTGCGCGCCCAGCTCATCCGGTCCATGAAAGAGGCAGCAGCGTCGGGAGAGGGCCTTCCCACTTCCAGGTGCGCACGTGCCTTGAGCCTCACAGCTGCAGGTTCGTATGAGTTCTGTGTCCCTTAAAGTCAGGTGGCCACAGGGATGGTGATTCTTTGTTTGTAAATGTTGCTTCATCATGGTTCCGCCTGCAGAGGAAGGATGACATGTGACAGATGCTCTGTCTGTTTTGCCTTCTTTTTGCCAATGTTGCACATCTTGCCCTCTCTTTGCCCGTTGTTCCACCTGTAGAGGATAGATGACGTATAATAGATGCTTTTACCCACTTTGTGCATCTTGCTCTCTCTTGGCTTATTGTTGCGCCTGCGGAGGATGGGTGACACATGATGGATGTCCTTGCCCTCAAAGGCGGTGCTGCTTGTTGCTGCAGAGGCCACAAAGGCCATAAATGGCAACATTCTTTATTTAAGCACGGGAAAACCTCAGCCTCTGCCACAGCAACAGCCATGCACGGCCGTGTGCATATAATTTCATGGCAGCAGTGCCTGGAGGTGCTGACATTATCATGCATCCCATGCTTACTGTGGGCCAGGAGGTGTCAGCATCTTGGCGCATCTTGTGCTTTTCATGTGCGGCTGTGCCTGGAGGTGTCAGCATCTTGGCGCATTTAGCAGATTGCTGGAGCAGCATGCACACTTCAGGTGCACACCGCTTGCAGCAGAGCAGATCAAGTGAAGCAGCAGAACTCACATGCAACACCGCATGCAGCAGACCGTGTGGAGCAGCACGCACACAATTTGGCCCAAGCCCCCAGCATTTCAGATGATTCACAGCAGCTCACATTCTTCCACCATCTTAGCCGCAGCCGGCAGCCGCGCCTCTGCAAACAACATCCTAGGACTACTTGTATGCTTGACAACCAGCTTCTTCCGAGAATCTTATGCATGTTCAAGTCCAGCCTCTGTGTATTGGATGACACAATTTAAACAGGCACCCACATTCAGCACCGCTCTGGCCCCTCACGCTGTCCTTATCGCGGCACCCAATCCTGAAGGTTCCCCTGGATGTAACCTCAGAATCTGGTTTTGTTTGTCCCCATTCCTTTGCCAACCGCAGCTCTTCTCGTCCACCGGGCGCCGACTCCGATCTGCAACGTGCGCTGTCTGCTGCAGAGGAGCAGCAACAGGTGCTAAAGTCACGCACGGCTGAGCTGGAGCAGCAGTTGGAGCAGCAGAAGCAGCAGAGCGGGACCATGCTGGAAGGCCTGCAAGGTGCGTGTGTGTGTGTGTGCGTGCGTGTTGGGTGAGAGCAATATGAAGAGGTGCTCCAATGAGCAGCTGGTGTCAGCGGAACTTGCAATTTCCGTAACAGTGGGTGTGTGAGGTGATTGGGGGCGGTATTGAGCCAGAAATGCAATGTCATCGTTGAGCTCCGCAAGGCTCAGTTGCTAACAAGGAGGTAGCAACTCAATCGTTATTAGGTAATTTTCAGGAAGTATCAACCCCCTTTTTGGTGATAGCCTAGGTGGTAGTTGGTGGTGTGATCACCAACGAGAAAATGGTGATGGTGTAGGACAGTTTTAAGTTAGTAATGTTGGTTGAGCAGCGCTGGGTTGCGCAGCTCTGGCATTTTTAGTTGAGGGGGCGTGCATACATGAGTCTCCTGGATGGAAAAGCACTGAATTGTGCAGCTCTGGTGTTTGTGCACAAGTAACATGGTACACACACCTTTTCTGACAGCTGCCATTTCTACTGCTATTGCACTTCTTCATGGTTTACAGCAGTCAGCTTCAGTATGCACACACGTACTGGTGAACTGACACTTTTGCAATGACAGGGCGGCTCTCAGCAACAGACTATGCCAATCTGCACTTGTTGTGCGCTACTTGGTGTGCTCTTCCAGGCGAGCTCAGCTTGTACCAGCAGCAGGCGGCGGAGCTCAGACGGGACCTGATGGCTGCAAAGGCTGCTGCCACCTCATCTGCGCAGCAGGCAAGTGCTGTGAAGAACAAAAAAGGAGAGACTATGCCAGTCAGAAAGGTCGCGTGGATTTTTGGTGTCAAGACTTCAATAATTATCAAGCTAGCGTTGGTCTTCACAAAAGTGCTGTTACTTTGGGTGCTGCAGCCGCGCTAAGGGTTGAGGGTTTAGGCCCTAAACCGCGCTCATGCTTGCCAGCGCATGAAGCCTGTGTGTTCAGGAGTGCAGAGTGTGTTGAGGAGGGGGGGGGGGATGGGGGGCCAAAAAACATTGCGGGATTTTTTGTATACGCTGGGTTGGGGAGAAGCTGGTACTTGCCCGTCATCACGTGCGCGCTTGAAAACCTAGGAAATGGCAGCAGAGGGTGTGCAGACTACGTCAAGCCATGTGCATACAGAACAGGTCCCCTAGTAAGGTAGCTCGAAAGAAAGAGAACGAGGGAAAAGCGAGTAACTGCACAGGCAGTGCTAGCACTCTATCAATTAAGGTCAAGTAGGCATCTTGTCATGCTGGAGTCCCACTGAGGAGCCCTCTCACCTGGCCCACCCTCAGCCAGGAGAGGTGACAAGCGGTTATGCAGATCTGATGCATATTTGGCCATGTGCCTGTGGGTGCTTCGGGTCTCTTGTGCTTTGCGCCACTTCTTCACTGCCGCGCTCCCATCACCTCCCTCAACACAAGTTTCCTTAAGATGAAGTGTATGCCCAATGTTGACGTTTGTACAGTGCTCTGTAAAGAGGTCAGCGTTTGCACATTGCAGAGCCTGCAAACCCAGGTTCAGGACGTAAGGGCCGGGGGGAGCACAGAGCGCAGAAAGGACTGTCTTGTGCTATCAACCAGGCCAGCCTCTTGGACACAGCACATGCTTTACAAACCGTAGCTTATTCCCTGTAAATAGGAGCTTTCTTGTTGGGGCGGTGCATGCAGCCCCATGTGCGTTTCTTGCTGTGGGTGGCCTCATGTGGGGGTGTTGCATGCAATCCCATGTGCATTTGTCGCACACCTTTGAGGGTTTTGCATGCAGCCCCATGTGCGTTTCTTGCAGTGAGTGGCCTCATGCGCATGTGTCGCATGCAGCCCCAAGGCTCTCCCTGTTCATGGAGTTGTGCAAAAACAATTTTGTCTGCAGCCCGCTTCTTGGCTCCACTGCATGCAGGGCATGGGGTCTTGCATGCCATTCCGTATGCAGCCCCATTCTTGGCCCCAGCGCATGGAAATTTGTATGGGAATCTGCAGGCAGCCCCACTGCTCCCTCCCCTTCTCGTACTCTTACCAGAGGTCTTTTAAATTTGGTGGCCTCCACTTCCTGTGCCTGCTCGCACAGCCAATGCGCCTATGCTGCTTAGAAGAAACAGGTAGTGGAGGCTATGGGCAGCGAAACAAGATCAGCAGCTGCTGCAAGGATGACCAGGCAGCCGTTTGGTCCTTTGGAGCTGTATGACCCACTTGCGCCATCGGTCGCTTTGGATTGGATACCCTGCGTGCACCATTGACCTGCCTGCACAAACACAGGCAGCAGAGGCTGTGGCCCATGAGGCCGGGGCTGCAGCTTGATGCAAATGGACGTTCAAACTGGATGGATAACATGCACGTTGCACCATTGATATGCTTTGCAGGCACAGGCAGCAGAGGCTGTGGCACATGAGGCCAGGGCAGCGGCTGCTGCAGCCACTGCAGCAGCTGCAGAGGCTGAAGCCAGGGCCTCGCATGCCGAAACGAGGGGCATTGACCCTGGGCCTGAGCTCCTGGCACTCCAGGTGTGTGTGTGTGTGTGTGTGTGTGTGTGTGTGTGTGTGAACGCGCGCACGAGTGCATGCACGTGCAGGAATGCAACAGTTGAACCTGTGCGGCAAGCATGCAAGTAATGATGGCCATATTTCCCGCTAAGGATGCGAGAGGGCGCGTGCCAAGTGAATGCTTGAGATTGCTTGGGAAGTGGGTGGTGGTGGGGCATGCCTACAAATGCCATGATATGCAAAGCTTCGGAATGTAGGGTGGTGGATTCCGAGACCTTGAAGGGTTGCGTACACTTGAACACCTTTGTCCAAAAGTTTCAATAGCATGACAGGCTTTGATAGCAAGATGTCCTGTGTCCTTGAGTAGGCTGCGTGTTGCTGGGATGGATAAAAGGGTGTGCACGATGCTCATCGTAGCCTCTGTGCTCAACACAGCACAGTGCTGGCGACCATCTGCAACCAGATGCGATGCTCAACACAGCACAGTGCTGGCAACCATCTGCAACCAGATGCGATGCTCAACACAGCACAGTGCTGGCGACCATCTGCAACCAGGTGCGATGCTCAACACAGCACAGTGCTGGCAATCATCTGCAACCAGATGCGATGCTCAACACAGCACAGTGCTGGCGACCATCTGCAACCAGATGCGATGCTCAACACAGCACAGTGCTGGCAATCATCTGCAACCAGATGCAATGCACTCGATGGGACCAGCTCTGTATTATGGTGCGCATTGCGGGTTGAAGGGTGCATGCGCTTTCTTTGGCCAAATGGCTACTCCATGTAGAATGCGCTTGCCACGGGAAAACATGCCGGACAGGACATGCTAGGCATGCAGAATATGCTCGCCATGGCAAAAAGGCTGCCGCTTGCAGCAGCAGCGCTGGGCATATGCATGGAGGCGTCGTCCACACTTACTATATTGGCATATAGCGCTATACGTCACATTTTCCGGCGCTACAAAGTGTGTTATAGAGCATAACATTTATATTAGTGCTATTTACCACTGCCGCTCCCTACAGGTCGGCGTATAAGATGATGTGAGGGTCTTCTAAAGTGCTATATAGCGCGAAACGCGATGTGGAGCAAAAGAGGCCAATCATGCCAATCTATACATGATCCAGTGTGGTCTGAGCGGCAACAGCGCAGACTCAGATCACAGGTCACAGGTGCACAAGGCCCTCAGTCAATTGACACCTGACTGCTAGCACGGTGGCAGCAGACTCCTTGCGGCTCCCCGTCGCTCACCCTTGTGCTGCTCACCGCCGCTCTCTGTCGCTCTGCTGTGGTCGCACGCAGGGCCGCAATAAGGAGCTGGAGCAGGCTGTACAGCAGCTGCAGGCTGAGCTCATGGCCGTGACCCAAGACAAACAGAACCTGGAGGCTCAGGTGGGTGTATATATGGTGTGGGTGTGGGTGTCAAGTCATACTAGCATTCAGCTTGCTGCTCCTTTGTTGGTCCTGGCAGGATGCGTGCTTGCTCAACATGCAATCACGGGTGTGATCAGCTTCGCCATCTTTGCAGTGACGCATGCAAATTCGCTCTCGCTACTCCGATGTTGATCGGTCACCTGTAAGTTTTGGCATGGCACTCGGCCTTTTCCTCTGTACATCATGGGGAATTGTGTTTGGGATTTAGCTGAATGCGTCTATGCTGCTGCTGCTGCTGCTGCTGCTGCGCTAAACAGCAAGCAGAAGACACCACAAGATCCCCCCTTGATGTTGTGCTGTTGTATGCGCACACAGAGGGCCGGCCTGGCTGGCCATTTGTCCAAGCAGGAAGCATACCACACTCATGTACCCCCACACAGTGTTGTTACATGTTGTCACAATTGTTACATGTACACACACAGAGTGCCGGCTTGGCCGGCTATGTGTTCAAGCAGGAAGCACACCACACTCGTAAATTCCCCCAACAGTGTTGAGCTGTTGCATGCACACACACACACACACACACACACACACACACACACACACACACACAGAGTGCCGGCCTGGCTGGCCGTGCGTCAAAACTAGATGCACTAGCACGCGCCAAAGACGAGCAGCTGGCAGAAGCGTGGCGTTTGGTGAAGGAGCTGCAGGCGCAGCTGGCACAGCCACAGGCCAACAGGGACTCAGATGCTGTTGGGCGCGTCAAGAACCAGGTGTGGAGGGGGGGGCTCGTGACTTTGGGGATGAGGTTGTGTGTGCTCGTGTGCCTGTGTGCTAGCATGTGCTTTTGTGAGATGTCCAGGAAAGTGCTATGCGCATGGGAGGAGAGCCAGAATGGTTAGCATGTGGTGGTTCAACTTGATTGATAACCCACCCTGGATAATCACCCACCTTGGATCATTGTCTGTTGTTGATCAGGTTGCAGTGCTCATGTCCCTTTTGCAAGGCTTCCGTTGAGCTGGCTAGCTGTCCTGATAAGGATAATAGTCTTATCTATTACGAGCTGGGGTCGTGTTATGTGCACCTTTACGCGCGTGCCTGCGTGCATCTGCTCTCTGACTGCCTTGACTTCTGCTGGCAGTTTTGCATCTGCTCTGACTGCCATGATTCCCAGACTTCCGGGAGCAGTTGTGCTCAGCAAGCTGCAGTGTCGCATTGTCGCACCTGCTCTGACTGCCTTGACTTCTGCTGCAGTGTCGCATCTGCTTCGACTGTCTTGGCTTCCAGTGGCTGCGCTGCTCAGCAAGCTGTAGTGTCGCAGTGTCGCACCTGCTTTGACTGCCTTGACTTCTGCTGCAGTGCCGCACCTGCTTTGACTGCCTCGACCTCTGCTGCAGTGCCGCACCTGCTTTGACTGCCTCGACTGTCTTGGCTCCCAGTACCACGTTGGCATGAAATATTGACGTGCCTTGAGGTATGCAGTGATGTGCATCGTGCAATACTACTCTGTAGGTGGAGGAGTTTGAGCGCATCCAAGGCATGCAGCAGCAGCAGCAGCCACTACCACAGCAGCCAGAGCAAATACCCCTACCCCCGTCACCTTTTCCCTTGGACATTCCTCAGAGCACAGGGGCCCCCCAAGCGTCACCTGTCTTCACCAGGCCCAGCCCCCAGGAGTCCAGGTGCACCATCAGTTCTGTGTGTGTGTGTGTTCGTGCGTGCACGTGTGCAGCAGCCAATTGGGAGGTTAAGAGCACTAATGGGTTGCCTCCGCATGTTCCTTTCTCTCCCTCCCTTTCTCTCTCTCTCTCTCTCTCTCTCTCTCTCTCTCTCTCTCTCTCTCTCTCTCTGCTGCTTGTAGATCCATCAGCTGCAAGCTATTGGCTTGTGCCTGCTCCTTTTATTATTCAGCTGTTTCTCGTGAGTGTGAGTGAATGGGCACTGCAAGCCTCCCATCACAGGGAACTCATGCTATGAGTATGAGTGAATGCGCGCAGCAGGCCCCCATCACAGGGAACTCATGCTAAGCCCTTATTCATCTTCTGAATCGCACCCACTCTGCAGAACTAACGCAGCATAACTCCCCGATACATTTGTCTGGAAACCATGATGCAGGATGGTGCAACATCAAGGGAAAAATAAACTAGTTTTGTCCTGCAATGGTGCAAAATCAAGGGTTAGGGTGGCAAGTTATGATGCTTGATGGTGCAACTTCAAGTGCAAAAGGAGATGGTTGGCTACAGCAAGCAACCCCTACAAGGCGTGATGAGGATCTGCACTGTGTAAAAGAACTCATGTTTGTACCTTGAACATACTTTGCGACCTGCAGGGCACTGTACCAGGCGTCCCTGTCACATGTGGCCGGCATGGGACCTGACAGGCTTGCAGTGTATGTCGAGGAAGAGGCGCGTGTCCACTCTGAGAAACCTTATGAGTACGAAGAGGACGATGAGGCACGCTTCAGGTGTGTGTATGTGTGTGTATATATGCGCGCGTGCATGCATGCATGCGTGCGTGTTTGTGTGTGTGTTTTCTGTTTGCAGATGTGATAACAACTTTGTCGACACGAAATGGGGATTCCCTGCAGTGATCTTATTCCACGTGCAAAGCATTGATGAATCAATCCAGAGGTGTCCTGCGCTCAACACTGTCAATAGCTGCTACGTGTGTGCCTTCGATCAAGTTCTGCTACAACATACGTTCTCATACACTTACATGCACTAAGAATTGCTGCCACAACACGTGCGCACATGCACTCACATGCACACATCAATAAATGCTGCCTCAACACACAACACTTGCAGGCACGCTCTGCCCCATGAGCTCCCAGGCACCGCCTACGGTGGCGTGCTGTCCGCCTCAAGCCACACACCTCAGGTGCAACAAAAAAAAACTTCTCCTGAAAGCAAGCGTGTCATGTGCATCAATCACACTCGAAAAAGAAATTAAAAGCTGTGAAACGTATCAAACAAGCCTGCCCCCATTGAAAGGACCCCAGATTGAGGCATCGCGCCTTTTCTTCTGCAGCTACATCTGTTGAAACATCTGCATGCAGCATTTAGGCATTGTATACGTAGCCTCACCAGGGTTGTTAGACTGCAATGCTGACCACAAAGGCACGTTGCTTCCTCCCACGACTCACTCTCACAAATCAGAAATGCACACGTCCACTCACTCACTCTCAAATCAGGAATGCACACGTCCATATATGTACGTGCGCACACACGCACACGCATGCACGCACGCACAGGAGCTGCAAGCTGCACTGCAGCAGCATGCGCCTGCCCTCATGGCCCAGTTGGACGACCTGGTGGCCAGCTTCGGCATGGACCCCAGCAAGGGCCGTTTAAGTGACCTTGAGTATGCAGGTGTGCGTGTGTATTTAACGCGACTTTTTGAGAAGAGATGTGTGTCCTGCTCTCAGCTCTCACAAATTGTATGCAGGACAGCTGTTAAAGAAAACATGGCTTGTCAATGCAGGCAAAGAGAGAGGAGAGGAGCTAATGCAGCTGCCTTTGGATGTTGTGCAGGTGCAGGCATCAGTGAGCGCTCACAAGCGTTCAATCTGCTCTTTGGGCACCTGTGCCCTTTTGCTTTCGTGCTCCTCTGGTTTATTAAAGCATCACGCATGTGTGTGTATACACACGTTGACACAGAAGAATACACACACGCATCGAACATGCTGCAGGCGCTATGACTGAGCTGCAGCTTCGCTGGGCTGAGGCAGTGAAGGGACTGCAGGGCTCAGATGCACAAGGGCGCGCAGAGTTCTTACGCGACGCACTGCTCACACACTTGGAGCTCGTGAAGCGCCGCACAATCAAAAAGGTGCGTAGTGGAGCTCGTGATGCGCCGCAAGATGAACAGTTTGTGCCTTAGGTCTGGTTGGCGCGCAATCAAGACCTCGTGTTGTGGAGCTTGTGAAGCGCTGCACAACGAAGAGGGGTTATTAGAGCTTGAGTAGGGCTGCACATTGAAGAAGGTGTTCTGTAGCTGTGCCACGCAGCCAAGAGCATGTGTTGTGGAGCTTGTACGGCGCCGCACAATAAAGAGGGTTTTTTAGAGCTCGTGGAGGGCTGCACAATGGCAAAGGTGTTTCATAGCTGTGCCACGCAGCCAAGAGCATGTGTTCTGGAGCTTGTAAAGAGCCGAACATGCAAGGAAGTCTGTCACAGTGCTGTATGCCGTGCCTGTTTGTTGGTAAGGGGTGCGTGCACTTGCCTGCTAAACTGACGAGGGGGACACAATCAAATGGGTGGTGGTGGTGGTGGTGGTGGTGGTCTGCTGCACCCATCAAGCTTGCTTGCCAATTGTCACTAAAAAGGCCCTAATCTTGATGCCCCAAAAGATGTGAGGCACAGCAAGGGGCGTGTTATCAGGCCAGCTGGGTGAGCGGCAATGTGTGCGTGCTTGGCAGGAAGCTTCTTCCCCTGAGCCTTGAGGAGTGCTGTGCCTGAGCGCACGGAAGTGACGGAACAACAGGTGTTTCAAAAAGAGGGGAGGAGGGATAGGGATTGAAAGCAGAGTGTGGGGGGGAGGTGGTAGAGCGGAGTGGTTCTTCATGTAATGGTGTGGAGCAGACAGCTGCTACTCAGCACCTTCCAAACCATTTCCGCCTGAAACTTGCTTTGCTCCCCCACCCGTAATATGGCAGGGCAAAGAGCATATGGTGGCCCCCGACCCTACTGACCATGCTGTCCTCCTGGCCTACAATGCGCGCGTCTCTGGCGGCGCAGCTCAGCAGCAGGTGTGTGTACTTGGCTATATGTGTTTGTGTAAATCTATATACGTGTTTGTACGCACTAGAGCCTGCTCCAGATGCCCTTCTTCTTTATTTCTGTCTTGCTTTCTTCCTGCTCCAGGTGCTGAGTTCATAATATGTAAACTTACACAGGTGACGTATGACTGCAAGCCAAAGAGACGAGGAAGAGAGATGAATTTAGAGTTTCTGCCTGGCCGGCTGCTGATCATGATCGCCTCATTTTCATTGTGTGTAGAATGCATGAAATCTGCGAGAGGGCTGCACCCACATTTTGCGGTTCGATTGCAGGATGAATTGTGAATCCAAGGTTCATTTGGCATGTACTCCCAGCAGCTTCCTTTGACAAGAGCAGAAGCAGATGTTGCTTGTTGTAGCCTGTCAACAATTTTTGCGAGTCAGAGACTTGCTTGCTTGAGGGTGCTGCATTTCTGCAGAGGTGGACAGCTCCCCTATATCGCTGGACATGGTCTCGGTTTTCTTACTCAATTAATATCTCTTGCACATTCAAAGAAAGGCAAGAATGAGGTCAAAAATTGACCTTTTTGGCGCCCGTTGTGCTATATTTTCTCTCCAAGTTACATGGCTGAAATCCTATACTACCCAACCTTTTCCAAGTCTTTTCACTCCATTTCTTGTGCAATGATATCCTTTTGGTACAAGGACTCCGACTTGACTTTACATCACCCTATTTGTGGCTGTGTGGGTTTAAATGGAGAATTGGTGGTCAGAAAGTAGTGTTCACAGCCGCAGCTGATTTGGCAGGGTGCCTCCAATCTTCGGTGGAGCTCCATTTTTTAAAAGCATTTTGCAACCAAGCTTCAGTGTCCTAAATTAGGGGCACGCTCCCCCTAACAAGCATTCAAAAAACACCTTTTTTGTAGGGAATTATCCACCTCTGGCATGACAGCGACGTAGCTTCCCTATTTATTTGTACCAAACAGGCTGGGACTGGGCCTACCATATGTGTACGTACGCTCATACGCACAGACACACATACACATGCATGTCTTGCCCGCAGGTGCTGTCGCCTCCCCGACAACCTGTCGTCCTGCCCCCCGCCCCCACCTTTGCCCAACCACCACCTGTGCCTGCACACGAGCCCTCGCCTCAGCGACCCCCCCCCCACCTCTACGGCCGCCCAGCCTCAATTGCCTCAGCAACAGCAGCAAATGGTGCCGATGCATGCACAGCCTCAGCTACCTAAGCAACAGCAGCAGGCGCCAACACAGGAGCAGACTCGGCTACCTCAGCAACAGCAGCAGACGCCGATGCAGGCGCAGCCCCAAGCGCAGCAAGGGGAGCAAGTGCCGCCCACTCCTGAGCCCCCTACCTCACAACAACAACAGCAGCAGCAGCAGCAGCAACCCCAGCCATCTCCCATGCTCCAGTGGCGCAGCAACCAAGAGCAGCAGCTCACCGAGATGCAGCAGCAGTTCCAGCAGCAGACGCAAGAGAAAGCGCAGCAGCGGCAGCAGCAGCAGCAGCAGCAGCAGCAAGGTCAGCCCTCCAGGGCGTCGAGCGTCTCGCCTCAAAGCACGCAGGCAAGTGAAACAGTGCTGAGCTCACCTCATGATGCTTATCTGAGCTCGCGGCCACAGACCAGCTACCCTGTTGTCTTTCTGAGGCATGGTTGAAGGGAAGCTTAGCTGCTCATCACTGTATCTTGATGATCATAATAGAGCTAAGTACTGGCTGCTGTCAGATGGGCATGCTGGCATCAGATGAGCTTATGTCTCCTGCAATCGACCAGCCAGTGCTCTGGCTGCAGGCGCTTCCCTTTGTGAAACATTTGTGAGCCCTTGCAGTGAAGGTGAAGCAAGCAAATTGGGAACAATCAAGGGTTCAGGCACCGCAAAGCGCACTCGCACGCATACAATCACGCGCGCGTGCATGCGCAAACCTGCATCCCAACCTCTTTTTCAGGTGGCATTTTTGTTTTGCTTCTGCAGTCTGCTATCTTTTGCTCAAGCCTAGCAGCTACATGCTTTGATAGACAGTTGTTGTCCCTTGCTACCCTTACACTCAATGCATCCCAACCTCACGCGCTGGGAGGCATTCATGTTCTTGGTTTGCAGTCTGGAAGACTCCAGAGTTTCGTAGTAATCAGACGTGATTAATGGGATCTGTCCATGTAACCCTTTTGTATCGTTCTGTTGGCACAGTCTGCGGGGCTCCAGCGCAGCATTTTTGCTGTCAGATGTTTTACCGATGAGAGTCGTCCTTGTAGCCTTCGTGTTCCTTTTGTTTAGTCAACAGGTAGATGTAATTGCTGGGAAGTGTCCTGAAAACCCTTTTGTATCACTCCTTTTTTCTGCATTGTTTGTTCTCTGTGTTTGCAGTCAGGGGCGCTCCAGCGCAGCCTGAGCAGGTCCAGGGATGCCCCGGACGAGTCGCTCAGCCAAATGGCCAAGTCGCGCTTTGCGCCGCAGCCGCAGCAACAAGGTGCGTGGGGGCCGCATGCGGAGGGGGCATTGGTTGTTGACCAGCTGCTGAGAATGGGTGAGACAAGTCTGGATGCAGGTGGACACAGAACAAGGTTTGTCTGAGGTTGGGTCAGACAAAGGAGTAGTTGCCTGAGAAGTGTAGTCTGTGAGTAGTAGTAGCTGTCTGAGAGTGTAGTAGTTTTGGTTGTCTAAGGATGGGTCAGACACATCTGGATGCATGTGGACGCAGAACAAAGCACAGTGATATTATTGGATGTGCTGAACTGAGCAAAAGCCGTGTGGCAGGGCAGGGGGAATGCAATGCGCGTCAAAAGGTTTGATCTGTGGTATTTACTCCTGATGGGAAGCCAGCCATCAAAGGCATGGCCCCTACAGATGTGCATTGATATGTGATTTGAAAAATGGGCACAAAATGCTGTCAGGGGAAGGGAGGGTTGCCGATGCTGAGCGAAGAGGCAAGCATGTCGCCTTGGCTTCAATTTGGTCATGGTTCGGGATTGGGCACCTTCTCCCTGGAGCAGTATCATTTGTCACTGAAGGCACTTTTGACACAGCACTCTGATGTGACATACCTTGACATGCATGCATACACACACGTACACACGCAGCTCCTGCCAAGGTAACCTTTGACACCTCCACCAAGAGCATGACCATGACGTCAGACGTGGATGATGATGATGAGAGCATCGGCGACATGAATTTAGGGTGAGGAGGGAAGGCTGCTCAAACTGCACTGTTGCGCGCGCACATGTGTGTGTTGTGCGTGTGCTTTTGTTCAGGCACCCCTGTTGCAAGTTTTGCCAGCCGCAATGCTCCCTACACAGCAAACACTGCTTGCACTCCCAATTTGTTTGACAAATGTCGTGCTGGCAGTTTGCCAGACACCATGCTCCCTACACAGCAAACACTGCTTGCACTTCCAGCCAATTTGTTTGGCAAATGTCGTGCTGGGCAGTTTGCCAGACACCATGCTCCCTACGCAGCAAACACTGCTTGCACTTCCAGCTTGATCGCCAAATGTCATGTAGGGCAGTGACCAAAGCATGCATGCACGCCTGAATGAACGCCCGCAAAGCTACACAGTTGTGAAGCCACGCAGTCGCAAGTCTGTTGAAACGCGTGCTGTTTGCCAACTCTCTGCCAGGCTACCCGTCAGCCGCTTCACACCTGCTCACCCTCAGCCAGACAGCCCACCAAAGCCAAGGTGTGTGAGTGTCCAAGGGGGTGTGAGAGTGAGGTGGGGGGTGAGGGGTAGAGAGGGATTGCTAGTTGTTGACGGCTGTGGCTTGCTCAGGCGTTTTGGGTGTTGTATGTGCAGCATCATATTGCTCCGCCCGTTCCGTTAACCCCTCAGCAAGAGATGTCAGATCAAAGGAACACCAACTTCTGAGCTGCTTGTATACGTAGCCAGCCTGTCAGAACAGGCACATTTGCTCAGGCACCAACTGCCTAGAAATTTTGGATGCTGGTCTTCCTTGCCCATGCCGAGGCACCAACTGCCCAAAATATTTGGATTGTTGTTCTTAGAACATGTGACGCTTGATCTCCCTTGCCCATGCCTGAGCACCAACTGCCCAGAACATTTGGAGATTTGACCTAAGAGCATTTTGATGCTTGATATCCCTTGCCCATGCCTGCCAAGCTTTGTGTGAGATCTTCACGCAGCCCTCTTTTCTTGTTTGCACTTTCATTGACATGCACACTGGCAGCGCCCTGGCTTCAAAGCATGGTGTGTTACAGGCAAAATCCCTGTCAGACCACGTCAGACCAACTCCGTGTCAAACCATGTCAGGCCATTCCTCTGTCAAACCATGGGTGCACAACAGGCCTATTCTGCGGCAACCATCGCCTGAGTCAGCAGGGCCAAAAGGAAGCACACAGCCACCCGCTGCTGGAGAAGGGAGTGCAACAGCTGCTGCGCGAGGTGGCCCTTCCGCTCCTCCACAGCCGCTGCGCCAGGCGCACTGGTTGGACCCCCCTTCGCAGCCTGGTAAGAGCACATGCAAGAGGGTGATTGGGATGCTGTTTTTCAGGGGGAACTGTCCTAGCATGCAGGGATGGTGTGCAGTGGTGTTGCTGCATGAACACACAAGGTTTGACCAAGCCGTTTTGCAGGAGCAGCGTGGTGCTGATCAGGTGTACCCTAATGGTCATGGGTCAGAGGCGCCCGCTCACAGGGGGTTTGCCTGAACTGTGTGTTACCAAGCATTCATTCTCACAAGTTTGTCGCCTTCTGTCACTTTCAGCTGCAGAGTGTGCTGGCTTCTGTCCCCACTGCTGACACAAAGGTCTGCCTCCCTCAGTCATGCTGCCTGTCGGCAGGAAGCAGCAAACACGCCTGGCTCCTCCATGGCAGAGTGCTTGTTTGAAGCATTCTCCCCCACCTTCTCCCCACTGTCAAGCTGCCAAGCTTGCTTGACTACTTGCAGGCACTCCTTGCTTTTACGTTGCAAATTGTTCGTAGCACTCCCCCCCCTTTTACATTTTTTTGCGCTGCAGAGCTGCTAATAATGGGTGGCTGGCCGCAGACACGCCTGCCCACTGCTCTGGAAGAGCAGAGTACTTCTGCACTCTACCTTCCTTTTGCACACTGCCACGCTGCCAACAGTGGGTGGCCGATTGCAGACCCGCTTGTCCACTCCTCTATCACTGCAGAGAACTGCAACGCTCTCCCCCCCTTTTTACGCTCTGCCACGCTGCCAACAGTAGGCAACCGATTGCAGACCCGCTTGTCCAATGCTCTATCACTCCAGATCAATGCAGCGCTCTCCCCCCCTTTTTATGCTCTGCCTCGCTGCCATCAATCGGTGTCTGATCACAGATGCGCTTGGCTCTTCCACTACAGAGTCCTTCAGCGCTTTATTTTCCCTTATTCACACCGCCACGTTGCCAACAATGGGTGACTGATTGTGGACACACCTGGCTCTACCACAGTAGAAAGCGTAGTTGTTTTCAATTTCAGCCATTTTACACACTGCCGCACCGCCAGACCTGGCATGCATAGTTGTCCTTTTTCTTTTCAGTGGTGAGGCCCTAGCTAGCTCGCTAGTAAGGGAACCTTTCCTAAATGCACGCAGACGGCCGGCAGACCCTGTGTGTGAAGGCTTTCCTTGTTCCTTTTTTTCTCATGCTGCCAACAATGGGTGACTGATCGCAGACACTCCGATCTCCGCCAAGGTAGACACTGAAGCAGACCAGGGAAGCGTGCACTCCTGGAACCCCAACGAGACCTCCTCTCCTGGTACCACTGTGAGTGCTGGCCGGTTGTAAGCACGCTTGTATGTTGGGCTGATTTCCACCCCTGGATGCATAACTGCTGTTTGGTTGTCCATTGTGAGTGCTGGGCTGACCCCGTGCACCACCACAAGGGGGTGCAGGGAGTCTGTGTCTTGTCGGCTCTTGTGCACGCTGACCTCGTGTGTGCCAGTCTTTGGAGCTTTTGTGCGCTGGACACCTGTAGGCCGTTTTCAAGCACGCTTGCGTGCTGGACACCTGTGTGCCAGTCAAAAGTGCGGTAGGGCTCCTGTGTGCTGGACACTTGTATGCTGGTCGCATGGCCTTTGGTATGTTGGACTGGTGTGTCTGCTTGTCATAAGCGCTGCTGGTTGTGGGACTTCTGTTTGGGTGTCCAAAGCCCTCGTGTCTGCTGGGCTTTTGTGTGTGTGCCCGAGCCGTGTGCCCTCTGTCCCATCACCTCCATGCGGAATGTGGCCAAAGCCTGAGAAGTCAGGCGACCTTTCCTTGATGCAAGCGGTCTGAAAGAGGAAGCAGTCCTCCTTCTCCTCCTTTTTTTCACCTGGGCTGCCCACTGCATGGACCGGATGGATGGATGGATAGATAGATAGATTGATTGATTATAGGTAAAGCGCAGCCAAATCTACAGCGCCACCTCCGCACAGAATCTCGACTCCATGTAGAATATCACCTCTCCATGCAGGGCACGTGGCCAAAGCCACACTGGTATCTGCTGTGTTCAGCACCGCTGTGGTGTGCGCACGTGCAGCACTGGTGCCAATGGTCCATGCCTGTGCAAGCAGGGGTCGTGGCCATGTGTGCCCCCTGGCATGCCATGAATGTGACATGAGCTTCCCCTCATGTTGTGTGCTGTCAGTTGTGTGTGTTTGTAATTGTTTACCAATGAAGCCTGCGCGCTGAAAAACGTCCCAGCCTGCTGCTGTCACAGAGGGCAAGGATTAATGCTGTAGTGTCGAATGCTTGTGGCTCCTGCCTTGCTTGTACTTCTGTGGCCCTGTATCCTCGTGCTGTGTGAGCTGTTGGTTGTGTGTGTGTACCCTCGCATCCTCAGCACTAAAGGGGCTCCCAGCCCGCTGCAGTCACAGGGGGCAAGGTTGAAATACGCGTGTCGAATGCTGGTGGCTCTTGCTTTGTTTGCACTTTCTCGGGTGTTGTCCTCACACTGTGTGTCGTGGCTGTGCGTGTGTGTGAACACTCTGACATGGCAGCACGGACCTGTCCTCATATGGCATGCGTCATGTCCTCATATGGCAGCACAGACCTGTCCTCATATGGCATGCTTGTGGTCATGCGTGTGTGCACCCATGCAGCCACGGCGCCAAGGAAGGCCCCGACCTGCTGCAGCTGCTGCTGCTGGGGGCTGGGCCTGGGAGAGCCCTGAGCCCACACCTACCAGCGAGGCTGCAGCCAAGGTAGGTCCCGGTCGTATTCGGGTGACGCAGAATAAAGAACGGGTCCTGTTGGCGCATGGTCATTTTTCCTACTGACTCGTACGCGGTGAGATATCCTGCCATGCATTTCATGTAGCGTGGGTGTAAGACAGGGTGAGGCATGCTGCCCTGCACTTGATGTAGCGTGGGTGTGGACCAGAGAGAGACATGCTGCCATGCTCGAGCCGTAGTGTGGGTGTGGGGGAGCCACAACGCGGTATTCAAGACAAGATGGGTGTGTGCGTGTGGTGTGTGTATGTGTGTCAAGATGTACTACTCCTGTCAGTGAGGGAGTGAGACCCTGCCTGTGCTGGTTGATCCTCTGCGGTCCTGCAAACATTGAACTTTAAAACCTTGCATGTGTTACATGGAGCCTCCCTTCCAGCGCACAATTCACTCTGCACTCCCCTCAAGCAATGCATGCCATGCGCCATCCGTAGTTACATGTAAGGAAGCATGCGCTGTGTAAAGAGTGGAAAAAGACGAGGAATCTTGTATGAGTAAGCAGGTTACATGCGTGTAAACCTTTGCCGGCATGGCAAGCATCAAAGCTTCAAGAGCCGGTGCGTCCCTGCATACTTTGACCCAAGTTGCCTTTGTTGCTGAGTGCTGCCTGCGCATGGACCCATCCAATCAACATCTATGTGCATGGATCCTGTGCACCGCCTGCGCATAGGTCCGTCCATCCAATCTACGTCGATGTGCATGGATCCGTCTATTCTATATCTGTCTATGTGCAGGGATCCTGTGCACTGCCTGTTCATGGGTTCGTCTATTTTGCCTAGGGCAACACACGCACATGCAGGCATGTTCAAACACACACGTGGCCCTTATCTGCGCCGAAATTGGGCATCACGCAGCCACAGCAGAATTTTTTTCCTGCCCCAACGGGCTGCTTGAACTGTAGCTGTGTTGGTCATAGCGGTGCCCTCAATCAGCTGCACCTACATGTTACGTAGTGGTACGTGGGCACTAGGCGACCAGTTCCTTGAGTTCCCTTTGTAAGGTATTTATACCATGTAACACTGTAGGGAGGCACCAAAAGGTATGTATACCATGTTACACTGCAGGGAGGCACCAAAAGGTATGTATACCATGTAACACTGTAGGGAGGCACCAAAAGGTATGTATACCATGTTACACTGCAGGGAGGCACCAAAAGGTATGTATACCATGTAACACTGTAGGGAGGCACCAAAAGGCTGGTGCAGCAGAGTCAGGCCATGTGACTGTATTGTGCATGAGCTGCATTAAATGACTGTATCTGCAGGGAGCCACCAAGGCAGGCACCGGCGATGACTGGAATGAGACCATCAAGTCCATCGGCATTAGCGAGTTTGGGGATGACTTCCAGGTACAGCCGTTTGGTGCAGCTCATGCGCATCACTGCCACATGGCCTTACTTTGCTGCATGCTTGTATGGGCTGCTCATAAATTTAGTGTCCAAGCAGCATGAAGCCAGGGATCAAAGCACTCCCTATGCAAGTTGCAGCAACTTGCAGCCATGCAAGCTTAGAAACGTGTCATCGCCAACACATCTTTTCAACCAGTGACTGTACTGCTTCCCAGGTCGACCTGCAAGCAGCTGCATACAGCATGCCTCATGCTTGTCCCAGGGGGCTTTCACGCAGACGGTTACATAAGCTAGCTTGCCATGCATGAACCTGACACACCCATGTGTGTTTGCTACATGCTTGTGCCGCTTGCGCACTGCGGCACTCGGACAAGCATGCCCACAACACACACACACATCATGCCCCACATCATGCACATGCAGGCGAGTGACAGCAAGAACGCATTGGGCAGGCAGCCCTCCGCAGGCCGCCGCGCTGCCAACCCCGCTGCTACACAGCAGCAACCACAAGTGGCCGCCAGCGGCAAGCCAGCAGCAGCCAGGCCCTCTGCTGTGCAGCGCGTGCTGGATCGCCAGAACTCTTTTGACAGCGTCAGCGAGCTGGAGGTGTAACGGTGTGCGGGCACAGTTGCTGCAGCTCGCACCCCCCTCCAGCAGCACTCACCTGATCTTGCCCATGAGAGCGTGCCTGCCCGTTCTGTTGATAGGTAGCTTACCCTTTATAAGGACGACTTGTGCGCGCACCTGTGATCCAGGCCTGAGAATAGCAGCGTTTCAGTTGCACAAGGGCCCTTTGCTGAAGTGTGAAGGCCGCATCCTGTGGTCCATGTTCTCCTTGAGGTAGGGAATTTGGAGTGTTTCCACTGCCTTTGTCATTTTTACCTCTCTTTTTTCTCTTTGCTTTCTTTCCTGCCGGCTCAGGCAGCTGAGGCTTATGGGGCGCACTGAAAGGGTGAAAGCGCTTGCTGCTGGATTTGCATCAAGCATGCCGGTTGCTTCCAAGGTCACAAAGACGCATCGACTTTGCTTTTCAAGTTGGTCTTGATGTCACAATTCGCTTCACCTTAGTTTCCTCTAGATGGTCGGCTACATGCAGGAATGACTGCTGCGTGCATCGTTTACAAACAACTACAGTCTAAATGTACTCTAACTTTGTTGAGCTTGCCAATGTACTGTATTATACTTAGGGATCAGCATGTAGCGCTATATGCCACATTTTCCAGCGTTATATAGCATTTCATATTATAATAATGCTATTGACTGATGCTGCTCCCTATAAATCGGCATATAGACCGCGTTTCCACTGGGACCGGAAAATTGATTTGGCGGACCGGGAAATAAAAAGTTGTTTGCACTGGGCGGTCCGGGAAATTCTTCGGCGGACCGGGAAAATGAATTTCCCGGTAGATGAATTTCCCGGACCGGGGAATTTATATGCGGACCCCCCCCCCCATTGCATATAAATTCAGGCGGACCGGGAAATTCAAATGCCTCCAGAAGACCCCAAATGCTTTGGAAAACTTAATAATAACTTCATTCACCATTGTAAACATGTCTAAGGGCTCTCAAGTGGCAAGGGAATTCCCCGGTACAGATGTCCACTGGAAACAACTGACCGGAAATTATTTTCCCGGTAGACCGGGGAATTGAATCATGGACCGGGAAATTGTTTTTGAATTTCCCGGACAGGGCCCAGTGGACACGCGGTCATAGCGTTATATGAGGGTCTCCTCTAGTGCTATAGGCCAACGTCGATCCCTAATTATACTCAGTTCGCCCTGGGTCGCACTTTTCCTTAAAACCCTTAAAGAAACTTTTGCTTGAAGGCAGAGCAAAAATGTCCGCGTGCGCTTTTGACAGGTTCCTTGCTAGCAAGCAATGAATCCCTTAAACCCGAACAAGCAATCTTTTGTTCAGGTGGAGGCCATGAGGCACTATGAAATCCTAGGAAAGTGAAGGAAAGGAAAAGATGACACAGGTTATAATTGATTAAAAAGGAGGGGGGTATATAGCTGCAACTGCCTGTGAGGGTATCCCTTCATATAGTTACACATCCAGCCCAACACCGAAGCTGCCCTGATGCTGTCTAAATGTGTTCCAACCCAGGATGACCCTTTGCTTTGACCTTACTATGAGGGTTCAGGACAGGGATATCCATAGTGTTGGACTTACATTTGGTCCCCAGGCTGGTACTACCCCTGGGGAAACCAGCTTGAAGGTTGCAGCTGCTCAGCATGCTGGCACCGCATCTATCCTCTTTTAACATTTATAGGTTAGGTTTGAGGGCCATAGGCCCTTAGGTGAGATCCTTACTAGCTTGGTAAGGTTAACTCATCAATACATCCGCCTGCAAGGGCAGCTGAGCGGAAAAACTGAGGCCTGTAGCCAGACCTTACCAAAAATGTTGAACTCATAATGAGTTACAATGGGGCTTGACATTCAGCCAGGTAGTTTGGCTGCTCGGTCTGCTCAACTGTTCCAACTGCACAAAAAAATATCCATGAGATCGGAAATAAAACGATAAGTCTCATTAGTTTGCTTCTGCAAGAAATGAATAGCATCCTCAGAGCTAGCTTGAGAATAGTGGAAAGTGCCTGAATCGTCCAGAAAAAATCTATAAGACGAAAGGAAGTCAGGAAATAACTGTGCATAAGGCTGCGGTCACACACAATTTTTTTCGGTTTTTTTTTCGACTTTTTTTTCCGTCGGAAAGTGAAAAAATTTGCGGTCACACACAATTTTTTTCGGATAACTGAAAAACATTTTCAACCTCGACGGAAAAAAATTTAAGCGTCCACACGGGATTTTTTTCAAATTTTTTTTCAGTGCTCAGCCTCCCTGGGAGCGCCCCTTCCAGGCCGTTTTTGGCAGGCCCTTACATAAGGACCATAAGTGCTGCCCTTCTCCTTGTATGGCTGACAGCCATCATGCCACAGCTAGCAACTGAGCAGTCAGACTCCTCATCTTGGGCCCTGAAAGCTCTGATTCCAGCCGTCACCTTGGTTCTGGATGGTAGTAACCACACAGCGCAGCTTGCAGCCTGCCTTGCCATGGTCCAAGCAGGGCACATGGGAGGTGGCAAGAAAGCAAGGGGCTTCTGGAGCGTAAGGGAGGTGATAATTTGTTTCATAATCACGCAAGCGCGCTTCCTCTTTGTGAGTGCCCCCTCAATTCTGGATTGAAGGGGCACTCATGCATGGGGCATGCATGGGACCCAATCCCTCTTCTCCTCCCTTCCGTCCTTCACACTCTACTCCTCCTGCCCTGCCCTTGAAATACAACCCTTCTTTTGGAATCCAGGAGAAGCAAGTGCTCGGGGACTGGGCCAACATTGGAAGGACTCAGCCTGAATATGAGGCTGTCCAGTTCAAGGAAGCTTTCCGCATGAGCAAGCCGGCCTTTAAAACCCTGTGTGAAACGCACTGTGCCACTCATGCAAGCTTGACACACAAATGCGGAATGCAGTCCCTGTTGAGAAGAGGCAGGAAATATTTTTGGATTAGGCCGGTTCAAGTGCTCCCTATCAGATGCTTGCGTGGACTTACGATATTAGTAAGAGTGCAGTGTGTAATGTCATTCATTGAAGTTGTATATGTACTATGCAAAGAATTTGTGCCAAGCATGATGGTCTTTCCAGACAGACATGAACTCATGCACATCATGCGAGATTTCAGAGGATTGTGCAATTTGCCTTTTGTGCTGGTGCAATAGACGGAACGTTCATGAGGATTGAAAAACCATTAGTGCGGCTGGGCTCATGCGAAGCGGGCCTGATGCTGTGGGTGCTTATCAAGTCAGGGGCAAGCTTGCATCATACATGGCTCGTGTGCTCAATATTGACCCTGTAGCAGGCCCGCTGCCCACCACCACTGCCTCTGACATGTGCAAGTTTCTGCCAGGCCTCTGCTCCACCTCACCTGACCTGGGCAACAATTGCTTGCTGGCCTGCTTTGGCCCCTTCCCCCTCACATTGTCCCCTTTCTTGCCTTAGGAGGGCATTAATGGATCATCAGAAATGAAATAGTGAAATGTAGATAGAATTGAAGATTTTTGGTTTTTTTAGGGTTTGCATGCAAGGGGCACTCCCAGGGGGCACTCCCAAACGGTTCCTGAAAAGTGACCCAAACCGAAAAAAATTTCCCAAACACGGTCACTAGTGACTTCTGGCTTGAACGGAAAAAAATTTTGGGTGGGCAAAAAAATTTTTCGGTTTTTGTGTGTGACCGCAATTTTTTTCGCCCAGACTGAAATTTTTTTTCAAAACCGACGGAAAAAAAGTCGAAAAAAATTGTGTGTGACCGCCACCTAAGCCCTTCGTCGGAAAAGTTGTAACTGTTGATTACGGCTTGAATCAACCAGAAAAAAGCCGGTTGAAACAGCCCGGGCCTCGTGTAGAAAATGGTTGATTCAACTACGGTTGATTCCTCATTGATTCAATGGGAAAAATGGTTGATTCAACTACAGTTGATTTCCTCTTGAAACAACTGCTGATCAACTGTGGTTGATTCTGGTTGATTCAACTGCTGATCAATTAGGATGATTGATTCAACCATAGTTAATTCCGCTCGGGCCTCGAATTGGATTTGGTTGATTCAACCGTGGTTGATTTGCTCTTGAATCAAGTGGTGCTCAAGACTGGTTGTTTTCTGGTTGAAACAACTAGCTTTCAATCCAGTTGGTTGATTCAATGCCGTTGATTCCACCCGGGCCTCGAGTTGGATATGGTTGATTCAACCGTGGTTGATTTGCTCTTGAATCAAGTGGTGTTCAAGAGTGGTTGTTTCCTGGTTGAAACAACTAGCTTTCAATCAAGTTGGTTGATTCAATGCAGTTGATTCCACCCGGGCCTCGAGTTGGATTTGGTTGATTCAACCGTGGTTGATTTGCTCTTGAATCAAGTGGTGCTCAAGACTGGTGGTTTTTCCTGTTAAAACAAGTGGCTACCAAGTGCTTGCATATCAAGCATGTAATAGCCAAATAGGCGTAAGCAATAGAAGTCAAACGATTAGAATCCAGCCTTACAAGATGACATAGCAAGCCCTACATGTTGCCCAACAGAGGTGCATGGCATACAGGGCCACGCCATGCCAAAGTTGCATGCATGCAAGAAAGACCCAGTCTAAAGTACAATGCTTTGGGTTAGGAATCCAGGCACGTCCATGCCCATCAATCTTAAATGCATGTCTGACAGTTAAATGTTACAACATGCGATGTTTTGAGGTACTGATCTGCAAGGAGCATGCAGCACGCCAAACTCAGCCGAAGACTAGTGCGCAGCTCAATACACGGTGCAATGCCTACAGCAACCTTTCAATCACTCTCAATTCATATGAGCATCCAAGTCAAGGAATTCAGCTGCAGCATTTTTCCCTTCCACTCTCACAAATTTCACTTCCTTCAGATGCAGCCACCTCAGCTTCATGCTGCTCCATCATTTCCCTCTATTAAGGCTCCGCTGTTGGCCTCACTGCTTCTCTTGAAGGGGTCGATGAGATGCATTTTAACCTGCATTCACAGAGACAAGAAAGAGAGGGCAGAGCATCAAGGTTAGTTCTTTGTTACCTTCCTATGTGCACCTTAGAAATCAGCTTTTCTCTCTCACGTAATGCACAAGCAATGAATACTGCTGCCTTGAAAGAAGCCAAATGATACGCTGTCCCTGCAATAGCAAGTGCAAGACCTCACATACAAAACCATGAAGTTGAAATCAAGGCAACATGTTCCTTTATTTAAACAACCCGATGCCGCCTTAGTACGCATACCTACTCTGTCCCAAGGCCCTCTTCCCATCTTTACATCTAAGCCATGACGCAATCCCAAACACAAATAAAGACATGGCAGTTTGCTCCACTTGAACTCACCACCAATCCGTGGAAGCCAGCACCTTGAAAGTTAAGACCAGCATGTCAATGACCTGGATTGCCTGCAAGTTGACCTGCCCGCCGAAGGTCTGTGCCACATAAAGCAGAAACGGCAGGTTGTCGAATGGATCTTTGACCCTGAGGAATGCGGCTGATAGGTAGGCCTCCCACTGCGAGCAAGGAGGCAGGTGTGGACGGGTAGGGTCAGCGGGCAGTATGAAAGGCTTTCATTCACACATGTACACAGATATGCAAGTGAAAATGACGATTCTTTATCAAGTGCCATGATTGCGCAAAGCACGCCTGCCACTTGAATGTTAAGTAGCATCAGCTCTAATGACTTGTGCAACTCAATGAGTTGCTCGACCAACGCACTGAATACCTTCGTAGGCAGTAAAGAGAGGGGGCACTTGATAAGAGAGTAGGGCAGCATATAAAAGATGAGGAGGGCATTCATGTCATGTGCCACAAATACCACCAACACAACCATGCCTCACACACACTCACTCTCGCATGCATGCACTAAGTATCACCTCTTTCACACCTGATACAAGGAACAAATGTGCACTGAGGAATGTAGTGGCTACTCTAAGTGAAGGAAAGCAGGCTGCACTCACTCCGGAGACCGTATAGCTGCCCTAGCACCTAGTGCGTAACAAAATATGCACAACATGCAAAGTAAAACCATGGAAGCACATCTAGCTCAAGCACACAAACTTACTTACCACAAAAGTGGACTTCTGTCCAAGTCGCTCCCCTCTCCTCAGCCTCCACAGCTGCCAAGACCACCAACCATCAACCAACCACTGTGGACGATATGGTAAGCCCTGATTGTGCCTCAATAGTTTTTGAGATGGCTAGCCCCACAATCTTCTGCAACGCGCACAAAGGTGTTTTTGCTTAGCAAAGCAGGAGGGTGAAATAAGCATAACTTTTGGCGCACACGTGTCAACCCACATAAAAATTATATATTCCTAATCCTGAGACTCAGAGGAGTCGATTGGTATATGTATGGGCCCATTCGGTGAGGGTGGAGAGGGGGAGGGGGGGGTAGAGGGGATTCTGACTTTTTGGGACCCCCCCCAGAATTTTCTGAGGCATGTCCTTAGAACTTTAAATACGGATTCCTCAGCTCGAGAACTGTCGATTGGCACCCTCTTAGAGACATTCGGTTGAAATGGGGGTTCATTAGGGCTGCTCAAAGTTTAACCAATGGACTGAGTTCTAGCATCACCAGCAGGAGCAGCTGCAGAATCAGAGCCCATGGATGCAGAGGATGTGCACACATGGAGTGCCCAGCTGGGTGCAAGGCGGTGGTGTGGAAGTACGGCTTGGAAGCACACTTTGCAGCCAAGCACCAGCAGCAGCAGCTGGAGCAGAATCAGCCTTTCAAGGGTCCCAAGGAGCAGAAGTACATGCAGCAGAAAGTGGCTAAGGCTGTGCATGCGCCTCGCTAGTTAGGAACGAGCAGCTTAGGTGTCTGTGCAAACATGCGTGCAGATGCTCAAATTATGTTTTCTGCTTATAGCGTCTCACAGGCTCATTTATTTTATTTCCTGAAGATGCAGGTAGATGCATAATTTAAAAAGGAGCAGATTGGTACCCTTTTTATTACAAGGGGGGCAGTATTGGATGGCCGGGGGGGGGGGGGCCTTTTGGGCCTCCCACCCAGAATTTTGACGTTGTGTCCACTATTTTTTTTTACCCTCCTGGCAAAGCCACATTAAAATCCATCATGTATTCAACAACATGCAAAAAGCGGTTGCCTTCCCATTCAATCATGTGTACACCTTTCAATCTCTGAATGCTTTCCATGCCTCCAATGAACACTGTGGATGGATTAATCAAAATGATGCTTTGTGGAACACTCAGCGAGGTGCAGGTAAGAATGGCCACACTGTTCCTCGAGCATTCATGCCACATGCGCGCGTACTCCTGCAAGATACTTCTGACACACAAAAGCACAGCAATCTTTACTAACTCAGCCTGGGCCTGGCAATCGATCATCATGCCCTAGGCATCCAAAAATCCAGAAGATACATCAGAACGTAATGTCCTCCAATGTTCACAGCGGGAGATGACTGCCCATCATACATTCCCTAGCACTATGTTCCAGGCACTTACCGCTGCACATTCCCCGTAAAGCACAGAGACAGAGGATTGTGCCGGTGTCAGGGGTCACTGCCTGCCCAGTTGATGCCACCTCCCGACCTTCTGTGTGATGGCATACAGCCAGCTGTGGATGTGGGTTGTTCATTGGTGGTTGTGTTGAGCCCCTGAAGGCACACAGTACAGCCAAAGACATGTTAAGACAAATCCATGGAGTTGTGATTCGGCTGGTAAAGCATGGGCTCAACATCAGGGGAGCTGGAACACCTAGACCTGCGGGACACCTCATCACTTCATGGCAAGGACGACTTGTGTGGGATGCTGCCCGTACTCCTCATCCTCGCCTCCATTTCCTTCATGCTGCCCAGGGATGGGGCACTGCGACAGACATCCCCCTGCCCCAGCAAGCCTGCTCCAACCCTGTGCCATCACACCTCATGCCCTGTGCTCCAACCTATTACACAAGACCATACGTGCCAGGATTAAGGCAGCCCTGAGGCTGTGGGTGATGCAGAACGCCCATGCAGGCTGGTCAAACAACCCACCTTTGCGCGTTCATTCCCTCCTCGGCCGCTCCCCCAGCGGGACCTTCAAGCGATAGAAATATCTCCTGCAGGCACCCGGCTCACACAAAGGAGGAGGGATGACCAGGGCGGGGGGATAGGAGTCCTGGCATGTCGTGACGATGCCCGGGCCCAGCGCTTGATAATTGTGGCCTATTTTTCGGTACCCATCGCTGAGTAAATGCTATATGCACAACAGTGGTTGCCATGTAATGAAAGACCTGCAACAGAAATGTCTCGCGACGACCTGTTTTTAGACCTGCAGACCCAATTATACTTTGAAATGAGCTTCTTAATAAATTTACAGGATCAACATGCCCAACCTATATGCGAGGGGAAAAGTCAGTTCTATGAACTGGTCGCTAGCTAGGAGGCTGAAGGTATGGCACAATATTTTTCTGTCTAATTCAACCCAAATGTTCTCCATAAGAGCCTTCATTATGCCTTTTGCCTTATGCGCTGTGCATTCCCTCTTTCCTGTTCAGGCTTTGGTCACAGATTGTCAGAAACTTGGAACAAAAACTGCCAACCTATGCTTTATTGATTGTATGCTGAGTTGAAATTACATAATGAGTGTAAGAAACCTTATTATAACGAGCACATGAATAGATGTAGGACAGGTGTGAAAAATACTGATGATGAAACTGTGATAGAAAAGTAGACGTACATACAAGGTATACCTCGTGTGAAAGAAAAGAAAGAAAAGGAAAAACTACGTGTGATTAGACTTTCAAGATAAGGCTCTCAAGAGCCTTTTCTTTGTGGGTTTTTAATCATTTTCACTTTTCTGACAATTCCACACGAACAAAAACTGAAGACTGAATAGGACGACCCTTTACTTCTTGGTGTAATACAACTTGCATTTACCACTGCAGTGGTAATTTACGGCTGGTAAATTACATGCCACTGGTGATTTGCAGGCCACTGGCAATTTAAAAACAACTTACCATGATCAGTAGTATGTAAAATTTAGTTACTTGGATGATCATTTATGGATGGCCATGATCTATGAATGAAAGGTGGGGAAGGGAAAAGATTGTATAGATACAACTGGCACGCCTAAGTACCAGGGCAGTTGAGCTGCATTAAAGAGGTTCCATGTGTGAAACCAAATCAACCTAAAAAAGTTTGTCAATTAAAAAGGACATTTCACAGAGCCCATCCCAGAAAAAGTGACTCATGATGAGGCTCCACCAAAACGATAGATTCTTATTTGCAATACTTATGAAAAGGCATTGCCCGGGATGCAACAGAAGGTAATCGAAGACCTTATATGGTTGTTACACTTATGAACACTTGCACCAATTGTTTTGCTTAGCCACTGGCTTTTGGCAAAGCAATTGAAATCAGTGGCACTCTTTAAGTGCACCACTACTTGGCAACGTTGCCAAGTCAACTTGTGCCAACTTGCTCCAGACCCTCATTAACACTTTTTGTTCTAAAACTTTGTGGTGGAGGGTACGCACGGCTCTTCGTGTGTCTCCTTTTCCTTTATTGATGTAGGGAGAGTTTTCTCTGCCTATGTAGTGTTTCTTTTCTTTATTCTTTTCTAACTTGCGAGCTTCCAATTGAACCTACTAGTGGGATGTTGGAGAGCATGCTCAGGGCTTAGGGGTGGGTCGTAAGCTTGCTGGGCAGGGCCTGCCTGACAGTCGTGTCGTAGGTCCCATGGTGGTGGCCAACTTGCTGGAGTAGACTTATGTGCTTGCTCTTTCTCTTGGTCTGTGTGGTGGGGCCCTGCCTTTCAGGACAGTTGACCTTTTCTTAATGCATGCGGCCAGACTTGGCAAGCGTAGTCTTTCTTTCTTTCTTTCTTTCTTTTCTTTCTTTCTACCTACTAGTAAAAAGCTTGTATTAAGATGCTGAAGTGCCTCAACTAGAACTAACTCTAATTGTACTGCTGTACCTCTATAGTATAAGTCACGCTCAGCATAAGTCACATTCAAGCTGTTTCTCCTCTTGAAGGAGGCATGTATGCATGTCACCTGTCCTGCTTGCCATGGAACACTGTTTCCCAATACACCTCGATCAATACACATGAGAGCTGCCTAGAGTTTGGTGGCAAGCCATGACGATTGAGAAGAGTAGCTTCCTAGGGGCTCTAGAGGCAAGATCAACAAAAAAATGGTTGAAGCACCCATTGATTCCTTGAAGAATCAACCAGCCTCTTGATTCAACCATTTCCTGGTTGATGCTGGTTGATTCAACCAAAATGGTTGATTCAAGCAGGAATCAACCAGACCCCATTGATTCAATCCGGTTGAATCAACAGTTACAACTTTTCCGACGTTCGAGGAGAACACCCAGAAGCGCAAGAACAAAGGAACACCGCATGCTTTTCATCTTGGAGTCCTTGTTCACATCTATCACAACTTGATGTGTGCTCCTGCCAAAGTGATGTCTTAACTCTTAAAGTATGAGCATGTAAGCGAAAACGTGCTATGTTTCTTAGCACGCGCTTGCCCAAATCAAGATGCAAATACCTGGGGACAGAAAAGGGCGCACCATGAACAGACAAGGGTCTCAAAGGAAGTGCCATCCAGTGATGATACTTGGCTAATTTGTTTGTGTGGTCACCATGTTCTGCCAAGGCATCAGCATTCCACACACCTCGCAGCCTTTTTCTCAGATCAACAACAAACTCCCTCATGACTATAGGCTGCCCTGACCGAACACAATGAGTAAACACGTTGCACCTGTCCAAGCCTGTGCAGGCAGCCAAAACTTCTGAGGTCCAGCATTTATGGGAAAGACTGCTCATTTCAACATCTGCTTGCAGTACCTTACTGAGTGTAGTGCTGTTGATGCGCAGTAAAGCATTGTAAAGCCTAACTGCTGCAAGAAACCAATAGAACTGTAAAGGTTTATGCCCACACTCGCGCAGTACAGACAAATTAGGAGTGGTGCGCTTTGCCCCAAGGATACGCTTCAATAAGCACAGATGTACAGTTTGCAAAGGACAGTCCATTTCAGCTCCTTCTTTCATAAATCTAGTGCCCCAAATCTGGCATGCATACATGCTAGCAGGGAGAGCATATGCTTTAGTCAGCCAGAGCATGGTATGCGGCCTATCTGTCAGGTGGTGCTCAGATGCGAATTGCCTAATCCGTCTACAACCAGCTAGGAAAGGGGCACACATGTACTCAGCAGTGGCTTGCGGGTTGCGTTGTTTTGTGAACAGCATGCCTAAATACCTAAAAGAATCTGCACACGCCAAACGAGCTCCACTTAACGTGAAAACTGGCACATTATCGCCCTTTGAATTGAAGTGCACAATCTCAGACTTGGCAGTATTAATCACCAACCCTTTCCGCTGAGCATACGTATGTAGCCTATCTAACATCAGTTGGAGCTGATCAGGAAGGTTACTGGTGAGGCACAGATTGTCTGCATACAGCATGTGGGTGACTTGAACGTCCCTAGTGCCTGTAATAGCCCCTTGCACATTTTCTGCCAAGCAGTCCACGTCATTGATATACAAGGAGAACAACAAGGGGGAAATCAGGCAGCCTTGCTTAACTCCAAAATGGGGGCGCACACGAGCTTGCTTGCAGCCATCCACCAAAATATACTCATCATTAGCATACATACTTTTAATGACAGCCAACAGGCACGCAGGCATACGAATGCGCTGCAGGTGAGTCCAAAGAGCTTCCCTAGGAATGGTATCGTATGCCTGCTTGAAATCAATAAAAGCTGCATGCAGCCTCGGGGATGCATTTGGGCGCTTGACCTGAGCAGCATGCTGCAAGTGTTGCAAAATGAATCTGGGCTGCAAAGTGTTACGGCCAGGGTAGAAACCAAATTGAGTGTCTGGAATCTTGTTTTTATCTTTACACCACCCAGTGACCACCTCCCTAAGAACGTTAGCATACAGCCTGTACAGGGTGCCACTTACTGCGAGCATGCGATAATTCCCTGGGTCCAGCACAGAGCCCTTCTTGTAAAGAGGAGTTATCTTAGACACTTTCCAACAAGCAGGAATCTCAGCCCTCTCCATCATGGCAGCAAACAGACGTGCAATGTAAGGAGCCAAAACATTCATCCTATCCGTGCCTCTACCATTAACTGCTGGGACCCTCTTTTCAGCGCACTTAATGAAGGGTGCAGCAACAGCATCAAAACCAGGGGATGTCCTAGCATTCAGCATGTGTTCGTAAACAATAGGGTACAGGGCAGCTGCATCAGGCAGTTCCATCACATCAGGTTCAGGCATCCACCGAGACTCAGCACCTTGACGGAAAAGCTGCCCAGGAGGCGGGTTGTTGCGCCCCAGGGGCACTGCCATATCCCGAGCTGGAGCTCCAGAGTTGCCAGTCCTGCATGCAGCAACCCGCTGTGCCACCCCGGGCATAGCTCCAGTAACGGACTCCACCTCTCTGCTAATGCTGTCCCACATTCCAGACCTTCTGCTTAAGGTGCTTTCAGGGCAGCTACCCATGGGGCTTGCTTGTTGATCAGGGATGTGAGGAGCGCTTCTTGCTGGACAAGTGGGGTGCCTGCCCACAAATCCGTTGGTATGCAAGGCGGCTTCCTGATAGTGTGTGCTTTCAGGGCAGCTACCCATGCCATGCATACGTGCTGCTTCTCTATTTGAAGGAGAAGAGCAGTTGCTCATGCGGGTTCTTCCCTTAATGCACGCTCAAGGGCGTAGACCTTTATTTTTTTTCTCATGCGGGCACCAAAATGATGCTGTAAGTAAGAGCTCCAGCCTTCCGCTGTAATGGGAGTCTGATGGGTGCTCCTGGGCTTCCTAAGCATTTCATGAATGTCAGGCCTGTGTCTCTTCAGCCTGTCCAAGAAACTGCTTTCTGGTACTGAACTCATAATACTTCAAGTGACTTGGACTTAGAAGCAAAACAACACATTTGTTTGTTGCAGTCTGATGTTTGATGAAACAGCACGAGTCAGATGATGCTCGAAGGTTTCAAAGTTGTTGGATTAGAGAAGTGCTCAGAGTACTTGATGAACGGTGCACTGGTGTGTTTCTAAAGAATGTATTATAGATATGCCCATGCAAAACTCCATGTTGAATAGGGTATGAAGCAGTGTTTGGTTACAATGGGGTGTGATCTTCAGCCAGGTCGTTTTTTTGGCCGACTTGTGGCTAGTCTCGGCCAGCCAGAGATAAACCCACAAGCTTAGAACCAAAAAAAATAGCTTTGGGTTTTGCTGATGAAGAAATTGAGAAACAGCTTGATTCATTTGATGCAGCCAAAAAGGTTGCATCTGAGAGAAATCCTGGAAGTAAGGTTCAATTGGCACGTGATACTCTCGGCACAAAAAGCAGACTTGTTCATCTTGAAAGAAAGAACAGAAAGAAAAAGAAAAACTACATAGGAAGAGGAAACTCTCCCTACATCAATTAAGGAAAAGGAGACATATTGGCTCAGAAGAGCCGTGAGTCTCCTCCACCACAAAGCTACAAGGAAGAAACAGCTAATGTGGATCTGGAGGGTTACTGGAAGCACCCGGCTCCAGAACCTGGCTGTTAGAAACATTACTATTTTCCATAGCACGTCTAGTGGTTACAAGCTTATGGGCATACTGAACCGAATGGGCATGGAGTTTTTGAGCAACTTTACGGGCCCGTCGATGGTCCAGTCCAAGTTGTTTAAACTGGTTCAAGGTATGATCAGTATAGCAGGTCCCACCAACACCCAAAAGGATGGTGTGGAAAGTCACAACTTTAGCACTAATAAGCTTCCTGAGATCTGTATGCTGCCGCTGTACCGCCTCTAACTGTTGTCCAGGCCTCGTGTCTTCACAGTACTTAATTTCGATCAAGTGCATGTGCCGCTGGTTTACATGAAGTTGGTGGGGCTGTCTCACGCGGTTGGCTCGTGTGGTCCTCTGTGTTGGGTTGGGTGTGTCTTGTACAGTAAAAAAGAACATGTGCTTCATTTTGTGTTCGATTGCAAGAATACCTGTCACACATAGAGGCTTCATCCTGCCAAACAGCCGATTCAATTTTCAAAGTATGAGCGCCAAGCCAGAACCTGCTCATATTACACTTATTTTGCTCAGGCAAATTTAGACAAAGATAGAAGTAGTGTTTGGCATTCGGATGAAAGAAAATACATGTTTACTCCGAGCATATTCCTCCATAGGCATACTAACTAGCCTGGATGATATCAACTACACTGTAGTTGGCAGGATACCCCTACTAGGGGAGTCGTGTTGTAAGCCAGGTCCTGGAGCCTGGTGCTTCCAGTAACCCTCCAGATTCCCATCAGCTTTCAGGTCTGCCTTGTGGAGGAGGTTCACGGCTTTTCTGAGCCAATGTGTCTCCCTTTCCTTGATCAATGAAGTGAGAGTTTCCTCCGCCTGCACAGTTTTCTTTTTTCTTTCTTGTGATGTAGGGAGAGTTTTTCTCTGCCTACGTAGCTTTTTATTGTTTATTTTTTCTTTCTAAACCCTCAAGGTCCAACCTGTTTGCAGGAAATGCCGTCATGATCTATCAACACAGTCCTCTACAGCATATAGATATATCCCCTTGACCAAAAGAAGAGGTAAATTTGAGAGGGAAGCTTGCTGAGGAATTTCTTTCTTGATTAGGAGAGAGTTTGTCAAGCCCAGAACAGATAACTTGAAAACCAAAGTCAAGAGAAAAATAGGACCTGGGCCCTGTCAAGCCATTAAGTCCTGCAAATTCAAAAAGTTTTAAGGCTGTACAACTACCTGAACTGCTCCAGTGCATGAGCCTCTGAGATCATGGTTGCCTCATACGCAATGTTGCAGGGATGGGGAGATGGCTGTCTGAACCCAAACCTCGGGACCTTGATGCAAAAAGAGCATGCGGGAAACCCACTTTGGCAACACTAGGGTAACCTGTTGCCCGCATCAAGGCCACTCCTCGCTAAGCAACAGCAAAGCAGTCCCTGGATTCTTTCTTAATCTTAATAAAAAAAGTTTGAAAAATAGTTTCGACAAAATAGACTAAATGGGGGGATGGGAACTCAGTGTCTGGTCAGTGCAAACCTTAGGAGAAGAATTCGGACTTCCCACACGTCCCTCGGACTCCTCACATGTTTAAGGGTCTTTCCCAAGGAAATGTTCTCGCTCAAACGTGTCTCTCGAATTTTATTCAGTCGTGTGTGTGCTGACAGTGAGCCACCATGCTCTTCTACCTGGTGATGGGGGGCCTCTTCTCCTTGTACACTCTAGACCTGTTGATACTGATCATCGTGAGCACACTTGCACGCGGTCAAGAGGTTGCCGCCCTGATGAAGAAACGGCTGCGGGTGCGCAAGCACGGCAAGACACGATCAAAGAGGGGCAACGAGAAGGGTGTTGATCAAAAGGAAAGTGTAGAAAGTAAAGGGGAGGGAGTGCCTGCTCCGTGCAAGGAAGTTGCTGTTGACAGTGACACGGAGGATCCAGAGCAGCAGCCTCTTTCTCCCCCAGGGCCTCCTTCTCCCCCACCTCCTGCTCCTCCTCCTGGGCCAGCAATGGACACAAGTAAGCATGCATGCTCGACAGCATCTTCTCAGAGGATGAATCTGTGCCTGAATGTTTCACTTCTTGTGCACATACTTTCTGGAAAATAATAGTTACAAATGGGGGCTCTGATGCAGCGCTTGAACTGCAACATATGTTGCAGTTTTGCGTGTTTAGAGCTCCATCTCCTAAAAATAAGATAGCTTGTTCATGGCAGGAGAAGCAACCTTGAACGATCAGAGCTCTTCTTTTGAGCGCTTTGTGTGAACGCTTCCAGGAGATGGAGGGTGTAAGCAGGCCATTGATGGAGGGAATCCTGATGGCCATCACCATGGTAAAGAGGTGGAGCAGGAAGAGCAGCTGAAAGAGGGAGCTGCAGGCAACGTAACTGGCAACGTGACTGTTTGGTCAGTGCCGGATTGACTCGAGATCTAGTAGTCATGTGAAGAGGGTGGAAGATAATTTTTACCCTGTACAGAAATAACCTCCTTGCTGCAATCACTATTGCTGCTCAACATTTTGCCCACAGAGCTTGACAATTCTGCCAAACAGCAAATGTGTGCACAAAGGAGATTTGGAAGGTGCTAAATGCAATCCTGGCCTTCCTAGTGCAATCTCACCTGATGCATCCTTTTTCCTGCTTTGGGAGATGTCTGATAGGGGAGACCATACACTCAAGCAGGCTTGCATTGAACTCTTGTGCGCAGGCAAATTGAGGAAAATGGCAGTGATGCCTCCCCTGCCTCACTCCAGCCAGCAACCTGCAGTCCCAGTGGCCGCAGCAGCAACTTTAGCAGCGACATCCTCATGGATAAAGACCAAAAGATGACAGAGGGCCAGCAGGAGCTGCCTGCACTCAAGATGGGAGGGATTTTGAGGAATCAGGGGAGCGCAGAGGACCTGGAAGGTGCCAACATGGCCGCATCCCACCAGCACCCATGCTCCAGCATCAGTCAGATTTCAGGCATTGAAGAGTCAGGCAGCAGCACAGAATTCTGGGAGGCCCACATTGGGGGCAACGTTGTGCAACCCAGTGCCTCAGCACCCCAGCATCCGAACAAGTTTCCACTGGTGCTTGTACAGGTGTGTGAACAAGTGTGTCTATACATATGTGTGTGCGTTTTATCATTACTCCTGTAAAGTATAGAAAAAAGAAAAGATTACGCAAGCCAGGTCCGGCTGCGTGCATTAAGGAGAGGTCCCCTAACTAGCAAGCTAGCTAGGGCCTCACCGAGGAGGTTCACAGGCCCAGCCTAAACCGAGCTATGAACCGATGGGGAGCAACTAATGAGGGTCAGCCTGAGGCGGGTCGCTGTCAGCCATGCTACTCCTGTACAAATACCGACTGCTGCCCTAGAGAGACTCCGTTGCCTTCTTCGAAGGGAGAGTTTTGTGAGGTGTTCAGACTAGGAATTATAGTGGGAGAATCTCGGATCTGCCTCACCTAAATCCTTGCTTTGATCAGCACCTCCAACTTTTCCTGCTGAATTCAACCATCTTCTTTTTCCTCCATGTTGTAACTCAATGTGAGGAATCCCACCTAACCTGAGCGCTGTCCTCTCCAATACATTTATTTTCCATGCCGTCCACATGTTGCAGCTGCCCATGTTCAATGAAGAGGCCCATGCCCACCTGATCATTGACCGAGTGTGCACCGTCTCTTGGCCGAGAGACCGTCTCTTGATCCAGGTGCGAGAAGAAAAGAAAGAAAAACTATGCAGGCAGTGAAGAGGCTCCCCACATCCATGAAGGAAAAGAGGATACCTAGGGCCGAAGCACCATGTATCTCCTCCACCAAGAGAAGAAGAAGAATCAAGTGAGATTACTAGCAGTAACCCTTGATCTTGTTGACAAGAAGTCTTCTTAAGAGCGTGTCTTGGGCTGCTAACAAGTCGGTTAGCGTATTGAACAGAATGAGGTTCAGAGCAAGCTTGGTGGCTGTATGAGTGTCAAGATCAAGCTCCTCAAATCTGAAGTTCAAGGAGCTCCAAAGTGTGAGGGGTGTAGATAACCACCCAAAACCTAACAGTTTGTTATGGAGGGTAACTTGAGCTGAGGCCCTTGAAAGAAGGCAACATAAACCACGGTGCTGCTGCTTGAAGGCCTCAAGCTGATTCTTGGGCCGGGTGTCTTCACAGTGTTTAACCTCCATAAGAGAGTTGTACCTCTGTTCTGGGAGAAGTTGGCTAGGTTGAAGGACCTTGAAAGCAGGAGCAGTGGCTGTGGCTGGCGCTAAGTGCTCCCTGTTCCCCCTGCGCCTCCCTCCATTCCTCACAGACATTATTATTGGTAAGTTGTCTTTTGCACAGTTTTCATTGGAATAACTAAAGCTGCATCAGGGCAACCAGCAGTGAGCCTTGTTTGTCTGGGAAAACACAAGAGAAAGTACATTTAGGGAGGGTTATATTTGTTGAGTGTTCAGGGACCTGCAGGTTCCGTATAGCAAGACAACTTGCGCTGCCTATGTCCATAAAGACAAGACCTGCTCCAAGAGAACTTTTGCTGACACCTTGAAGAAGGGTTCTGCTTGCAAAGTTGTGCGCTTGGTGACCATATTTGAAATTATGGGATATTTACACCCTGAAAGAACGTGAAGGGCTGCACACAAAATATCCATATAAGGCTAGTGGAAAATTTTTGAATGTGCTGCGTGCTTTTAATCGAAGGGAATACCTGTGCGATAGCTGTTTTGTCTCAATTTAAAAGGAAGTGTTGGCATGGTCCAGAAGGCATGCTGAGCTTTTCCTGGAATGTGAAAGGTAAATTGGTAAAACAAGTAGTATCCTGTCTCGGTGTTAGCAACTCCAAGCCTGTGCTTCAAATGCGTGTGCGTCCTTAAAGCTTCACGGAGGTTTGAATAGTGTTTCAGCTTTGGGGCAGGTGATTTGGGCGGGCTTGCATTGGTGCGGGCCGTTTCCTTGAATGCAAGCCAGGTGGTGTCATGGAAAGGATTGCCTTCAAGGTTGACACAGGGGAAGGTTTTGTCTGCAGGGGGGTTACCACCCTGAATAGCCTGATGTTTGGCAATGGCATCTGCGCATTTGTTTGCCGCAATTCCAGCGTGATATTTGATCCTGTAGAGATAACTAGGGGTAGGTGAAATGCAGACAAGCTGTATGATTATTTTAAGGATATGGCAATCCAGGTGTGTGCCTGTGATATCAGATTACTGGTTGCTTTTGCTGAAACAGGTCCTAGACGATTCCACAAAGGCCCACATCCGTGAAGTTGTGGATACTTCTGCTGCAAAGTGCATGGAGGCTGGCCACCCTGTCCAGGCAAGACTTCATTAGATTGTTGTGAGCCACATTGTTTGCCTATTGCTGTGATTGTGAGCGAGAAAAAGTAGTAGTAGTAGTAGTAGTAGTGTGTAAAAAAGCATATTCATGTTGGTTCCAACAACATATGAAAAAAGACCAGTGAAAATAAGTCAATGCTGGCTGTTTGCAGCCAAGCAAATGTTTGCCAGGAAAACTGGCGAACGTGCATTTATAGTTCCTAGCTTCAATCCATCCTGCCCCTATGAATGAAAAGAAAATAAAAGTCTACGCTAGCAAAAAGCCGCGTGCTTAAAAGACGTTTTTCCTAAATAGCAAGCTAACCAGGGTCTCAGCAAAGGGCCCTCAAACCTAACCTAGGTAGGTACAGCTACCATAAGAGAAAGCCAGAAACAGAGCTAATGGGTGTCTGGTTGTCAGACATGCTCCTGGAAGCCCCAACTCTCATTCTCCTGCTCTCCACCGCCTGCGGCAAGAGAATCCCCCCGCAAAAGCCCCCTGAAAATGAAGAGCATGCCAGGTGTCAATAGTATGCACTTATGAACGGAACAGAATGTACAGTCCAGAACTGGTCAAATTCATTCAGGGAAAATTGAAATAAATGCCAGTTGGAGGCTCATCAACTGTCATGATTTCTTTTTTAAGGTCAAGAATACTCTTACTTGGAGACCCAAAGAAAGCTGTGACATCAGATCCAGTATCAGGAATTATTCTGCATTGCTGTCTTATGCAAGTTAAGATCCTCTTCTACACAGCCATTGGTTTGCGTTCACTTTTTTCTGCGCTGTAAACCTCGTGCAGCTGGTACATCACAAAGAGTTGATGAAATAATGTAATTTCAAACAATCAATAGCTGCATGCAAAATACAAAATGCGCTCCTGCCCTGCAGGTCCTGCGCCGCACCAACCGGCAAGGCTACAAAGCAGGAGCCATGGTGGAGGGCCTGAATAATGCAATACCATATGGCTTTAAGTATGTGGCCATCTTTGATGCTGACTTCGAGCCCCCACAGTGAGTAAGCCTGGCTGATATGCTCATCTACCAAGGGGGGGAAAGCAGAAGCTGCATTCTTAGCTTTTCATTGCCTAATAAGTGGAGAGTAGTATGGCAGGGGTTGATTCGTGTGTGTTTTTGTGTTATGTGTGTGAAGAGGTTAAGTCCCTACACAGCTGGGTGTGCTCTGCATTGCGTTTCTTTTTCAAGTCTAGCCATGCCAAGTTATGGTGAAAATCATATGACCCTTAATTACTCTACCCAAAAAGGCTGACAGCTTCACCCTGGAACCATTGTTCATACCAAGAACTAAGCAATTGGAAACCCACACAAACCATGCCAACATCCTGCACATTAAATAAAAAAATAAGCAAAGAAGGAGTGTCGACCTTCCTGGAACTCCATGTGCTCTTTTTCTTTGGAATTGCTTAAAATCCTGTTTCAGACCAGCTTACTAGGCCTTTTAACCATTTTTCTGCAATTGCCTCCTTTCGTAAAAGAACGCTAACCCTAAATTTACAATAAGCACCCAATGTTGCATTAAGTGATCTGGAATGGAGGGTTGGTGGTGAAAAGTAAGGTTTTCCACCGCGGCTGCTGCCTTCTGGACCTTCAAGGCTTGGACAGTCAAGACTTGATTGGCGACCAAGCTCAACCATGGTTGGGGGGGACCTATGCTGGATGCATGTAAATGTAAATGTAAATACCCATTGGGGGGGATATCGTCCACCTCAGTTCATGTTCTGTTGTGCTTCTGTTACACATTAATGGCAGTGTCATTGTTCTTACACATGAGGATGCCTGCTGCTACACAGGGACTTTCTAGAGGAGACGATTGGACCTCTGGAAGAGGACCCTAAGATCGGGTTTGTACAGACACGGTGGTTGTGCCCCGCGGACTCCTTTCTCACATGGAGCCAGGTACTGTAGGCAAAAGGCAAGGCCGAGGAATAAGAAAGGACCAATCAATCATATGGGAGAAAAGAAAAGGAAAGGAAAAAATACGCAGGCAGTGAAAACACTCCCCGGGCCCATATCAATTACGGAAAAGGGGATACCTAGGGTCGAGGCACCATGTATCCCCCCCACAAAGAGAAGAAGAATGAATGGGGATCAGGAGGGTTACTAGCTGTACCCCTTGCCTGATCTCGGTGATGAGAGATGAAGGAAGTCTTCTCAAGGCCGCATCTATTGCTAACAAGTTTATATGTGTACTTGACAGAATGAGCATGAAGCTTCAGAGCAACCTTGGTGGCTGTATGAGTATCAAGCCCGAGCTCTTTTAGGGGCTCCAAAGTGTGAGGGGTGTAGATGACCCCGCCCACACCTAACAGGATGATATGGAGGGTAATTTGAGCTGAGGCCCTTGAAAGATGGCAACATAGACCGCAGTGCTGGTGCTAGGAGGCCTTAAGCTGATTCTTGGGCTGGGTGTCTTCACAGTATCGTTGTGCCCCTGTTATGGAAGAAATTAGCAGAGGTGGGCGACAGGCCCAAATTGCTGTAAATGTTCTTTCACGCCAGTATTTTTTAAATCTGACCATGCCGACCATTATAATACCAATAGTTATCATGTTCACCAAGAAATGACGAAAGTCAGTTGACCTCAGCTCACTCTCCTCGCCTCAGATCACCCTAAAATGGCCCACAGGTCCACCCTGGGACCATTTTTCACTCCAACAATTTTGTATTAGTAACTCTTGTATACGATGCTAACATCCTGCACATTCAAATGCGGGGAAAAAGAGGGTCAAAAATTGACCTTTTTGGCACCCTCTTTGCCAGATTTTCTTTAAGGGAAATGGCTGAAATTCTATGTCTGACCAACCACTGGGTATTTTCACTCTATTGTTTTGCAATGATATTCATTTGGTACAAGAACTTTAAATCACCAAATATTACCCAATTTGGTGCGGTAGATGGTCAGATATGAAGTTTTGGTGGTGAAAAGTAGGGTTTATGTTTTGGCAAATGGCAGAAGTGGCCGTGAGGTGCACCTTTTAAATTCATAAGCTATGGAAGCTACCATTTGATACTAAGCACAAAAAGTGCAAAGTATGGCCGCCTTGGGATGTGAACATTCCAAAAGTACCCCTATTTGAGGCCTTCGTCGCCAACCTCTGAGATTAGCTAGGGTGGTGGACCTTGGAAGCAGGTGGAGTGGCTTTGGCTGGCGCTGAGTGCTCCCTAGTCTTCCCACGCCCCCCTCTGCTTCTCAACGGGTACCAGGAATCGGTCCTTGGCACTGTTTTCAATGGATCACCAGGACGATTAAAGTGAGATATTGTTTTTCAGGCAGACGACGAGGGAAAATGTACTAAGGGAGGTTTATAATTGTGAAGTTTTCAGGGATCTGGAGGTCCTGTAAAGCAAGACAATCTGCGCTGCCAATGTCCATAGAGGCAAGGCCTGCCCAAAGGGCCTTTACTGATACCTTTAGGGAGGATTCTGCTAGCAATATTGTGGCGCTCATTTATCATATTTAATATGATGGAATGTTTACATCCTGAAATAATGTGAAGGGCACGTTCTGGCTCCCCACAAAGGGGGCATTGTAGACTGGTGGAAATTTTGAAGCGTACTGCATGCTTTTGATTTATAGGGGTTCATTTCATTCCAAAAGGATCGTACGGCAGGAAATCAAAAAGAACATCAAATTAAGGGATCCACACAGTTTTGGTAGGAAAACCTCAGCAAAATGTATTGATTGAGTTACAGAGAAAGACTAGGGATCATTGATTCATTCAGGAAGGCTTAAGCTACGTTCAATTTCTATTTGCAGATGCTTTACATCCAGCATACACATATACACCTTAGTCTGGAGATCGAGGTTCAACAAAGATAACTGGCAAGGAACCCCTTCCTACGACATTTTTTTCATGAGCCTCTCACAAAAAGAGCAAAACTGCTGCTCAGTACAGGCTGACCTGTCCTGTGCTTGCAGAAAATCAACCTGGGTTTCCACTTTGATGTGGAGCAGCGTGCACGCTCCTACCTTGGTTGGTTCTTCAACTTCAACGGCACTGCTGGCGTGTGGAGGATTGAGGTAGCTTTCATGCCTAAAAGCAAAGATGCAGGCCAGGGAAACATATATTTCATGCGGTTCTCTTCCGGCTCGTTTGATAGGCGAGAAAGGAAAAGAATGAGGACAGGTCACACACCTCACTCTCCTCCAAGAACCTCAGTTCTACTGCTAAGCAGAGAACTGACTGATTTATTTCTTTGTCTCCTTTTTCTTAGTTGATGTAGAGAGAGTTTCTTCTGCCTGCGTAGTTTTTCTTTTCTTTTACCTGTGACTTGCCGCGTGTGACCTGCTCGCCTATTTCAGAAGGCCTCGTTAACTGGAGTACTTTTTCTGACCTTTTCTGTTTACATAGACTATCCAAACTTCGGGCGGCTGGATGAGCGACACTGTGGTGGAGGACATGGACCTGTCACTCAGGTGAGGCTCAATTATCTGCAGCAGGTGAGGCGGGTCTGGGAGGCACCATCTTTTGCTCTATTACGGAAGCACTTGGTCCCACCTCCACAGGCTGTGGTGAAAGTACATAGACTTATTGCTCAGGTGGGTCATCTCCTGAAGGCATCATGATCTGTCTTTAAATGTTGAATGCACTTTACCGGAGGTGGATGACTTCCCTATATAGCTAGATATGCTTTGGCCCTTTTATTTCTGAATTCTAAACAAGCCAACCATTGTCGTTTTGTAAAATGTCTTATCCACCCAAAAATGATGAACATTGGAGGACCCTAAATTGATATCCTTGTCTCATAGAAGTACGGCCCACAGCTTTGCCCGGGGACTATTTTTCACTACCTGAACTAGGCATTGTTTACCTCCCAGAGGCATATGGGCCATATGCCATGCAAACATCCTGCATTTTATATATTAAAAGGAAAAGAGAAGGTCAATAACTTACCTCTTTGGCACCCGGTGGGAGCCCCTTATGCTGGATCTTCTTTTTAAGGTGCAACACGCCGTACATGTAGTGACTACAACACACTCACAGCATCTAGAGTGTCTTACCAACCACTGGATATTTTCACACTACTTCCTTTACAAAGGATACAAGGACCCCAAATCACCAAAAAGGACCCAATTGGGCGCAGTGGGTGGTTGGGAATGGAAATCTTGTGGTGAAAAAAGGTTACATGTTTATTTCGGGGAGCAGCTGTCCACTTCTGGCATTTTACATGCATTCAAACTGCAAGATCGGCATCTTCAAGATGGCACCTGAATTTTGAGAGCACATGCAATGTGTTTTGTGCTAGCATGCATCAAGTGTAAGGGGATTACCATGCTATTGTGAAAACAAGGATGCCCCTAGTTGCAATCCATGCTTTCAAACGCACTCCCTCAATGACTCTTGAGTTGGACTGTCAATACTCAGGGCATACCTCAACGGCTGGACAGCCAAGTACCTGCCCCACGTGGCCTCCTCAAATGAGGTTCCCGGGAGCCTCTCTGCCTACAGGACCCAGCAGTTCAGGTGATCATTCACATTCATTCACTCAAATCTAAAGGGCATCACAAGTTTATGGTTAAGACCCACCAGAGCCATGTTGATGGCAATGGCTGACGGTGTCGCTTGCAGAACAGCATAGCTTTGATTTGCATGGTCTCTGTATCTTCTAGCTGATACTTCTAATTGAGCCCATGGTGCAAAAGAAAAAAGCCCATGGTACAAAAAACATCCAGGTCATATCTTGTAGATTGCTTCCTTCCTAGGAGTCCTAGACCCGCTGTCTTTTTGTACCATGTACTTACGTTCTAAATAAGGAGTGATGTGCAGTTATGGTAATCCCTGCATTTCCTGCATGCAATGTCTTCATTATCCTCAGGCTGCTTGCAGCCTCACATTTCGCACTGTGTAACCCCTGCACAAGGAAACAGGTGGCTCAGTGGGCCAATGCAGATCATCATTAAAGCGTTCTTCACTATCTGGCATGCCCGAGACATTGGCTTCACCAAGCGCCTCAACTGCTATTGGTTCTTTGCCAGGCAAGTGCCTGCATATGTAGGTATGAACTTGCATATAGCTGCAATAGGCAGGTATGGCAGAACCGGCTGCTTTTCAGCTGGTAGATTTTTGTGCACTTTAAGGACGGGGTGCACTATGCTTGGTTAGGCAGGATGCTTGTAAGCAAGCCAACTGTCAGCACGAGGTTGTTACTTGTTGTTTCTGTTGCCGTGCCCTCACTTTGGACCCCTTTGGTGGAAGTAAATGGGAGGCTCTTTCCGTAATGCACGCGGCCGAACGGCAAGCGTAAATCTTTCTTTCTTTTTTGTGGCCGTTCCCTAATACTACCTAGTAATACTAAGCTGACCAAAGGTTCTATCTTGGTTGCGTCGTGAGGTGTGTGGGGAATGGGACGTTACAGCAAGCTCAACCACATGCCAGGCTGGAAAGAAAAGAAAGTCAACAAAAGGAGGAAGGCAAGAGGTGTGCCTCAGGTTTAAAATCAAGCCTGAAGCAAGTTGAAGAGAAACTGGAAGTACAAAAGATGGAGAAGAGAAGCCAGAAAACAGGGGAAAGGAGGTTGCACATCTCTCTTCCTGCAACCTCTTCCTGAGTCCTAACTCAGAATGCATAGAACTCAGTGATTCTCCCTTTTCTTAGTGCCACCTGCAGGTATATACTGTTTGCCCTCATCACCCTGGCAGTGCTTCTTGTGCCTCCAGTTGTTATGTGGTGAGTGTGATGACAACAACATCTCACTAATAAAGCGTGAATGCGAGCAAGAACATGCATCTCATTTTGGATTTGCAGGGCCTGGCCAGCAGTCCCACAATTTAAGTTCACGTTTTGCAGGAATGCCAATTGTACAGGTGATGGGTCTGGAGCCCATATAGGCCTCACAACAACAGATTAACAAATCGTGCAAAATAACTTTGAAGTCAAAATGTCATCTTCCACACAATTTTCCTGGATGTGGGTGGGACTATTTGTATTGCTCGTACCCTTGGTCCAGCCATTGAAAGCAACAGCAATTATCAAAAACTTGGTGCCCTGGAGTCACATGCTGCCTGAAACCCATCAGACCTACATTAGCTGTCTTTTTCATCTTCTGGTGGAGGAAAAGACAAAGAAAAGAAAAGTCTACGCAGGCCAAAGGCCGCGTGCATTAAGGGAAGGTCCCCTAACTCAGTCTGGGAAGCCAGATGCCTCACCAGAAGGCCCTCTAAACCTAGACTAGACACAGATAGCCTAGGAGAGAGCTAGAAAAAGATCTAATAATAAAGGCGGAGGAAATTCACGACTTCTTGTGCCAACGAATCTCGTTTTTCTTTTTCTTATTCTGATTTTGTATACATTTCCTACGTAGGAAGCATTCTCACTGCTTACAAGAAAAAGAAAAAGAAAAAGAAAAGCTACGCAGGCAGTGAAGGCACTCCCCGCATCAATTGAGGAAAAGAGGATACACTCACTGCTTACAATGTTCTTCTCTTTTTTCTTTGTTTTTGGCGTAGGAGCATTCTCACTGCTTGCAATGTTCACCTTTTCTCCTGGTAAAAGGAGGTTTTGTGCAGCCTTGTGAGCACGTAGTACCTGAAAGCTGGAGGAGTATTTGAAGCGGGTGCAGAATGTTTGTTGAGGAACTTAGTGTTCAGTCCGCGTGAATGTGAAGCTGCTTTAAGCACTGCGCTCTGGCAGAGGAGCTCTCTGGCAGAGGAACATAGTCCTTCATGTTCCTTCTGCTTTAACGTGCACATCTGATGATTCATTTTGATCTTGACTAAGGCATTTTTTTTCATACACCCTGAGGGTCTTGCTGTGTCCGTACCAATCCTTTTCACATCATTAACAACGACAGCAACAATGACAATGACAATAATTTGCTGTCATGACACCTGCATGCAGGCTGGATCCCTGGGAGTGGCGGTGGCCTCAGATCTTCTTCATTGCATCTGTCAATGCTGCGCTGGCTGTTTATCTGTAAGCTGCACGTTGATTATAGGCTTCAGCTCATGCCACTTATGCTCCTGCAAGCAATAGCAGCTTCTATGGGATGCTATCATCAGGGCATTTCTTCCATTGCAGGTACATTACACCCTTTTCTTTTGCCTACTTGATCTTCAGTATAGCTATTGGCTACTTCAAGGTGAGAGGGAAATTTCAGATGATATATGTCCTCTGTAATTTGTACAGCAGGTCTGCCAGGGAAATATAAAAGAAAATCTATGCAAGTCAGAGAGCAACATAAGAAGCTAGTGGACTGTGCCAAACATCCTCTCCAACAATGATTGAAATGGTTTTTGTTAGCTTGCCATTCACTTCATCCTTGTGTCACAAAATCAGTTGATTAGTTCTTGGCCTGCATGCAAAGTTGCTGCAATGTTGTCTATGCCCATCTCCAGATGTACGCCATGCTTTCTGGCCTGTGTGGCAGCAGACAGAGCAAAACGTGGAAGGTATGTTTTCCTGAAAGGAACCACTTATGTCTGAGGTTAAACACTGGAAAACTAATGACTCGTCTAACCATTACGTTATTTGTTTTGACTTCTTTACACTAAATTAATGCTGCAAACCATAATGGCACCTGCAATTGTTTGGTAGGACTCCGTCGGACGTATTTATACAAGTCATTGGCACATCTAGGAGAGCACGTGCAGGTTTGTGCATTTGACTCTTTCTTTCCCCCGCGCCTTTGCATGGGCAGATTGTGCAATATATTAATTCACAACCACCCGTTGCAGGTCACTCAGAAAACTGGAGCAATGGCTGCTGAGGATGTTCACAAGGCCCGTGGTCTCAGGGGTTGCATGTCCAGGTAAGCAAGTAGCGAAGCAGATCAATTCTTTTACTAGGACAGCTCTGTTTCTTTACCGGTTTGTATTTGTGTGCGTGTGTGTCTGCATGCGTGTGTGTGCGTGCTGAAGAAGGAATGGAGGCATTCACGCGCATTTGCTTTCAGCAGTTGTGAGCAAGATGCACTACATCATTATGATTATGTGCAGGCATATACATATTCAGTTGCGGCTGGAACTGGTAAATGATGCTCTATGCATCTCTGGACATCTGCACCACTTGCACGCACAAATATGCTTATTCACTAGCACCTTGTTTGAGACCCTCTTCAAGGATTTATTCATAGCTTTCTGTCTGCTGGCTAGACAAATAAAAAGATCATGATGACCGGCTGTATGCATTGAGGTAAGTTGTCCAATGAGCCAGCTATCTAGGATCTCACCAATTTCTGACTTCACATCCTCTGCCTGCAGGTTCTGGCTTCGATTACGCAGCATCCAGCCCCCTTACGCGCTGGAGATGGGACTCATGGCATATTATGGTTGGTTGTTGTCTTGACTTCAGCAATTGTGACATATATCAACGCTGGGAGGCTTTAGGAAACTCTGGTCATCAAGTCCAAGAATGGGGCACTGCTTGTTACCCTTCTGATCTTCAGTCACCCTTTTCTGTTGTTTGGAAATAGAAATGGAAAGCTTTTGCAATGCCTTGGCCCACAAGTGTCCACGTATTGATTACTTAGTGAAAGGGGTGATCCTGCAGCCTGAGAAAACTTTTAAATCCTCTTTTTCCCATGAAATGCCTAGATTATGTTCTGGAAAATGTCACTGAAAATGGTAGATTACACCATGACTTGTATATGTTGAGTACTCAAGTGCTTTTAGCGCTAGTGCAAGGAATGCTGGAGCCATATTTGAGTTGAGCACCAGTGCCCTTTTGCTTGTATGGCAAATTTTCCAAAAGCGCTCATAGAGGACGATTTAGAGCTATGCTTTCGCATCTCTGTCTCACAACTTTGTGTGCAGGTTTCATGGCAGGAATGGCCTTTTGGGCGTCAAACTGGTTCATGGGAGGGTATTGTGCCATCATGGCAACGATCTTCTTGGTCTTATCTTGGGGGGACGAGTTCTTTTAGTGTTATAACTGCAACAGCATGCTCTTTGCATGGTGCCCAGGATCCATTATGGCATGGCAACAATTTCCTGGCCACTTCTGGGGAAATGGGTCCTTTTAGCATGATGTATATATATACATGTTGTGTATAACGCATAATCTTGTCAATTGTGTAAGAGCATATACTTGGTGCAGCGCCCAGACTGGGCCAAGGATCCATCATAATGTAAAACCAGCTCGCTCAAAGCTGTTGCTCTCTATTGCTGAAATGTGAATTGACTCTTTTGTTTGCCCTTAACCTTGGTGCCTTAGTTGCATATTTATTTTCATGCAAAGGTGCGACTACACTCACTTTTTTGTCATCGATCTGGAGCATTGATAAATCAATGAGGTACTATCAAGAAGGCTTCAATTGCATGTAGTTCCTGTGAAATTTTCTTTGAGCTCTTTTTATTGCTAACAACCTTTGCAATTTCTTGTCTCACCAATAAAGGTTGGTTTGTTGTCTTACTTGGCTAACTGTGTGCATCACCTAAATCCGATCCAGTTCAAATAATGCGTTTTTGCTTCTTTTTTTGCCTTGGTTGTTGCATTTTGGATGTTTATGTTTTGCTTATTGAGGCATTGTATTGACGCCGCGTCAGCGGCTGCCAATTGCTGTCTGAAAGAATGCTGCTGTCACGCAATGGCTGGTGGCATGCCCTGAAGAACATCAACTTGAATAAATCAGCATGATTCCGTATCAGGTGAGCTGCAAATGGACCACTGTGTCATAATCGTTGTTGGCTTTTATGCAAACCAGCCAAATGGGAGCAAGGACTTGCGATCACCACATTCCAACCTCCTGAGCAAGAAAGCCAGCCTTTCCTGAGGAAAATGTGGTGGAGGGGACTTTCGGCTCTTCTGAGCCAATGTGTCCCCCTTTCCTTAATTGATGTAGGGAGAGTTTCCTCTGCCTACAAAGTTTTTCTTTCCTTTCCTGAGGAAAATGAGGCGACGTGTCTTACATGCTCAAAACCTTTGTGAGCATGTTTTAAAACACCGTGTAAAATAGATAAGGAACTTCAATAATACCAAGACAGGTACCACAAAAATATCCCAATCAGATATCTGTTATTATTGCCACAGGATACGGAGAAGCAATGCAGTCCAAGCAACCATGCAAAGTTACCAGGACACTTTTTCCCCCAAAAAAAAACAGATGAAATGAATTACTACGCCAGCCAAGAAAGGTTACGTGCATCAAGGAAAGGTTACCGCCTGACTAGCAAGTAGCAAGGGTATTACCAATGAGCAATCCTCCCGAGCCAGACATCTTATGGGACAGCATGACATGAGATTGCTAGACTTCCAGTGTGTAGCTTGGATAAACCCTGGACGTTTGCAGCAAATGCTGTTGCATTCAACGGATTAAGATGGATCACTTTCCTCAGAAGAGAATAGCTTGCGCTTTGTCAGTTAGATTCTGTCCACAGTAAAACATGTTTTGTAAAGCATATGCTGGCCCTGTTATTGAATAGGTTTTTTGCATTGCAAACCTTCAACTTAACTTATGGAATGCTTTTCAGCCTTCTGCCCACACTGAAGCCGCCCTGAAGGTGTTCGTGTAGATTCTATCCCAGTAGCCAGGTGTTGGAGTCGGGTGCTTCCACCAACTCTCCAGATCTGCGTTAGCTCTTTTTTTTTGCAACTTTGTGGTGGAGGCGACTCATGGCTCTTCTGAGCCAATGTGTCTCCTTTTCCTTGATTGATGTCCTACATACTATGTAGGGAGAGTATGGAGTTTCCTTTGCCTACGTTGTTTTTCTTTCTTTTCTTTTTACTTTCTATCCCAGAACAACCCACCCATTTTCACCTTTTTAAGGTTTTGCTCAATATCTGAAAGCCTCAGAGTTGAGGCAGCTTACTCGCTAGTGAGGGAGCCCTTCTGCATTAGGACCTGGTGTGTGCAGTCTTGTCATTTTCTTTTCTCTTGCTCTAATGATAACCCCTCAGGGTCTGGCAGATGTTAGCTTGAAGGCCTTTGCAGCTCGAGATACCCTGATAGAATTAGGGCCACAGTGACCCTGCACACGATATTGCATATTATAGCAGACACTGCCTACAATAGTTTATCCTCATGTAGGGTTTGGCCTTACCAGACAAAAAGTAAAGACTATATTGTCCAAGCTTTAAACAGTCTTTGGCAAACCAGGCATGCTATTTGTCTGCAAGGGGCTTCTCGGGGATTGACTCCCAGCAATGTTACCGGGTGTGTATTCGTCTGCAAGGGGCTTCTTGGGGATTGACTCCCAGCAATGTTACCGGGTGTGTGGTAGTGAAGAAGAAGACGAGGAAAACAAATACATTTAGAATTAGGCAACACAGCTAGCTTGTCAGCCAAAGTGTAAGTCCACCTATACCATTCTACTAATCCACCTATACTATTACATTAAACAAAAACCTGAGCCCCGATCCTCAGTGGCTCTGACCTTTTTGCTTTCTCCTAGGCTAAGCCTTTTCTACTTTAGGTATGAAAGCCCTCAGTGAGACACTTGCTAGTTACTGGATCTCAACTTAATGCAGCACTTTCTGGCCAACATAGCCTTTTTTTTGGTTTGATGGCTTCAAAAGCACGAAATTAATGGATAAGTCAGTTTTTGCAACGTGGCAAAATCCTTAATATATATTCAAAACAAAAAGAAAAAAAAAGAACGCTGCGTGCATATGTAAAGGGTCTGACCAGCAAGCAAGCTAGGGCTGATCCCGCTGCCCTTAAGCAGCGAGCTGCCAGAGACCCACCAGACCCACTTTAGCTTACCTTCTGGTGGAGGAGACTCACGCTTCTCTGAGCCAAGATGTCTCCTTTTCATATTTGATGTAGGGAGTGTCTCTACTGTGTAGTTTAACTCCTTGGGGTGGCTGGGACCATTTACAATGAGTAAACAATCACACCTCTTATGAATCTGGGCCTTACCAAACAAAAAGCTAAATCACTAGCATCCAAGCTTAGGGATCATGCCATTCAAAGATTAACCACTATCATTAACACTAGACACGCTCTTTGTTTACACAGGGGGCTTTTGGGGGGGGTGGGGGGGGCTGGGTGCACGGCGGTGGAGGACGGGAGAAGGAGAGTCCGGGCGTCCAGGAGCATGGCGAGCAACCCTCCAGATCCCTATTAGATCTTTTCCTGGCTCTCTCCTAGGCTAGCTGTGTCTAGTGCAGGTTTAGAGGGCCTTCTTGTGAGGCCTCTGGCTTTCCAGTAAGGGGATCTTCCCTTAATGCACGCGGCCTTTGGCCTGCGTAGACTTTTCTTTTCTTTTCTTTTTCCTTGGGGTGGGGGCAACAACACGAGGCTCACAGGTGTAGGTTTAGCTCAACAGAAAGTCAGCATCAGACAAACAACTTGAGTCAATGAGTGGCAGGCAGTTTGATGAGGCTCCGACTTTTACCCTTCTGCCTTCCATTGCCCTGCCCACAGCAATTCCCCAACCAAAACGATCCTGCAAATATGTTAAGTATCAATTATAGTCGATTTTGCATGTCAATTAATTTTTTTTCAGAGGACCAAGAAAAAAGTATAAGCATGCCAGGCCCGGCTGCATTAAGGAGTCCTTTTGGAAAGGTTCCCTACCTTGCTAGATAGCTAGGACGACACCATTAGAGTGGAAATGGTATGTGCTCGTTACATACAGTGGCTCCCATACCAAGCAGGATAGCGTGCAAAGCCACTCTGTAATTCCTTTTGGGGTTTCTCAAGCCGTGAGTAGGAGCCTGGAGATGATGGTGGCATGCTGCACGTAACGAATTAGTACCTGGGCAGTTTTGCGATCATAGCTCAGGGTTTGTTGACTCCTCTGCACCTCAAGCCACAAAGCTACTTCTCTCTTCTTATCATGTGCATGGGTTGTCTCTTGCATTCTTTCTTTGTTCATGAAGAAAATGGTAAAATATGCAACATTGCCTAAATCTTTACTTTTTGCACGTGCCAAATTTGATTCACTCCTCCTAAGAATCGAAGTGGGATATGTTAGTTGTCATGTAGGCTAAAACAGTCATTCCCCTCAAAAATGGTAAGCCGGGATTGTGAGCTATATGACAACAGCCTATGTCAAAGCGGCAAACTCTCATGAAATGAGCGTTTAACAATTATTTTTGTCTGATTTTCAGAGTCTCGAGACTGCGTAGACTTTTTTTTTCAGAGTCTCTATCCTCAAATTAGAGCTTCTCACATCCACTCCTCATCGAGGCGTGTATAGATCAGCCACAGATCTAACGCCAAACTTGTATTCATGCTGATCCGTGCTTAAAGTGCCTTGCCTCCCCATTTATTGCTGTAGCGTTGGAGGACTGCTGCCACCGCCACAGAATCTCCCGGGATCCAAGATGGAAGTGCCTGATCTGCCTGCTTTGCCTGGTACACACTGAAACCGTCATAGTCGGGATAGCTGGGGGCAGCTAGCATCCAGAAGAAAGCCCCCACTTTGGGGCTAGTGGATCTGGCTGCAATTTGCCTGCTGGCAACCTGTCCACTGGCAATCTGTTGTGATGCTGAAGAGCCCATACACAAGGAGAGCACCTGCAAGCAACATTTATGATTAAGTGACTCAATGAAAGCACTTTTGAAATCATAGTGGACTCGGTGCGACACCAGTACTAAGGCTGGTCTGGGAGGTATCACCTCAGGAGCCTGAATGAGTAAACATGCTTTACCAGGTAATTTTGTGCAAAAAGATTCAACCTGAAAAGATTTTGAAAATGGAAGCTAGTCCTTTTTCATTAGGGTTGCACTTGGTGCGCAAGCAAGCAACTTGCAGCAAAGTTGCTCTCAAAGTCACACCTCCTCATACAAAGCCGCCCGCTCCATGCACCTCTCCTCTGCCTGCGCCTTGCGCTTGAACGCTAGAGCAGCCTGACCAGAGGATGAGGATTGCTGTGTTTCAGTGCCAATGGACGTACCTGTTGCAAGAGCATTAAAAAAATTGGAGGTGTGAGCAAGCACGCAGATACAACAAACACTAGCAAAGAATCCCCTGAAGCCTGGTAGCAGCTGCATCATCGTCGTTTAAGCTGCAACAACATGTTGAAATCAATTACAACATGCAGACTTCTGTTAAAGTTGGACGGTGGTGAATCTCAATATCTTGGCTCACAGGTTTGGAAAAAAATGTCATTAATGTTTCAAATCATCAACACAGGTTGCGATTTTGTAAAGTTTGTTAGGGCAAGCTACATGCAAAGACTTGTGTCCTTGCACACTTTTCAGAAGAAACGTTTCAGTGAATGTCAAGAGGCCCTCACGTTACAAAGATACATGTAAGTATCGCCACACCAAAATTTAGATGAAAGCAAGGTAGTTAAAGTAGCTAGTTCAAGCCTTCAAGGAGTGAGTTAAAAAAAAAGCAGGAAGCGTCTTTAGGCTTGTTTTAGTTATTATAGTTTGTAATTGAGTCTTGCATGTATGGTGGAACTCACTATCTCTGATACAGCGATTTGAAATGCATTTGAGTTTTTGTTGAAACCAGATATTTTGTACTGTCTAAAGGCCTGTATCTTGATGACCTCAAAATCATGGATAATCTCTTTCCCTTCGCAAAGCCCCTCCCACTCCCTCTTTACGTTGATTGCTTTTACCACAAAACACCTCCTTAGCTGGAGCATTTGTGGACTCCATGACCTCACAACCCGCAAAGGAACCCACGTAATCACTGTGGCCCAACTAAAAACTGAGCGTTAATGTAAAACAAGACAAAAGCTCTACAGACTAGCAGCCTTACTTACCTACCTCCTATCCTATAAGTAACTCCAGACCTCATAAACAAGATTTTTTGGAGGAAATAATGCAGCTAGCACCCTTCCTGAGAACCACCAAAAAAACAACCAATAACTTATTGACACACACTTCAAGAACACCTCTTAATCCTTCCGTCCCAGGCACTGTCCCTCTGACTGAACAAACCATACAAAAAGTGCCCCCGACACAACCCTGCTCCGAAAACTACTACAGATACCCACTAACAGGCCGCCACAAATGATTCAAAATGATTGTGAATACCCCAAATGCCAACCCCGTCCAAAACTCTGACTAAGCAACACAGAGTCTAGGGATTGACTCGCCAGAATTGAATGCCAACCATTCCACCGATGATGGTACCACTCCATTTAACAAACAAGAGATCTCCTTGGCACCCAGGGAGGCGGCTACCATAAATAATGAAAACACACACCAACGGACTACAACTCAAAGAAGTCCTCATGAAGCTAACAAGGAGATCATAATTGTCTACAGCGACACACATGAAATGCCTCCCACCCTAACCATTAGGGTTCATTAAATGACAGTCACTGACGAGCCGTCTCAAATGCTTCAAACCCAGCAGATGAACCACCTAGCAAAAGGACACAATTCAAATGCCAAAAAAAAACATAGCAACCAATGCGGCACACTCCTCTGCGCAGGACATAAATTAAAGCAACCTGCCGCCCCCCACCCATGAAGTCCCAATAGGAACCATGGATACCTCACACTCTCCCCTCAACATACACAAAGAATGATACAACACTTCTACGCCTCCAGGCACCTTCAACGACTCCAACATGGAGAAAGGAGCAACTCCAGTCAACTCTTCTCTCGACCAGGGATCCCTGGAAATACAGGGGATTGAGGATTCTGCATGTTTCAGCAAAAGGTGCCTCCCTGGGAGCCTCCGGAGATGGAGGTGGTCCCGGGATCGAGCCCTCGTGGCGGTGAGGTGGTTGTTTAAGCGTTCGCACCCAGGGTGACCCCTTTCCTTAATCAACGCTCGGGATGTATACCGCCTGCGTAGCTTTTCCTTCCTCCCCAGCCCTTGACCCAATCCTGATACTTCGCAAAGGCGTAACCCACAAACTCTGTCTCCCTACAACGAACCACCCAGGAAAGCCCACAATTCAAGTTGCAATCAAGCTCCTATCTCCCACCCAATCCATCCAACCAAGGAGCACCCAATCCCTTGGCTTGATAACAGCAACAAAACAACCTTCCTTCCACGTATCCCAACCCCTCAGGCACTGCAACCATTGGCAATCATCAAACTTCCTTACATCCCATGCCTGCCATGATTCCTAGCACCTCTTATAACCACATACACAAAACTACAGCCAGAAAACAAAGAAGAAAAACAAAACCCTCCTCCACATAAACACGAACCTTCCAACCCAAGCACCTCCTCCCCCGGCCAAATGCTCCAAATAGAGACCTCTAAAAATTACAGAATGAATGAAATGGCACTGCAAAAGGCCCCCCTAGATGCTGTTCTGGTTCTGTCTACTACTATGACCTAGATTTAAGTCTGTAAATCTGTAAACTATGAACTAGAAATTGCACATCAATGCATGGAGAATCTTCACAGCGAAGAAGAGGGACGGGAACAACAGTCCCCTCTTACAGCGATACGTATATCTATGATGTGGGCCATCAAACCTATCACTGGACGTGCATGAGAGAGCTCAGATGCTACACTTATGAACAGAAACAAAATATTGACAATAACAAGCCAAATGCTCCAAGGTTGACGTTAAATGTAAAATAGCACCCAACAGACTGGCAAGCACTGGTAAACCTCCCCCAGGAAGAAGAATTGAGTACATCCTCCATCCAAAAAATTATTGCCTACAAAAACACTGAAGCAAACACTCTTGCATATTCCTGCTCTTATCAAATACACACATGTGAATGGCCTCAATGTGGAACCAGATTTCCCCATTCGTACCTACCCTCTTGCAGGCTCCCAACCAAACAGCACCCCTTCCACACAAGTTGTGCCATCACCACGACCTCGCTCCAAATCTCACTACAGACACAAACATACTAAGCGCCCAATAGTTCTGGCCCCTTTGCCCGACACCAAAGCCGTCCTGATGCTGTCTTTGTGCGCCCTATCCCAGGGAGAGCAACCCATCTTAACCCTAGGATGATACCTGCCCACGACAGAGATATTCACCTTGTGGAACTTAAATTCTGCCCTGACACTAACCCCTTACCAAGCCTACGAACAGCTGCTGACCAGCATGCTGGTACCATTTCCAGACTTCACACCTGTAGTCTCAGAAATCCAATCAGAAATATTAATGTGACCTTGCACACCATTTTACTTGGTGTAGCAGGTACTATCTATAATGACTACACCATCACTCCCCTGGTTGAGCTGGGTCTTACCAGACACAACGCAGAAAAATTAGCCTCTCAATTAAGTTGCCATGCACTCCAATCATTAACAAAAATAAAAACACCAGGCACTCATTATACTTGCAGGGTTCTTCTGGCAGGGGCATCACTGGGGGCGAGGCAGTTCAGAGCAGGAGGAGGAGAGTCTACGCCCGCAGGCGCATGGCTGACAGCAACCCGCCTGACCCTCATTAGTTATTCCCCATCGGTTCATAGCTTGGTTTAGGCTGGGCCTGTGAACCTCCTCGGTGAGGCCCTAGCTAGCTTGCTAGTTAGGGGACCTTTCCTTAATGCACGCAGCTGGACCTGGCTTGCGTAGGCTTTTCTTTTTTCTTTTTCTTTTACTAAGCGCCGCCTCAGACTCGACCAAGCCACCTTGTCTGCCCCTACAGTCAACATTCCTACACAAGAGACTTGTCCTATTACTCAGGAAGTAATGACTGCCAAAGAAATACAACCCACAGAAGATCCACCCAACAAAAGAACTCCAATTGTAGGTTAAGCATCACTCCTACACAAATATTTCATACTTCAACACAAAACGAGAAGCACACGCTCAACAATGAAACACACTTTCACGCCCATGTCTCAACCCCTTAGCCAGAAGTATCGAAGAGCAAGTGCCAGTCAAAGCACCATTAACTACATCCCAACACAGCCCAACTTCCCATGCACAACAGATACCGGCCAGACAGGCAAAACCCGCAACCCTCCTACCTGTCCAAACACTCCACACAGCCTAGATGAAGGAGAAGGCTGTAGAAAAGCAAGCACTCAGTTCCACAGAGCAACCAGGAGCATCCTGGAGTCCAGAAAACAATGTTATTCAGATACAAAAGGTAGCAGGGGTGTCCTCTGAGCAGTTGGAAAGATATGCACTGCTCTGTGCAGCACACACTCTCCAGAACTGGTGTACACCTACATGTAGGTGTACCTATAGGCGTGCTATTGAAAACAAAAATACTTCTTGCAGCTAGGTTATGGAGCCGGGTGCTTCCAATAACCCTCCAGGTCCCCATTAAAATCTTCTTTTTGTAGCTTCGTGGTGGAGGGCATTCAAGGCTCTTCTGAGCCAATGTGCCCCTTTTTCCTTCATTGATGTAAGGAGAGTTTCCTCTGCCTACGTAGTTTTTCTTTTCTTTTCTTTCAGGATCATCCTGTTTACATGATGTAAGCATCCCATCATGTCAAATATGGTAACTGAGCGCCACAATATTGCTAGCAGAATCCTCCTTAAAGGTATCAGCACAGGCCCTCTTGGGGCAGGCCTTGCCTCCATGGGCATTGGCAGCGCAGATTGTCTTGCTTCACAGAACCTGCAGATCACACTCAACAAATGTTATCTTCCCTAAGTACATTTTTCCTTGTGTTATCTGACAAACAAAGGCTCACTGCTAGTCGCCCTGATGCAATATTTGCTATTCCAATGAAAACAGTGCAAAGGACAACTGCCCAATATCCGTTGAGAAGTAGAGGGGGGGGCGCAGGGGGAACAGGGAGCACTCAGCGTCAGCCACAGCCACTCCACCTGCTTCCAAGGTCCGTCACCTTAGCCAGCTCCTTCCAGAACAGAGGCCTTTCGTTTTTTTTCTCTTGGTGGAGAGGTGACACAGGTTCGGTGCCTCGGCCCTTTGTATCCTTTTTTCCTTAATTGATATGGGGAGTCTCTTAACTGCCTTCCTAAATTTTCTTTTCTTTTCTTTTCAAAAGGCTCAATTTCTATTGATATCTTCAACAGATCTATTTCTTACCATCCATTTTACAGCCCCTCCACTCAGAGCACACACGTTGCCTGCTGCCAAATTCTGCAAGCACCAATGGTTTGCCCGCCTCCCTGTACATGGCAGAAGCACAACATTACATTTGAGCGGACCTCACTGGTGGCATGCATGGTCATTATATCTTCTATTTCAGTTGCAAGGGCAACCCTGGAGATACACACAGGTCCCTGCTTGCATCCTCTGCAAACAAGGTAAGAGAGAAAGAAAAGCATCAAGGCATTTAAAAATATTCCCTGCATCAATTGAGGAAAAGGAGATAAATTGGTATAAGGAGCCATGGGTCCCTTACTACCACAAAAGAAGCAAGGCACCGTTTCTCATGAGCATTGGAAAATGAATCTTGGGATTTGTGATCTCTGCAAGGCCAACCCTGACAGGATCAAACAGCCATCTTAGGAAAAAAACTGTGTGCTTGGCAAGTTTGCTTGATCAAAGATGTAGAGCTCTTTACATGGAGGACTGGGCAATCCAGCCAGTCCTGCAGCAGCCAATAGCAGCAACATAGCTTTTCTCCTCTGCCCTTAGAGCATGGGTGCAGCACACACAGCTGAAGGTTGCATGATCTGCATGATACAATGTACGCTCAAGAACTGCAGAGTAATGTTTGCCCTACCTGGCAGCTGTGATATGTGCATGCATGTATCGTTGCACAAACTCTGCAACTTCAGGGGTGCTGGTGTGCTGAGGAAGCCAATGGTCGGGGTGCCTGTGTTGCGCAGGTGGCATGTGCTCATGCTTTGCAGGTGTGAAATTGCAGCAGCTGACTCTCCTGAGGAGCACTTACGCACTGAACAAGTGTTGCAGAGGGGAGCTTATTGATGGGGTAGGGTAAGAAAAAATGGAACTACAAAACACAAAGCATACCAGCACAGAACACACTTCCCAACCCACATACTAGTATTGCTAGTGTAGTTCAAGTGGCTGTGCTAGGAGCAATTGCTATTTCCTGCCATTACAAGTCAAACACAAAAACTTACAAGTGAAAAGTAGCAAAGTCAATTTGAGGATCCATGAGGGTTCGCACAAAGTCACAGCCTTCTTCTTCACATCCGTTGGGATTAGCACTGAGGAGGCCTGAAGAAGGAGCAAGCGACAAGGCACAGACTTGATGAAGCCGGGAAAATTGCACGCGCGTGCATGCGTGTATGTGTTGTGTGTGTTTGTGTGTGCACGTGTGTGTGTATGTGTGTGTGTGTGCGGTTGTGCACGTGTGTGTGTATGTGTGTGTATGTGTGTGTGTGTGCGTGCGTGCGTGCGTTTGTCCGTGTGTGTATGTGCGCGCGATGGATGGCTACATCAGCTGCCATAAAAGCTCAGATATCAACACCTAATCTGAGGAATATATTCACTGCTATCACTTGCGTCTTTTGTCAACAAGATGAAGCAAACCTGCCTGGAGTTTTTGGGCAATAACAAAGACAAAGACGAAGCCTACCAGGTGAAGATGGACCAAAGAACCCCTCAGTCCCAGTGGTAACCAAGTGATTTGGATCCAGTCGATGGATATAGGCTGCTGCCTTCGACGTCCATGCCTGTTACAAGATGCGTAAGGTTCCTTAAACACTGATTACAGCAAACAAAACAAGCGTAAACCTTGTCTCCCAGCCTCACACATGCGTGTTTCCTTATAAGTACGCATACTGTGGTACACTCTGCTTTCATCCGTCATCACGAATCAGGTCGTCATTCCCCCTTTTGGCAACTCACATGCATTGCTTCACTAGGGACGCCAGAACTGCGCTTGCAGCGTGGCTCATTGCAAATCTCCCAAGCCATGATGGTTGGATCCTCGCAATACATCAGGCCTGCATTGAAGAGGATGCAGATTTCAGAAATGCATGCAACCTCACTGTAACGTGCTTTGATCACTAGTGGCACTAATCCTCGTCTCAGTGCATTTTGCCCAGAAGATTATCAGCATGGCAATGAGCTGCAATTTTGATAATTTTTTTGCAATTAGATTCCAGATTGGGCAGGTTGGGGGACCGAAACCTGCAAGTAAGACGTTTCTCAGATAGAGGAATCAGGTTCAGAATATAACAACTTGAAAGGGCACAATGCAAGGCATGGCTTGTGCTTGAGGCATCTGTGCCAGCTCAATCCATGTAAGTTGTGCATAGAACCCTGCCTTGGTTGCGCACATAGCATGAGCCAATTCATTCAGACAATGGTGCTCCCTGCACTCTTTCATACTAACCTGTGTACATGTTCACACGGAGAAGGACTGCAGAGCAGAAGCTCTCAAACATGGCATGGCAGTGTGTGTCAGTGTAGAAGTGCTCAGTGCATACTGGATCATCCTTGCCCAGGCCCCTGCTCCATCTGCAGTTGGTGTGGGTACAAATGCTCTTACATACTCTTGTAGGCGTGGTCCAGTGCCCGGTGCACAGCTGAGTAACACGAGCACCAGTATAGAAGGCAGGCCAAGCAAAAGCTAGATTAAAAGTTGGGAGTTGCCTTGGCTTGTACCTGACATACTGCTGCAACCCGCCGTAGGGAGGAAAGTAGTCAGTGAGCACCAAGATCAGCTGAAGACCACGGGCTCTAGCCTAGCGAGCAGTGAGCATTTGTCAGCAAGGGTGGGCATGCATGTCAAAGCTGAAGAAGCTACAGCTTTTGATGTTGAAGACCTGTCCACTTAAAAAAAGCATCTAAACTACAGAAAAGCTTAATTGTCAGTGGAGTAATCCCCAGATCATTCAAGGAAACAAGGTTTTACATTTTTGCCCCTTGTCTTGCACGGGACCACATTTGCAGGAACTCCAGCAATTAAATTGACCTGTCCAAGCTGCGCTCTTGGGCATCATTGCACACACAAGCCCCACCTGAGCTATTACAAAGTCAAGGCCCTGAAAGACCCGCTCATCAAATTGGCCTGCGTACAAGTTGGAAAATGTCTTTCATAAATATGCATAAGGACCTGTCTGTTCAGAGTCCAGCAGAGTCTGGGTTGTCAGCGTGGCAAGAGATCTGACTACGCACCTGCAGTAGGCTGCAATGCATTCCAATGTTCACCATCACAGAAGGCCCAAGCTCTGATTGCTGAGATTCCAAGGCAGGTAGCAGCATCAAGCACATCAAGTGCCTCCCTTTTCAAACCCGGATCCTCAGCTGCTGCTCGCGTCTGCGGAAGGAGGGACGAGCGAGGACAATTCTTAAGCACATATGCGCAATGTGTGTGTGTGTGTGTGTGTGTGTGTGTGTGTGTGTGTGCGCATGCATGCGCATATGCGTGCGTGCGTACAAGTATGTGTGTGTACATGTATGTGTGCGTGCATGTGTGTGCATGTGTGCGTGTTTGCGTGTGCCTCTGTGTGTCAGTGCATATATACATGTGTGTGTGTTTGTGTGCGCTTGTGTGTTGCCTCGTGAGCGACTGACTGTTCGACTATTCACCATCAAATAGTAGCAATTGGCTCCCAAGCAATCCCACGGGTCCCGAGAAGATTTTCGGGAGGACATAATTTTTCTGGCCCTGGATTGATCTAGGGCCGGTTACGGCCGGTTGGCTTGAGCCTCAAGTTGAGGATCGAGGCAAGATGGAAACCAACAAAACAAAGCTAAATAAAACATGAAATGAAAATAATTTTTATACAATTGGTGAAGTTGGTATTTTGATGTGGGGGCAGGTCATTATGCACACTCACACACATTCACAAGGACACACATTCACAAGGACACACACATCTATACACACACATGCACCCGCACACACACAAACACATGCACGTGCGCGTGCACGTGCACACACACACACACACATGCATGCACACACACATAAACACGTGCATGTGCGCGTGCGCGTGTGGACACACACACACGCACGCACGCACGGACACACACAAACACGTGCGCGTGCACACACACAATTGTGTGTACTTGCAAGCAAGACTTGACTTGCAAATACACATGCGCTCGTACAAAAATATGTGGTGGCACACACACAGGCACGCGCACGCACAGACAAACACTAGACAGGTAGTCACCAGTGCTCCTTGCAATTTCCACTGTTGTCGCAGCAGCCGACTGACAGCGCGCCATCATGCCCTCCTCCCCCATGCAAGCAGCGCCCCCCACAGCTATACCCAGGGGTTGGACAAGCAGGTGGCTTTGTCTGGCAGTTGTGCAGAGGGCATTGAGGGAGCGATTGTGGAGCAAAGAAAGTCAAAGGGACAGGATTGGAGGAGGTCAGGCAAGGGGTAGATGCGGCTGGGCAGGGTCTGGTGGACTTGGCGGTTGAGGCAGCAGAGGGGATGCAGACGAGCGTGCTGCACTTGGCCGACGGGGGTGCCCCTGAGGACTAGCTGTCAAGCCAGGTTGTGACAGCTTTTAAACTGTTAGCAGATCAACACCAACGTTGGAGAAGAGTGTCGTGATGGTGCTAGAATGGATGGGCAAGGCGCAGGAGCGGCAACCGGTGGAGATCTAAGCGCTAGTGCTGGAGGCACGCAGTCTTGGGGAGTACAAGCTGGCAGGGTTATTGCGCTCACGTGTGTGTGTTTGTGTGTGTGTGTGTGTTTGTGTGTGTATGTGTGTGTGCGTGCATGTGTGTCTGTGTGTGTGTGTGTGTGTGTGTGTGTGTGTGTGTGTGTGTGTGTGTGTGTGTGTGTGTGTGTGTGTGTGTGTGTGTGTGTGTGTGCGTGTGTGTGTGTGTGTGCGTGTGCGTGTGTGTGTATGTGTGTGCGTGCGCGTGCGTACGTGGTGTGTGTGTATGTGTGTGTGTGCGCGTGCACGCATGTGTGTGTGAGTGTGTGTGTGTGTGTGATCCTGAGATACCTGGCACAGTGTGCGTTTTTGGGGACGGAAGTGGTGGCTCAGTGTGCATGAGATGATGGAGTGAGTGGTGGCAGAAGAGTGAGTGCTCAGCTGTGAGGCAGAGTGTGGCAATGTGCCTAAGTAGGAAAGTGAGAGCTCACCATCTGGCAGCTGCTGTCGCTATACAAAGCAAGGTGCAGCACCGCTGATGGGTTTCTTGTAGCACGAGCACGAGACTGGCCATTGCAGTCTGTGAGAGAAGAGCATGCTCTGCCCATTCTGCATGCATGCACACATTCGTGGTTACTTGCAGCATGAATGTCAGGCCGGCCATCGTAGTCAATGAATTCACAAAAGCAGGCAAGCCCTGCATCTCACATGATTTGTCCACTCTGCATGCATGCGCACACTCAGCCTGAAAGCAGGTACCTGCACATGCCTGCACAATTTACTCACACACACATACCTACACTCAGGTTCTCAGCTCTTGGCCGGGTGATCATCAGCCTGGCCCAGCAGGGCATCGCTGCTGTGCCATTTGGCGCCCCAGCCGCTGCCCTGTGTGCCATCTACGGGCATCCTCACTCGTGCGTGTGCCACAGGCTCGGCTGCATCTCGCTGCCTTCTCTCCAGATTGTTACACTTGTTGCACCTGCATCACTGCATCCGATGCACCCCTGCATCATTATTACCCCTGCTGCCATCCATGGGCAGTCCTTGCTTGTGCTTGTGCCACAGGCTCGGCTGCATCTCGCTGCCTTCTCTCCAGATCTTTACAGTTGTTGCACCTGCATCATTGCATTTGATACACCCATACATTGCCACAGTTGCGCCTGCTTTGTGGCATTATTGTGGTTGCACTGCATCACTGCATTTGGTGATGGTACACCTTGCACCATCACAATGACACCTGCATCGAGGTTCCACTACGCTTACAGCTCCATTATCACAGTTGCACCTGCATCATGCCATCGATATGGTTGCACCTGCAGCACTGCGTGCGATGCACCACTGCGCCTGCAGCACCGCTGCATATCGCTGCGCATGTGACTCTAGAGTAAAACGTGCTGCTGGAGAAATCTTTCTAGAGCAGCCTGGGATGAGCAGAGCCTGATCAGCAGGTGGTCCGCTTGTTCAGTGGTTGTTAGCCTGACCAGTGGGTGGTCAGCCTGTCTAGTTGCTAGCCTGATCGGCTTTGGTCTTTGTGGAGCAGCCTGCGCTGAACGTTGGTGGCCTGAACAGCAGTTGGCCGGTGTACGTGTTGCCTTCTGGTCACGTTCACTGCAGGCTGCCAGGAACAGCCAGAGCTGATGAGCGTTGGCCTTGCACACACCATTCATCTGCCAGGTTTCGTGTTTCGTCTCCTGGCCATATTTACTGCAGGCTGCCAGGAACAGCCGGAACTGCAGGTCTTGCACACACTATTCATCTGCCGGAGTTGCAGGTCTTGTGCATGTGTTGTGTCTAGGCCACATTCACTGCAGGCTGCCAGGAACAGCCAGAACTGCCGGACGCTGCTGCAACTCATCAAGCGCTGCGACGACAGACAGTTGGTGGGTGCACGCTTGAACTCGATCCCCAGCTGGATTTTCACCAAGTTCTCTGTTCTTCACACGCTTGCTTTGGGTGTCCTATGCTTCTTTGCTTCGTTACTTCTCTGTATCTGTGGGTGCCGCGCAGACGTTTCAGTCAAATATACATGTGTGTTTTGCTCCAAAAGGTAGCTTGGCTCATGGCCAGCATTCACCATTCCAACGTTTTGAGGGGTCTTGCATTCAGCCGTACAAAGTGCATTAGCCATGCACGCCAGCAGCCCTAGCTGTATGCACGCAGCCATGTTGCATGCGCATGTTGTAAGCAATGCCAGGCGTACGTGGATGCTGCCACATCATTCCCCTGTCTCACGTAGTAGGGGAGGGGCACATAGGCCCAACCTTCTGCATGGCTATCAGCCCGGACAGCTGCACGTGCGTGTCAGGGTCACGTGGCAAGACAGTGGGGTGGGCAAGGCTCAGTCCACGTAATGAGCTTTGCTTTGTTCCTTGCCTTCTAGGGAAGGGAAGGGAAGGGTTACATAGCTTTACCTGCCTGCAGGGGCAGCTTAGCTGAAGCAAAACGAGCCTGCAACCAAACTTGCCTTCCTTGCCTTCCTTGAACATCAGTGCATACTGCTTTGGTCTTATGCTCAGGAGCAGCATAGTAGCAGATGAACGTGCTACAATGCCGCCTGACGTCACACATGCTCGCTGGTCCCAAGGGAGCTTGATTGAGAGGAATACGCACTGTGTCACTGTGCTGCTTGGCTCGCTCGCTTCTAGACAAACCTTGGCTTGTGTGCAGGTCCACGACCGCATGGGAGGGTACACAGAGGTGACACACACGCCAATGGGTGCCAGGTGTCTTGCCTCTGGTCCTTGCCCGTATGTCTGATGGGGGCATGTGATGTAGCTGCCCCTGCCTCGCTGTTTGTTGAGCAGGCCGTGGGACGTGGGCAGCAGCACCATGAAGGCTGTGTTGGGGTCATGCTGACAGGGTTAAGTGCGTGGCCAGCCTGGACGGCTGCAAATGTGTGTCAGGCTTGGAGGGCAAGGCGGTCAAGTAAGGGGGTCAGCAGAAGCATTGCCACCTTCACAACCCACTCGTCAGCTGCAAGTGGTGCAAGTGCCCCAAGTCCTACGCATAAAAACGCAACTGCTTGCGTTTGCCTGGTAAAGATCTAAGGCATTGATCTTCCCTCCTCTTGGTACCATTTACAAGGTATGGGACGTGAAGACAGCGATGCCAAATGTAACCTAGAAAGAAAGAAAAGAAAAAGAAAAAACTTCGCCAGCCAAAAGGCCGCGTGCATTAAGGAAAGGTTCCCTAACTAGCAAGCCAGAAAGGGTCTCACCAAAGGGCCCTCAAACCTAAATTAGACTAAGCTAGCCTAGGAGAAAGCCAGAAACAGAGCTAATGAGGATCTGGAGGGTTGGCTGCCATGCTCCTGAGCGCCCGGACTCTCCTTCTCCTCCTCTCCTCCTCCACGCGCCCAGCAAACCCTCCCCCTGGAAATGAAGTGCATGCCTGGTGTTGATAATAGTTGTTAATCTTTGGATAGCATGGCAATTCAGTTTGGATGCTAGTGATTTAGCCGTATGCTTGGTTAGACCCAAGTTGATGAGAGGTTTAATGGTGTAGTCATTGTAAATAGTGCCTGCCACACTAGGATGATGTGCAAGGTCACTTTGTTATTCCTGTGAGGGTTTCTTGAGCTGTGGGTTTTGAACCTTGTTAAAGTGTTCAACACTTTGCCAAGTTGGCATGCTGGGCGATTGCAGCTTCCAGAGTGGGAAGGGGGTTAGTATCAGGGCAAAATTTAAATCCAACAAGATGAATGTCCCTGTCATGAGGAGGGATCTTAGTAGGATCAATGTGTGTAGGTCGACCTGGGATAGAGCGCACAAAAACAGCATCAGGGCGGCTCTGGTGCCGAGCAGAGGAGTCAGTACCATTAGGAAAAACCCTGTCTGGAATGGCTCGTGAGATGTTTTCTGGGACTTGTATCCCCTGATCCAAGAGTCTCTCATTACGGCAGGCATCCATACCAATAAGGGATGAGCCGAACCTGCCTTTGCTAAGGGCTTTAACACAGAAGCTAAGGCCAATATGATGCCTATTGGTGTGCATTCCAGTCATGGTTGGGTTAGGGCATCTAAGGGCAATGTGATTGATGCTAACCATATCGCCGCATAATGGGCAGCGTGCAGAGGTGTTGGACTTCTTGAATCCGATGGCATGTTTTTGAGTGTAAACAGTTCCCGTGCGGTATTGAAAAACATTAATCTGCTGTTTAAGGGAAGGGAAGGGTTACATAGCTGTACCTGCCTGCGGGGGCAGCTTAGCTGAAGCAAAACGTGCCTGCAACCAAACCAGTCCAAACTAAAAAGCAAAATGAGCTAGAAGCTCAGTCACAGCATTTCAGGCAAGCAGACACGAACTTGGCTAATCCTAGGGCATCAGCCTGATTCATGAAGTCTCTAAGGCGTGATGCACTGCTTGGGGGTGCAGAGCTAAACAGATGCTGGAACTGAGTGCGCAGTTCTGTTAAATCCTGGGATGGGCAATCCAGGGTAACATGCTCTTCGTCTTGTACAGTGTGCCAGTCGCATTTATTGCAAATTCTAAGCTCGTATGGGCACCTATTTCCATGATGCCGTTGGGTTTCTACTCGAAGGTTGTGACCGGAAAGGCGTAAGCATGATATACTGCGAAATAATTTATGAGGAATATCTTGTCGTAGGTAGAGAGGTAGCAATGGCTTTTTGTTTCTCTTCTTTTCATCCCACCAGCCTGGTATAGAGCCCAATGGAATGCCAAAGTGTGTGTGGTACGTCCTCATGATTCTACTGGAAGCATGGGCCTCTTGTGGAGTCAGACTGTCCAGACTCCTCCAATCATGGATAATATGCTCACGAAGAACACCCTCCAAGTCGTTCATGTTAACCTTGGCTCTGGTGCGTATAGCAGCAGCAAACTGTTGAGCATGAGGCACGTCATTCAAGGCTGTCAGAACCTGGTGAGTCCAACTGCCCTTTTTATCAGCAAGTCGTAGGTCTGCTTGCGCAACTTGGCTCAAAAGGGCATTGCTTGTACTGAGAAGAGAGTTCCAGAATCTCATGATACACCTGAACCAGTAAAAATAAAGGGGCATCTGTCCCGTCTCTCGAAGTAAGCAGTGCGTTTCTGTTGCTCTCTTAACACCCAAAAGAGACTTGAGGAAGCCTGTATGATAGACATGTGCTTTAGTTTTTGCTGATGACTCGAAAGAAAGTTTGTCTGTAGCCCATATTTGGCATCCGTATAAACCTGCTGTGAGTGCAAAGACTTGAAAGAGCCAAAGCATGGCATGTTTCCTATTCAAGATACCAAGTTCAGCGCCAGCCTTTTGTACTCTGGCAATGCCTCCCATAAAGTTACGTGCCATTTGGCTTGTAGCAGCATTCATTTTGCCATCACGTCTCAGTAGAACTCCAAGGTATTTAAATTCTGTAACAACCTCAAGGGCTGTGCCATTGTACTCAAAAGTAGGCAGTTGCGTAGAATCTGCGCTGAAAAAAACCATGACCTTAAACATTAATCTGCTGTTTAAGGGTGATCTTTGGATCATTCCAAAAGGAGTTGCTGATTTCTTTGTTGGCAAGTTGAGAGGGTTGGATATGAGCTCCTGAACTGACAGTGGTGGTTAGTAGAGTGGGCAGTATGATATTGTGTAGCCTCTGCCAGCTGTTGTAAAAGTAGCCTGAAGTGTCAGCAGAGCCGAGCTTATTTTTTTTGTGCATGTGTGTTTTAAGCTTGTCTGTCAGATTGGTGAGGTAGTGAGTTTGGGCAGTGCGGTCAGTGCGGGAATGATGTAATTCACCATTGCTGCCAGGCGCGGACGTCAAGGAAAGCCAGTAAAAGTTGTGGAAGGGAGCCCTGGCATCTGGAAGTGTAATGTCCATGGTGTTCATGAGTGCTGCAGTGCGGGCGCAGGCGTCAGCCCCCTCATTACCAATAATGCCAGAGTGCCACTGCCCAGTGGGCTTTAACTTCAAAGAAATGTACAGGGTGTGGGGAGTGCTTTAACAAATTTGAGATGGCTTGGATGAGTTATGCATGAAGGTGGGTCCTTATGCGCATTGGGTTAAGGGTCTGTTTATATATCTGAGAGAGGCAGGATGCACTATCAGAGGCTATGTCGGTGTGTCCTTATTGGAGTGCTACAAGGATGCCAGCTAGTTCTGCTCTGTTGATAGTGTTTGTAGGTCCATGTCCATTGAAATTTATGTGCAACTGTATCTGCTGTGATGATTGGGCAATATCTCTTCCCGGCTTGAAAACACCTGAGCCAACCAGTGGAGGAGAGTCATCTTTGGGTTGAAATACACTGCCATCTGTGTAGGTGATATCTCTCCAGTTCTTGATTTTAGAAGTGAATGCCTTTTTGTAGATGGCAAGATCGAAGGCTGTCCTTGCCCGAGGGCATCTGTGCAAGCAGGAATGGGTATCGTGGGGAAGGGATTGAAGTTTCTTCCTCCAGTTGTTTGATGCTAGGCGTTGATGAGTATGCAGTGGTATGGCAGAATTTGGAATTTGTAGGGGTAGCCAATGTGCTTCTGGTATGTCTTGCTTGAGGAGTAGGAGCCAGTCTTTGTTGGCATTATCTAGTGCCTCTCTGGCATGCGGGTTCCAGACAACAATGAGTTGCATGGGGTAAGAAGGTTGTGCATGGTTAGGTATCATACCATGATGGTATTGAACCAGTGTTGGGGTGTCTGGAATTGAATGCTCCCAGCGGGGAATCTGGCTAGCACTTGCACAAGACCTGGGTAGTGGTTCAGCCAACTCATGTAGGCGTTGCAGCTGAAGCCTCTCCAGTGGGGCAAGAGCATGAAGGTGGCCACTGGGTCGACAGTTTGGAGGGAGGAGTGTACTGCGTGGCGTAAGAATTGGAACATGATTTTGTCATCGTGAGGAGGATGGCAGAAGGAATAGCCACAGTAGCGCACAGAGAAGGCACCAGTGTGCGCCCCAAAGATCTGGTCGCGGCGGCTTGTGCTAAAGTAAGTGTTGTAGGTACAGTCAAATTCAAGAGGATTGGAGAAGCTTTCCGTGGAGACCATGCACCATTTATGCAGGGCTGATCGGATGTGGGGAGGTGTGATCAGTGCGTTGGAGTTAAGTGCCTTTTTGCTTTTAGCAGAGAGTTGCTTTTGGTGGGCCTTCTCACGTGATAGGAGGCCCACAATTTCTGTGGCTGTATCCTGGACGGGTGGTTGGATGGTGCCGTGTTTCCCTGCCCTTTTGGCTGCTTCATAAGCTTCAAGCAGGGTCTGGAGCCTTTCTATGGTGAGCATTCCAACGCATTTGCCATTTGTGTTATAGATACAGGCAGTTTCACAGGTGAACACTTCAGGCATATGTGCAGGCACTGTAGCCTCAACAGATGGGTCACCTTGCTGTGTTTCTTTCATGAAGTCGACAGTTCTTATAATCATCTCACATTTCCATGTTGGCATGATATCGGTCTGGGGGTTGGTAGGTTGGAAGTCAAAAGTGACATTCTTGCGGATAGCGCATCCAGTAGTTGAGAGCCATGAAGAGTTGGCGAGGCTCTCAGGATCGCCTTCAAATCCTTGTTTTATAAGGTTGTCAAGATCCGTTTCATCAGTTGGGGGTAGTAAAGTTTGTTCCGGCATTTCTTGTTCATAAGCTTGCACGTGGGCTTGTAGGTCTGGGTGCATATGTAGCATCTCAGCAGCCTCCCATCGAGGATGCCATTGCACATGGATCATTTCACACTCTTCAGAGAAATTTTGTCTTTCCACTTTTTGGGATTGGGACAGGGCGGCACATGCAGGGCAGTCCCAGTGCTCATCAAGTTTGCTCAGTGTCCGATCCTGTGGAGAGCATAATTTGATGTCTATGAGCCTCGAGGCAGCCCCAATGATATGTGCGGTGACAGGTAGGCAGGTGGGCATGTCATCGTAGCATTGGGATTCATGAGAATGTTCTTTGCTCACTGGACTCCAACAGATCTGGCAGCACGGGTCTTCTGCCAGCCTTTTGGGTACGTGTTTCGAAGAAGCCACTTTAAGCCCATCGTTTTGGAAGATGGGTAGGGCCCACTTTTCAATGGTGACAGGATGCCATTGAATTTTGTATTGAATTTGCTGCTTCTCCTGGGAGGATCTCTTGGACTTTCGGATATGTTGCCAGCCTAAGATGCTTTGGATGACAAGATCATAGCAAAAGATTGTGTTGCTTGCTTGTACTGCGCTTACTTCAGCAGCTTTGTTCTGCTTGTAGTTCCAGAGCCATTGGGCAACGTCAGTGCCTGGTGTGTTCGGTGGTAAGGGGCATGGGGTTAAAATGGGTTGTGTGTCACACACGGTGGTATTCTAGGAGTGTTTTGGGGGCTTGGCTCCCTCTGAGCCTCCTGTCCCCAGCTTGTGGGGTCTGGGTGGGGTCCAGGGATAGGACCTGGGTGGGGGGTGTGAGAAGGGCTAGGATGGGGGTTGTGCCTTGTGCAAGTGTTGGCAATCCGTCAGTATTGGAGTTATGCCTTTTGCGGGTACGTCTCTCTTGGGTGTCTTGTGCTTTTGTATGCAATTTCAACCTTGGAGGGCGTTCAGGCAACCCAGCAGCTTGAAGTGGCCAGAGATTGGAGCTACTATGTGGGTTACATGCCCATTCTGTACAATTTGCGCACAATCTTACCTCTACCAGACGTGCCATTGAAAATAAAAACACTCATCATAACACAGGTGCCCTGGAGCAGCATGCTGCCAGAAACCCACCTGATCCACATTAACTCCCCTCTCATCTTCCGGTGAGGGAGACTCACGGCTCTTTGAGCCAATGTGTCTCTCTTTCCTTAATTGATGTAGGGAGAGTTTCCTCTGCCTGCGTAGCTTTTTCTTTTTTCTTTTTTCTTTTCTTTTGGGTTACAAGCTTCCTATCCTTTTCATACTGCTTTGGTTTTCCTTTTCTCTTACTTGCTAACCTACCTCGCCCCTTTTTTGCCTTCATATGCGTTTGTCTTGCACTCTCTGTCTTGCGTGCTCTAATGTCCCTGTTGGGTTTGTTGTTTTGGGCCTCTTGACACTTCAATGTCCGGATTGATGCACCTGACAAGTGCATCTTCTTCGTGGCTTCATAAGCGTCTTGATAGGCATCCCAAATAGAGAATGAGGCATAACATGTGGTACTGACGCAGGGCTCACTTTCCCATGCATCCTGCCTATCGGCAAGAAAAAGTGGCACTTTCCACCTTCATTTCCCCTGTAGTGCTGATGCAGGGCCCACCTTCCCGGGCAGAGGCAAGCTTAGGAGGCACTGTAATATATCGGGAAAGGCTTCGGGGTGAGCATGAAGCAGAAAGTGATGGCTTGCCTTTCTTGAATGATAGCAACCGCTGCCAGATTCTGCAGACTGGGGGTGAGGGGTCTGCAGCAGGAGGGAGGAAGCAAGAGGCCACCATCTTGCTTCTGCCTCCATTGAGAGTGTCGCAAGGCCCCTATGCTTCATGCGTTTTGCCACATGTGGTGCATTTTTTGGACCCTCCGGGGCGCTTGTGGAAATTGATTTGAATCTATAAGCAAGCTAATAAGATAGTTAAGCCTTTCCAAGATAGTGATCATAAACCTGGTTGCCAGAAATGGGGTGTTTGCAAAGCAGTGATGAACAATAAGTTAGGGATTGGTTGAGTTACCTGAACGATCACACTGAAAAGACAAGTCCTGAGGGTTGCATGGACATTGTAATATTGGAGGGAGCAAACCACAATATTTATGCATGAATTGAATGAATTCTTAGCAGGGAAAAGGCTGCATATCTATGTCTTGGTTAGCGTACAAGACAACCGATCCTCGTTTATGATCTACCTTTTAAAGCACACATTTTCTCTGATCTACCTTTTGTAAACAAAATTTATCTGAACCAAGTTCTTTTCCTTTTTCTGAAGTTTGACTGAGGCCTTTTTCCCCTTGTAACTTTAGATTTTTCCAGAAGGAGTTGCTGATTTCCTTGTTTGCAAGCTGAGAGATTGGGTTATGAGCTTCAGTGCTTGCGTTGGTGGTGGATGGTGTGGCATCGTTAAGCTTCTGCCTCTGGTAGTGGTAGCCAGAGGTGTCAGCAGAGCCAAGTCTGTGTTTCTTGTGCATGTGTGTTTTAAGTTTGTCACTCAGGTTGGTGAGGTAGTGTATCGGGAAAGACCACTCCTAATTGGTCTGTACTGCGTGAATGTGGACATGAACCTTTACAGTTTTATTGGTTTTGCGCAGCAGTTAGGTTTTACAATGCTTTATTGCGCAGCAACAGCACTACACTCAGTAAGGTACTGCAAGCAGATGTTGAAATGAGCAGTCTTTCCCGTAAATGCTGGACCTCAGAGTTTCTGGCTGCATGTACAGGCTTGGACAGGTGCAACGTGTTTACTCAGTGTGTTCGGTCAGGGCAGCCTATAGTCATGAGGGAGTTTGTTGTTGATCTGAGAAAAAGGCTGCGAGGTGTGTGGAATGCTGATGCCTTGGCAGAACATGGTGAACATACGAACAAATTAGCCAAGTATCATCACTGGATGGCACATCCTTTGAGACCCTTGTCTGTTCATGGCGCGCCCTTTTCTGTCCCCAGGTATTTGCATCTTGATTTGGGCAAGCACTCGCTGAGAAACATAGCACATTTTTGTTTACATGCTCACACTTAAAGAGTTGAGACATCACTTTGGCAGGAGCACACATCTGCTTGTGATAGGTGTGACCAAGGAGGACTCCAAGATGAAAAACATGCCGTGTTCCTTTGTTCTTGCGCTTCTATGTGTTCTCTTCGAAAAATTTATGTATAGCTATTTTCTGACTTCCCCTCTCACAAAATTTTTCTGGACGAATCAGGAACTTTCTTCTATTCTCAAGCTAGCTCTGAGGATGTTTTTCATTTCTTGCAGAAGCAAACTAATCACACTTCTCGTTTTATTTTCACCAGGATTTCTGGGTTCCTGCTCTTTCTGGATATCTAGAGTCTCGAGTCACTCATTTCATGAGCATTCCTTTCAAGACCCTTGTGCCTTTTTCCAGTTGTGTTAGTACCTGGAGAACCTTCACATTTTCTGTGGTGTTTTGAGCGCATGTTTCTCTCAGCAGTTGACACTCCCGAACACAGCTTCTTTTTCAGACTGGTCTGGTTACAGGCCTCTGTGTTTCCGCTCAGCTGCCCTTGTAGGCGGATATAGCGATGTAACCTTACCTTACCTTGCCTCCTCGTTTTATTTCCGAACTCATGGATATTTTTTGTGCCGTTAGAACAGTTGAGCAGGCCGAGCAGCCAAACTACCTGGCTGAAGGTCAAACCCCATTGTAAACATTATGAGCAGGTATACATCAATGATACGGGCAGAGATACCAGTGAAGGTATCAGAGGTGCTGTGACAGGGGATGGAGTGAATGGCGTTTCACACATGCTATATGCAGACGACTTGAGTTTAACGACCAATGACCCAGGTGAAATGCAAGTTATGCTGAATAAATTACGAGCTTATGCAATGAGAAAGGGGCTGACTGTCAAAACATCAAAGCCAGAGGTCATGCATTTTAATAGTAGGTCGTGTTCTTCTCTGCCTACTTTCATGTATGGAGACGTGGCTCTTCCAGAGAAAGAGCAGTTTAGATACCTCGGTATGCTTGTGGACAAGCACATGAATCTGAAGGTGTCTGAGGAGCATGCAGTGCGGCCTTACATGACTGCCCAGCAAAGGATTAAGGAGTTTGTGCATGAACATGATCTAAAGAATAGGCCGCATGCTTTGATTTGGCTCTCTAAGGTGTATGGCATTCCGGCTGGGATGTACGCGTGCCAAGTGTGGGGTACAGAGTACTTACGAGAAGGCAGTGAATTCAAAAGCCATTTGCAACACTGTTCTAGGTGTGCAAAGTCCTGCCATGAACTGGCCAGTATTGAGAGAGTGTGGTCAAGAACCATTACAGTTTTATTGGTTTAGGGCTACTGTTAAAATTTTCAACAACATGCTTGTTTCTAACAGCGAAACACTACGTCAAGTGCTTAAGGCAGATTTACACCTTGCTCGTATGGATGAGTCCTGTTGGTCTGCACATGTGTGTAAGTCATTTAGTGGCATGCGCAATGAGGAGGTGTTTAAACAGAAATTACTGAGTGCTTCCAAGATACCCATGCAGGATTTTTTAGGGGATTTGAGGTACAGACAGCATAAGGTTTGGAGGGAAGCAGACGCCCTAAGTCCCCGAGAGGTGAACAGAAAAGCAGTGACTTACCATCATTGGTGTGGGAAACCTTTGAATCAAACAGCACGCACGCCCTTCTGTATCCCATCATATTTATTTAAGGATCTGGATAAAGGAGTCATGAGGAATGTGAGTAGGTTTAGGCTTCGTGCCCACTGCTTGAAGGTCGAGTCCTGTAAATGGTTGGGTGGTTCAAAGATTCGTGATAAGTGTAAATGTGCTGAAGTCCAGGACGAGAAACATGTTCTTTTCTATTGCAATTGCTGTGAGTTGTGTGAGCTGCGCAGAAAATACAAGGACCTGTTCATTGATCTTTTTAAACCGTTACACACTTTTGCCCAGCTTCCAAACACTGATTTTATTCCTTTCTTGGCGAGCTTTCACATTTTGACTGATTTCGAGGTCAATGCTTTTCTAAATCAAGACTCGCACAGATTTTCAAAAATTTTGTCTGAACTGGTTTCAATTTTTGATGCTGGATGAGAATGTTTCACCAGCAGCCGATCAGCCAGATTCTCGGGCTGTAGGCCAACCCCTTGTAACCCTTGTACTTCATGGTTCTCCAGCTTGACCTTGCCCATTTCGTATTGGATTTGTGTGTGGAACGTTACGTTGAGCACTTTGAATGAGCAAAGCCACACGTATCTTGCATATGCAAAACACAGCAATTGAACAAAACGGAAACAAGCACAGCATGGCATATAGCAGTTTTCTTTTTAAACTTCTTGTAGAAGGAGCTGAAATGGACTGTCCTTTGCACTTCTTGTAGAAGGAGCTGAAATGGACTGTGGAATGAGCATATAGCAGTTTTCTTTTTAAACTTCTTGTACAAGAAGAAGGAGCTGAAATGGACTGTCCTTTGCAAACTGTACATCTGTGCTTATTGAAGCGTATCCTTGGGGTAAAGCGCACCACTCCTAATTGGTCCGTACTGCGCGAGTGTGGGCAAGAACCTTTACAGTTCTATTGGTTTCGTGCAGCAGTAAGGTTTTACAATGCTTTACTGCGCAGCAACAGCACTACACTCAGTAAGGTACTGCAAGCAGATGTTGAAATGAGCAGTCTCTCCCATAAATGTTGGACTTCAGAATTTTTGGCTGCCTGCACAGGCTTGGACAGGTGCAACGTGTTTACCCATTGTGTTCGGTCAGGGCAGCCTATAGCCATGAGGGAGTTTGTTGTTGATCTGAGAAAAAGGCTGCGAGGTGTGTGGAATGCTGATGCCTTGGCAGAACATGGTGACCACACAAACAAATTAGCCAAATATCATCACTGGATGGCACTTCCTTTGAGACCCTTGTCTGTTCATGGTGCGCCCTTTTCTGTCCCCAGGTATTTGCATCTTGATTTGGGCAAGCGCACGCTAAGAAACATAGCACGTTTTCGCTTACATGCTCATAATTTAAGAGTTGAGACATCACTTTGGCAGGAGCACACATCAACTTGTGATAAATGTGAACAAGGACTCCAAGACGAAAAGCATGCCGTGTTCCTTTGTTCTTGCGCTTCTGTGTGCTCTCTTCGAAGGGATTATGCACAGCTATTTTCTGACTTCCCCTCGTCTTATAGAATTTTTCTGGACGATTCAGGCACTTTCTACTATTCTCAAGCTAGCTCTGAGGATGCTATTCATTTCTTGCAGAAGCAAACAAATGACACTTATCGTTTTATTTCCGATCTCATGGATATTTTTTGTGCAGTTGGAACAGTTGAGCAGACCGAGCAGCCAAACTACCTGGCTGAAGGTCAAACCCCATTGTAACTCTCTTATCCTTGTAACCTTCTGGTGCCTTTTTTGGTGGCACTTCTCTTATCCATTTAGGTACGTTGTATTTGTCGAGGCCCTAGCCAGCTGGCTTTAATCCCTTTCCTTTTCTACCAGGGAACACAAGAGGCACAAAGCCCGGCATCCTGGCTGATCAGGCACTGGTGATACATGCTCACTAAGGTCGAAAAATAAACAAGTCTGGTCAATATTTCCTACTAGCTTCCAAGATTTCCTTGATAGACACAGCCAATTGGAGTGTAGGGTCCATGTTAAAGCTGTGAGATCGGCTCTATTGTTACAGAGGTGCATGGCACAACAATCATACGGGGGACGCCACCATTTCAGCATATTAACTACAAGAAACATGATTTTGCTGAATCCAAGGGAAGTTGAAGCAATGAAATGTCAATGAAACTGCACAAAAAACCCAACCTATTTAAACAAGCAGGCCTCAGCCGGGTGCGGCAGATTATTAAACACTGGAGGTACCTGCTGCCGTTGAGTTCAATCCCCTCTCTGCGCTATCGTACACTCATGACTTCCATCAGGCAGATGCTACAGCTGGTCGCAAATGCACACGCCTGGCCTGCACTCTCTAATATCTCACTCTCAGGGTCACAGTGTATGCTACTTGCAACCAACTTCTGTGGTAGGCCTCTTGCATGAGTGCAGATTTGCTCGACTGTTGCAAGCTTCCGGCACGGCAGGTGTCGTTCAGATATGCGCGTCAAGGCATCCCTACTCTTTTTGGAACACGCTTCATCCGGTACCAGTCCCCGCAAGTCTGTCTGAAGGATGCCAGGCCAGGGTCCGGTGGGTGCTACTGATCCAAGGACAACTACGAACCCAGTTTTACAAGTAGCATCAATGATGCGGCCTGCCTGGACAGACATGATGTTACCTAATTCCTACAGCATTCATTTTCCGCATCAGTTAGTATACCAGTAGACTTCCTGATCCTCCTTGTCTGGCCGCACAATACAGCAGGCCTCATAATCTTGCCACAGGGCCTTGAACACATTGCGGTCGTCCCGTGCGTAATAGTCACCCAAAACCTGCGTGCGTGCATGCAGGATGCCAGCTTGCTTTTTGCTATGGTCATTGGTTTGGCCAGACCTGTCCCTGCTCTCTAACAACAGGCATCCCAGGGATACATGATTCAGGGATGCTAGCAAAACATGATTCTGCACAGGGTTCATCGGGTCACATGATTCAGCACATTACAAGGGACACAAAGAGTAGCACAGGAAACATCAGGACCATAGCCCCCGGTCTCAGAGCACAATGTATTTCCTGACTCAAATCCAGCTTCCATTAGGCATCCTTATTGTAGTTGGTTGCGACTGGCTCACCTTTTGGATGGCCTCTGTGGCCTCTTGCGCATGGTAGTGCGGCATGTAAGAGAACAGGTGGTGGGCGACGTGCGTGTCTGCTATGTGGTGGAACACCACATCAAGGAAGCCGTAGCTGCAACAGCAGCAAAAAAGGAGAGCAAGATTGCCTGGCTTTAACGTGCGCGAGATCAAGCCACTTCAGAAATGTGCAATCAATGTAATACAATCCTGGGCATCCTTGTGCAATCGCAGGCCTCAAACAGCACACGGACACTCTGCGGGATGCCTGGATAGTGCCTGGACTGCGCATGGACACTCTGCGGGATGCCTGTGGCTTAGGGCATGGACACTCAACTCAGCAGGGTGCCTGGATAGTGCCTAGACAGTGCATGGACACTCTGCAGGGTGCCTGTGGCTTCCCAGAGCTCCGCCCCGGGCACCACACACCCTCTGTGAAAACAGCATTGGCTGCAGAACCCGGATCCTTGCCCCACTCTCGATAAGTTTGTATTGCGAGATGCCTGGCCCGGGCCTGCCTTTCCAGGCAACAGCAAGGCTCACCTGCGGTCTACAGTGGCCATGGCCCCCCTCAGCCAGTCCCACTCCTTTCCCCCATAGTGTGGCAGGTTGGGGTGGGTGTGCTGCAGCAGTGTGATCATCACCAGCCTGCGTGCAGGGCAATAAATTTAAGGGATGAGCAGCAGATGTAATGAGGTGGTGTTGTGCACCTTTGAATGGGCTTGTCATTATCAGCTGGCAAGTTTGCTACCACTGGCACAGCCATCAAGGGGCATAGGATCGGTGCACATGTGTGCATGCTTGCCTTGGCTGTGGTGAGGAACCAACATATCAAAGGGTCAGTGCAACACATGCACTGGTCCAGCCAAATCCATGTGCCCACGCCTGCTTCACCCAGGCACAACGTGGGGACAATTTCATGCACAACCCACCAGTGGTTTACGATGAAGTACGGCACCACATACATCTTGACCAGCCAGCCCACTCCGTACAACTTGGCAATGCCCACCAGGCCAGCTATCACCACAGCAAGGGCCTGCAAGGAGGAAGATGGAGCAGGCTTCTATTTTAACAGGCTCTGCAAGGTGGCCACTGCTGCTTCAGAGCCTGGAGGATGGCCCTGCCAAGGAACATGCTTGTTGCAGTTTGTCTACCACAGGCGGCTGCACTCCTTTTCCTATAGGCTTTCAGGCCCGGGGCTCCTGTGTCTTACAAACACAGAGGCTAATCCCAGCAACCAGCTGCACTGTTGATCAAGACGGCACATTTGAGGCTACTTTGTCAGATCTGAGAGTGGGTAACCTGTTTAAGTCTCATCACGATGCATCAAGGCTGACCTTCAATGATCAGGGACAGAAAGCTCCACAAGCGAGTGTGAGTGTATGTGTGTGCTTCTTTTAACTCAACATACCATGTCGTTTGACATGAAACCATGATTTTCTGACTCCTCACGTCGACATGAAAGCAACTTCTGTGGAGTGTCCGGGAGCCTCTCTGTGGGACCCTGGCCTTGAGCCCCCCTCCTCCCTCCCGGTCATGCCCCTTTGAGGATTCTCTGATGGCCCTCAGAGCACCTTCGAAACCCTAAGTTTTCAAGCTTTCCATCAAGGAAGTTTTGCTCCTCATCGACATAAGCCAGGCAAGTTGAGCCCGTGTGAGAAAAAAGACATGAAGTGCAGATTCCTGAGGTGGCCCTTTTGGGGACAGACATGAAACCAAGGTTTTCCAAAAAGCTTGAAAGAAGCGCTTTTGTGTGCAGGAATGAGGGCCACAGCTATGGCTATGGCTAAAGCCAAGGCTGACGTGTACAGGAATGCAAGAGACACGTACCCTTGAAAAACTAAGCGAGGTGATGCATACCATGCCAGCACTGTGTAATTATGTCAGAAGCCTCAGCCCACTCCATATACAAAGCTTTAAATGGCACTGACATGCGCAGGTTGCAGGTTGCTTGAGGCATCCAAGAAATGAACGGCACACCAACAGCAATCCCTGCACTGTTTTAACCACGTCCTGCTACTTGTTATTTGGCCTGTTAACCTTTTCTCTATAGGCCACTTGCATGATTGCTGCATGCATGCTGTTGGCCGGAGGAGGATTCAACTGCATGTCCAAAGCAAACAAATGAGGGCAAGTGGCCTGGAGAGGGGGTCACAGAGTTGATTCCCATAGCAAGGGAGAACAAAGAGCCTCTCAGTTACTTTCTTCCAAAAACCAGCCCCTAGATTCCATCGAGTGCTTCTCCATGCATATGAGGGGCACACCTCTCTCGGTTGCATGACTTTTGGAGTGTGATTACAGCCCTGGCAATAACACGTTAAGTCAAAACACACACATACAGAATCACAACTGATCGTTGTGCTCACCGCATCACTGACGGCCACCTCTGCACGCTCCTTCTTGGTAAAGATGGGAGAGCTGGGGTCAAAGTGGTTGGCCCACCTGCAGCAGGATTTGTGGGCAACGCATGATGAGGTTGAGTAAGAAGCTGGGTCGGAATCCATGCAGGGTCAATGGTGCTGTCCTTCATTTCATCCTTTAAAAGTTCTACAGGACTGGGACATGGGAAAAACAATGTCAAAGACCAACACAGCCTGAACTGTGCGTTGTGCACATCCCAATGAGAGCTCTTGTGACAAGAGCATCTTCCGAAATTGGAGAAAAAAGGTCGAGCGACCCAAGAGATCCAAGAATCTGAGCTTGGGCAGCTTGAGAGTCAAGAGGCCTCAACAGATGACGAGTGTGCTCATCGTGGCTGGGCAGCAGGCATTATCCTAACCACCTGCTGTCTATCTCTAAAAAATGGATGCACTAGTTGCACCACACCTCAGCTGCTGCAACACTCACCGCTCATAGAACCTGCCCCCCACATTGAAAACCAGGTACAGGGGCCAGCCCAGGACTTGCGTGACCAAGATGGAGACTGCTCTGTACAGGGGGCTCTTCCACAGGGCAGGGGCACGGCTCCCGGGGGGCATGACCTTGGGCACAAACACCTGCACCATTGCGTTGTGCATGCATGAAATTGAATGCAAACACCTGCACGAGTGTGCTGAGTATGCATGAGCAATGCATCATAGGCACACACACCTGCACAATCACAATTTATGCATGAACATCCAGATCACCGCTCTCAGGGGCCCAGCCAGGGTAAGGGGGCACACGCTCTGAGATCCTGAGCTGAGCATGAGACTCAAGGTACACGACATGTGCTTAGCTAAATCGCCTGGTGTGTTTGTGTGTTACAATGACTCATTGCATCCAGGCACCCGTTGAATCTCTACCCGTCCTAATGTTGCTGTGAACCCTTGCACCGGTGCATTGCCACATTGCCTACACTTCTCACCTCATCCTTCTCAGTGCTACCCGTGTTTTGGTGGTGGCGGCGATGGGAGTGCTTCCTGCATGGGGGCGAATGAGTGCTTCCTGCATGAGTGCTGATGCCTTGGTAGCAGCAATCTGGCAGGAGTGAAGCGCTGTCTTGCGCAGCATGGTCCCACCGTGTAACACTAGCTGATGCTATGCTTTACTTAGGTCACTCTGGCTGGGGTCTTTCTCTAGATACAGGACGACAAGGGGGCATGGCAAGTCACAAGATCTGTGTCGTTCAGAGGAACACAACGCTGACAAATACTCATTCCATGCTTGGACGCGACGGCTGTTAACACTCACCAAGAATAATAAGGCACCAACAGCAGCGAGTGAAAGACCTGGACGGGTGCAGGGGAGCACATATGTGAGGCTTAAAGCAACCAAGCATCACTTGTATGGCAGCTACAGAAAACATTTTGGCAAGCTTACAGACGGTGGGAAAGCAGCTGTTTTCCTGCACACGCATCAGTGTCCACAGCCCTGACAGTCGGATCTATGCAGGCCTGGACTTGTGAGCGAGCGGAAATGAAAGACAGAAAGATGTCAGGAGGAAAGAAAAAGTGGCTCCCCCCACAGCACGTACCACCATAAAAAATGCATACATGCAAGTTGACACACACACACTTGCAGCCCATTCTTTCCTTCCTGTCAGAACGTATGCATTTACACGCAGGACATCGGCTGCTGTAAGCTGGACAAGAGTGGGCCCCACATCTTAGCTTACCAGGCCAACAGCATCGTTCAGCCATGTATAGTCAGAGAATGCCCCATGCCCGCATTCATGGGCAATCACCCACACCCCGGTGGCCACAGCACCCTGCAAACAATGAGGGAGGATAGAGGCTGCTCGGAATGACTAAGTATCAGTTGATGTGCACATCTCTGTATGACAGCTTGATGAGCACGCAAGTAACACTGTGCAGATGGACCTGCTCAGGTGCGCTGCAGGCTCCTGAGCTTGCATCAGCCTCCTCTTGCCTGCTGTCCATCAGCGTGTATGTGAGCACAAAGAGCTTCTGGGAGTAACGCATTGCGTGCTCAAGGTAATTACCCTTACCTCGAGTCAGGGACACGCCTCCCTCACTCACCTGCCAAAACCAGTACAGCGGCCACAGCACGAGCCACGCCAGTGGTCTCGGGACGGCCTCGTGGTCAATCCAGGTCGCGGCGTAGGCGAGGGCGGAGCAGATGACGAGGTCCGCAAGCAGATAGCTGAAGGACCTGACATGTCAGGGAGCGCAACAGCGGAGATTGATGCGTCCAGCAATGTTTGAAATTCAGAGGAGATGATGCCCGTAGAGCAGAACCAGCAATTGCGTCTGCCGGAGAACTCATTGCCCCGAAACGCAGGCGTCCATAGACACATACACAACAAAAAAACACCCATGGGCCAGTGAGCGCATTCACCTGACGGTGCTCTTCTCAAAGCAGTGCGCAGGGATGGCACGGCGCACATCCGCAAGCGAGAATGGTGGTTTGCAGCTAGGTACACGAGTAGCAGGGAAGCCCTCTGCCCTCTGCACTTCCCTCTCCGTTTTCTGTCCACCTGCTCCCATTTTTTAAAATTTGTATTTTGCACGGCACTGTCATTGCCGCCAAACAAAGCCTGAGCCCAAGCAACTGAGCAATTTTTCGTAATGCCCGCAAATTTTAACAGAAAACACGACTGAATTGGTTGAAAATGGAGATGCCACCTCCGTTCTCAGAACGAGCTCCGCCTTGCAAGCAAAAGCCAATCGGGTGTTTAACTCGGGGTCTTTCACTCCACCTGGTTGTAGTACTTGTACTAATTATATCTATGATCCGTGTGTGTGGACAGAAAAGAGAATTGCGTAGGCAGAGGAAACTTTCCCTTCATCAATTAAGGAAAAGGTGGCACATTGGCCCAGGAGAGCCATGAATCCCCTCCACCACAAAGCTGCAAAAACAGAAAGTGCAAATGGGGACCTGGAGGGTTACAGGAAGCACCTGGCTGTTTGAAGTATATTGTTTTCAATAGCAAACCTAGTGGTGACTAGCTTGTTGGCATCTGCAACTGAATGGGCATGAAGTTTGCGAGCAAGTTGAATGGCACATTGGTGGCCAAGTCCCAAAAATTGTTTAAACAGATATGGGTATGTTCAGTATAACAATCCCATCAACACCCAGAAAAATGGTATGTGACGTGACACCTTTCCCACTCATATTCTTGCCTAGATCTGCATGCTGCTGCTATGTCGTCTACATCTGTTGCCCAGGCCTTGTGTCTTCACAGAGTTTGGTTTCTACCGAATAGATGAGATGAGTTTCATGTTTTATGCAATTGTTCTTCAGGTTGGACTGGTTTGGTTAAAGGCACCTTTCTTGCTTCAGCTGTGCTGTCCTTGCAAGCAGGTACAGCTGTGTAGTCCTTTCCTTTCCTCACAGTACAATCTACCATCTGGCGTATGGGTATCAGTTACAAAAAAAAAGAGCGTCACACAGTTTGAGGCGCAGAGATGCATATCAACTTGAAATCCTTAGAAAGGAATCAATGACATTTCCCTGTCATACTCAAAAGTAAAGAATAAAACGACACAGATCTGTGTGTCTCCTTTTCCTTAATTGATGTAGGACGTGTTCTTACTACCTACATGTTTTTGCAGTATCCATCCGTGGTGAACATGAAGGCGCCTCAAAGAATTCCTACTAGCTGATTGAAATCCCAAATAATTGGGTAAGCCTGGAAGCTGAGCTGTCAATCCCAACCTTTTCTCTGCAGCAACTTTTGCATTAGAAAAGATAAAAAAAGCCATGTGCATGAAAGAAAAGCTTCCAATCTAGCAAGCTTGCTAGGGTGTCCCTTGAGACACCAAGGGGCCTTCAAGCCTAAATTAAATAGAGCTTGCCTAAGAAAGCCAGAACGAAGCCACGAGGGGATTTGGTGGGGTGTCGATTATGCTCATGGACGCATTCATTCTTGCTGCATGCATCAAGGAAAATACGCTCAACGTCCCCCAAGGTGTGATCCGTACCTAGAAGCTCCTGCGCTTCCAGGGCCGCGAGTCACCCACTGCACCACACAGTTCTTTAATGATCCCAGATATTTCGGAATGCTCCGGCTATTTTTGGGTCAGCAAGGTCAGCAGTCTTCCTCCTCTTCCTGATTAGAGAAGAAAGACAGGCAGAGAAAGAAGGAGGCTCAGGAACGAGCAAGAATAAGGAGAAGGCTGAAAGACTGGACTGGAAGACTGGAATCCAGACCTTGAACAGCAAGCAGAGAAGAGGACAAGCAAGTCTTTCCTGAGAGGCTTGCCTGGGCAAGAGCATTGGAAATCGATATGCCCAACAATTTTTTGTCATAACAGGCGCACAATAAACTATGAGAACGACCAGTTTTGGCAGAACGCTTTAGCAACAATGCGTACATAATCATGAAGGCGAAGTGCGACGGCTGCGTTGCTCTGACTGGCGCTGCTTGGCTGCATTAATGCGTTTCTCTTCCCGCCGCCTATCCCGCTCTGACTCAAAGGCGTCCAGCTCTGCAGGATGGGAAACAAACGGGTTCAACAGTTGAGGGTCTCCCACTTCCAACATGTCTGATTTGACTACCTGCCTCTCTGAAGGCAGGTCAACACATACATACACACACACTGCGCGTGCGAGCACATTGTGTGACTGCAGAATACCCCTGAGGCAGACTCCCTGGGCATCACCCAGAACGTTTAAAACATCTTCAACACAGTTGATACAAATGCCGGAGAATTTGGGGCATGAGAGGCAAAAAAGCTGGAAAGTTCTCTATAAAAGAGGAGCTTAAGAATAGAGTCGGGGCAAGCCAAAAGCTGATTGCACTGGTATGCGGTGAGCGCTCCCCTTCAAAGGACGAGGCAAGGAATGTGGATGCTATCCATGCAGGCCTTACCAGGACCCATTCCTTGAGCTTTAAATGTGCAGCATTTAACTTATGGTCGCAGGGCCAACCTTGGAGGCCCCATGCTTGCAAATATACCATTTTTGTTTACTTCTGCTCATCCAGATGAGCATCTAGGTCTCTATAATGCCTGAATGAGAGAAACCACCTTTTGTACCACATATTCCAGCACATTATTTCCCTTCTTTTCTTCTTTACATAACACTTCTGTCAGTGCCATCGAGGTGCCAGGCCATACATTCTCAATTTGCAGATTTCATGCTGGTGCTGCTATGGATGTCATGCTTTATGCAAGCTGTTGACCAAGGGACATGAGGATAAATATTGGTGAACTCAGAAGAGAGAGGAACTGAGTTGCATTATCATGAGGAACAGGCAGGTGAGAGGCATGAAGGCACGATTGGCTCCCCATTGCTTAATGGTGCAGCACAGAGGTTTCGGGCAGCATGCGTGCGACAAAAGGCTTGGCATGACACCTCCAGATAGAGTTGCAACAAAGGTCAAAGTAAAATGGTACGTTTCAAGCTAAGTAAGTTATGAATGGCCCATGGCCCATGGCACCTAGACATTTTGATTCCTTGCTCTCAGATGTGGGCCTTCACTGTGCTTGCAGCTCTGTCATCCTTACCAATTGAACGCGAGATTTGCTTCTGCTGCTTGTAGCCTGTAATCCAGCAAGCCAAGGCAAAGAAAATACCTCGACTGCTCTGCAGGGCTGTAGGCACAGCCACCATCAGCCATATAAAATGCAATTGTTCCTTTGCACACAGATAGACGCTTCTGGATGGGTGTAGCCGCAAGGTACGGGGAGGTACACAAAATGAGACAAACAAGCTACTGGGACAAATGCTTGCACATCCCACCTCGTACCAAATACTTGCGCATCCTATTCTGGGCACAAAGCTGCACATGCGCGCATGCCAAGGAGAAGTTGAACATGGGCCCTTTACAGACCTTCCACTTGCGCAAGGACTCAAGGGCTGCAGAACCATCCTTACCTGGGTTGACAGCCTCTACGCATGGCAAGTTGCTTGGAGCACTTCGCACTGCTTCTGCTTTGTTCAATGGCTGCATCACCTTAACATCTTGTGGGGCCCGCTGAAGGTCCTGCGCGCAAAAGGGTCCCCAGTTCTTGGAAAGTATAGCAGATGCTGGCAGATGTGGTGATTTTGTTCAGGTTCCTTTGATAAGAACACACCTGTCACCAACATCTGTAACCTTTTGTCCGCATGACTTCCTCCAAAGAAAACCAGGCATCGTGACAGCAGCCAGCACGTCTGAACTGGCGAGAAAAATGTTCCAGGTGGAGCATTGATCTGTTTCAATGACTCTTCTGACTTTCTGGTAAAGATCAAGGGATAAATTCTTGCATGAAGTGCTATATACCGTGCAGAATTGTATTTTTACAAAACCGCGCAAGGGCATTCTTGACCTCTCATGGCCCTCTTGCTGTCGAGATGTCAATTATTGCAGCCGCGCATCTCCAAAATAAATATTTATTTTTCGTGCACGCAGTCACCCCGCAGGGCAAAAAACGATATTTATGCGCGGTGATATAAATCCTGCACGGTAGCACTATCCAGCACAACACTGCACCATCATGTGGTGCACTTTTCCAACCTGCAGGGTGAAGCGCTTTAAATGTACCAGCGTGAAGACAACACAGCCTATATTTAGACACTGGACACTATTGTCAAAATAATCTTCATGTAGCGCTTTGCACTGGTCCCTGTATGACCCATTATAAGCTGCACAGGCATCATGGCTTACCAAGAAAATAGCTCAAAAGCAAGGCATTTCCGAAATTTCCTTGAGCAACGCTGGCATGACCATGCTAAAGGTTTTGTACCCACCTCTGTGGCCTCTTGAAGCAGCGCATACACCTTCTTGGTGATCGGTGTCATCCAAGCGTTAGGGTCAAGGTTCAGGTCTGCACAAATGGATGTCACATACTGTTGCACAGTACCTGTGCTCGCAAGAATGGTTGAGGTAGACAGCAACTTTTAGGGCCGGTCAGCCAGCCCTGAAGTATTTTACACTGCCATTGGACTAGGTGCTTCAAAAAAGAGTCCACGTGCTTTAAGATTGGGAAAAAGGTACTGAAGGTGAGCCCAAGGGCATGCTTTTGGGCATCTTTCCGGTCATCATCGCTTGTAACTGAGATTTTCCAGAAAGCAACCTCATCAATCTTGGTCCTTCTCAAACAAAGCATAGCCATTTTCTCTGGAGAAATAAGATTTTGAAATACACCTCTAGGGTGCGGGATGCAGAGCTAATATCATACATAATTACATAGTACAATGTTAGATGAGGTCTTTGTGATACTAAACTTTCTGGGATTCAGGAAACTTCACAATCAGAATCGAGACGAGACCACTGGAACAAATGGTGAAAGGAAAATATCTCGATGGAGATGGCATGATGCGCCAGACGCTCAGGGGGCCCGTAGGACAGCTGCTAGGGCCAAGTGCCACCTAAACACCCACTGCAAGAAGCTCAAGAGAGCTATGATGTGGTGATCATATCATAATAGGAGCATGGGTCATGCATGCCGAAGGGCATAGGCAGAGGCAAGGTCATGAGCCCCAACGACCCCTTACTAACTGCAATCGCTTGCAAGCAGCTCGGTTCTTTGTGCAAGCGCCCTTGCGAGGATGAGGAGGTGATTGACTTCTGGATGATGGTGATAAAAAAGCAGTTCCCAGCCATCCTGCCCAGTGCAAGGCAATGCAGCCACCTCTCACTCCTTCTATTGCCATTACCGATGGCATCAGCTGAGAAACAGGCTGCTGGCATCGAGGACTATGTTGTCACATTTAAGTCTCCCTTATTGCGAGGCTTCTCACAACAGTGCTTCCAGAGGTACCCTGTTTTCAATGCTTGCTTGGGCAGCTCCAGTGTGGGAATGATAGGCACTTAAACGGCTGCTGGAACACAATAAATAGGGTGCGAGGTGTACTAGTATATCTGTTAAAAAAGCAGTATATAATAGTATGTAGTATATACTAGTCCACAATTCAAGAGAAATTACATCATTTACATGTGGGGTGGGGTTTTTGACCCCCAGGGATCCACTGGTGATGTTGCTGAACTGAAATATTGAGCCGAAAGATGTGAAATGAGACACCGGACCATCCTTACATCCGCTGCCATCCTTGCGTGCTGTCCTTGCCCCAAAATCCACTGCGCCTAGTCTCTGCAAGCTATCATTCTAAACCAGGCACGTTTGAAGTCTTGCTGTAAACTAGCCAGGTGAAAACTGCACAAAGAGGCTGTTCAAAAAGTTGGAAAAGAGCATTCTATCCCAAGGCATCCATCTGCAATTCCACTGCATCTGAGCGCTCCTCCTGATTGCCCAAATTGGCTTTCACATAAACCATCTTCTCAGCTTCCTAATTAGGAGCTCAGCTGTGATGACAGACTTGGTGAACTCCTTGTGAAAGTCGCTGTTTCTTGGACGGAGGCGTACAGGCGTTTGTCAGTGGCTGCTGCGTAGCCTTACGCTTGCTGCCATGGCTGGATCCTTCCCCTGTCAGGTCCAGCTCCACAAACGCTAGCTCCATGGGCTGCTTGCATAAGGTGTTTTGCTGTTTGATGGGAGGGGTTAGCAGGGCTGATGCTGCCCTTGCACCCCTTGCACCTCAGAGCACATGGCCTCCCTAGAAGCTCCTCAACAATGACGTCAAACTCTGCTTGTGCTCTTTGAGCTGTGCAGGCTGGACGAGCCTTGCAAGCAAGTCTTCTGGCTTGCACCATGTGCCTAAATGCAATTGCGTACCCTCCTCCACCTTATTGCTGCTGATTTGGGAGCCAATTACATTACATTCTGACCTCTCGGCTTTCCCACTCGCGCGAAATTCGCACTGAGCTCAGGAACTCAGCGCTCTGAGTTTCTGAGTTCGAAACTGTATACTAGTATACGACCCCCCATATACTAGTATATACTACAGTATATACTAGTATACAGTATATACTAGTCTCGCACCCTAACAATAAATCTAGTGCAACTGCACGAAGCTTTGCGTGTACCATGCAGAATTTAAATTACCGTGCAAAAATATTGTTTTTTGCCCTGCAGGGTGACTGCGTGCACGAAAAATAAATATTTATTTTGGAGGTGCGCGGTTGCAATGCTTAACATCTCGACAGTGAGAGGGCCATGAGTAGTCAAGAATGCCCTTGTGCGGTTGTGTAAAGTTATTGATTTTGGGCTGTGCTGTTGATGCGTTATTGCAAAATTAATTATTTTTTTGGGGTGCGGCAGGAGGGTGAAATAAGCATAACTTTTGGCACTCACGTGTCAACCCACAGAAAAATAATATATTCCTAATTCTGAGACTGAGAGGTGTCGATTGGTATATGTATGGGCCCAATTGGTGAGGGTGGGGGGGGGGTAGAGGGGGTTCTGACTTTTTGGGACCCCCTCTCCAGAATTTTTCTGAGGCATATTCTCGAAACTTTAAATATGTCAACTGATTCCTCAGCTCGAGAGCTGTCGATTGGCACCCTCTTAGAGACGTTCGGTTGAAATGGGGGTTCAATAGGGCTGCTCAAAGTTCAACCAATGGACTGAGTACTAGCAGTGTCAAGATGGATGACTTAAAAGTGCCCATACTGCTCCAGACGGTTTGACAATAGGTTCAATAGGGACACGCCTTTCTGCAGCAGCAGGCGCCTGCAGCAGCATCACCCGTGCAAGTGCAAGCGCATGCAACATCGCCCATGCAAGCGCACAGTGAAGGAGGGCCAGCCCAAGAATCCCCACCATCAGTGGCAGCACCAGCAGCATCACCAGCTGGAGCAGCTGCAGAATCAGAGCCCATGGATACAGAGGATGTGCACACATGGAGTGCCCAGCTGGGTGCAAGGCGGTGGTGTGGAAGTACAGCTTGGAAGCACACTTTGCAGCCAAGCACCAGCAGCAGCAGCTGGAGCAGAAGCAGCCTTTCATTTTGGGTCCCAAGGAGCAGAAGTACATGCAGCAGAAAGTGGCTAAGACTGTGCACGCGCCTCGCTAGTTAGGAACAAGCAGCTTAGGTATCCGTGCAAACATGCGCGCAGACGCTCAAATTCTGTTTTCTGCTTATAGCGTCTCACAGGCTCATTTATTTTATTTCCTGAAGATGCAGGTAGATGCATTATTTGAAAAGGAGCAGATTGGTACCCTTTTTATTACAAGGGGGGCAGTATTGGGTGGCCTGGGGGGGGGGTCCTTTTGGGCCTCCCACCCAGAATTTTGACGTTGTGTCTACTATTTTTTTTTTTACCCTCCTGGGTGCGGGATGAAAAGAGTTCTGCACGGTATAAATAACTCTCTTTGCAAGGAGTTGACCAATCAATTCCTGAGGTGCAAAACCCCCACCACACCCATCATGAAAGAAATCCTTGAATCCTGGAGTTTACTATATAAAAACTTAAATAACATAAAACATCATACAATGCAGGCTTGAAAGTGTGGTATTCCATTCCGCACTCTCTATGCCTCAGTCTAATGCAACTTTATGTAAGTGTTGCCTGAAGGCTATCCAAGAGCTTCAGTGGGTTCAAACTTTAAAGATTCCAATAAATTGTACGTCAATCTGTGTATGCAATGTTCCAATGCCTCAAAATAGTGAGCAGAACTCTTGTATATCTTCAGCTCCGGATTAAAACCCCATGACCATCCAAAAAAGGCTGGCACCATTGAAGGTGAAAGTACCACGTCCTGGCCTATAGCCGCAGAACCAACTCATTACATTTCAGATTCCTTAATTGAAATTTTCAAGTTAAAAGCAAAGCACAATGATCATAGTATGTGCACTCAGCATACATATGCCCTTTCTCCTCTATGCTGTTGTGACACTGTTTTGGGCCAATAAGTGTTTATGTGAATCAATGCCACTTTCTGTGTCCTGAGGTGTCAAGCCACAGCACTACGGCCTATAATGCATGCTTTTTCCCCTCCCCTTCTGCAGGCAACTTGCGTTGGGATCTGCTTGTGTTTTTTCTTACAAGCCACTGCCTGGAAGCCAAGAGGCCTTGAGCGCAAGAGGCAGCAGCACACTAGGATCTTAAAATTAATATCCGCAATTCATGTGCCGGGAGCTTCTTACGAACTACGGGCAATTCGAGTACTTCGCTCACAGTAACCGCACAAGATAACACAGCAAATGTCACATTGGACCCCGTTTGCAACTCGTTTATTTTCTGGGCAGAGCAATCTAAACAATGGAACACTGTTAACTTGCTGGACAAAGCAATCAAAACAACGCAAGCGAAGCCTGGCCATGACCCTGGATACAAAGAAAGCGGCCAAAGATCAAGAAATGTGCAAAGAAATCACTTAAAGGTCTGAGACCATAAAGTGGAATGACCCATCTTCCTCAGCAAAGTATGACGAGGTGCTCCTGGCTAGCACCTCTTTACGTTTCCTCCTTTCCTTCCTTTCCTTTCCTTTCCTCTCCTCTCCTTCCCTTCCTTTCCTTTGCTTTCCTTTCCTTCCTTCCTTTCCATTCCTTTCCCGTGCCTTCCCTTCCCCTCCCCTCCCTTCCTATCCTTTCCTTTCCTCTACTTCCCCCTTCTCTTCTCATCCCTTTCATTTCCTTTCCCTTCCCATCCCTTCTCTTCTCTTCCTTTCCTTTCCTACCCTGTCCTGTCTCGTCCATCCTTTTCCTTTCTTTTTGTGCACTTGATCCTTACCTACCTAACATTGCGATTTTTCCTTACCTACCTAACATTGTGATTTTTCTTCACACTTACCTAAAAGTGTGATTTTGATACCCCCAAAGGCACCCAGGTCCACATCCAAGTGATCCCTGAAAGCCCTGTCTCCTACCCTGACATAGATCTGTGCAGCAAAGAGGTGCGTGTTGACAAATTATATTTCATTCAGGAATTGGAAAACAGGTAGCACACCAAGCCTGACATCAGTTTGAGACGTGCTGCCACAAGCTTTCTTAGCATAAAAGACAAATCATAGCCACTGCTCAAAGGTTAGGTATAGTACAAGCAAGTAAGCCTCGAGTGCCCAGGTCAGATCCTGGTTTCACCATGATAGAAGGATTGAGGGATGATCATATGTGGACAGCAATAATTGCCCCTTCACTACAGTTTTGTTCATTGCTTGCCATGGCTAAGGGCTTTTCATGAGGTCCTATACTAAAAGTTTCTCTGCAGAGGGGCCAGTTGTCTCAAAAACCGAAAAGGCATTGCCCGATTCCTGTGCACTGCAAAAGCTCCTTGCAGTGTGACGATGCTAGCATTAACAGGATAGACAACATGCTCAAATCGATTGGCGCACATCTTTATACAACTAAAACCCACCCACCTCTAAAAGCACCCTCGTTTCTTCTCTCCGCCTTTCAATTGCATTCCTAGCATAGCTGACGCTGGACCTGGATATTTGCTCTGCTGCTGCCCTAAGAAAATGAAGGCGAGAAGTGTATGAGCTGGTGAATCGCTCTTTACAAGGAGAATGATGCGACAGGAATGTTTTGTTGAAGGTAGATGGGATGTGCTATTGCTGATCCCTGTTCCAGCCTTCAGCACTTCATTCGGCAGAAGCTTTGACACTTACCTTTCTTCCGCTTCATTAAATCCCAGTGCGTAAGAGAGCTGGGAAGCCACCTTCCATGGAGAGTCTGGAAAAAGAACATTGCCAGGGCTGAGCATGCTTTTGTCCCTTTTGATGTGAGTATTTACAGTCATGAGCACAAGTGTCACTCACTGGAGAGCTTGTGCAGGAAAGAGTATCGTTGCCCTTCCCTTGGCAATTGTATTGTCACGGGCAGCAAAAGCTCTGGATTGTCAGTCTCAATCTCTCCTTTGTGGGTCTGCTGCTCCTGATGTACATCAACGCCAGCCCTTCTCTTGGCCTCTTCTATCAAGCTCAGCATCTGCCCTGAAATGACTTGTGTTAAACCTTCAGTCCACCTATTGCATACACTTGTAATTACATGTTACGTAGATAAATCAAGTACAAACATGTGAACCTAAATACCAGTATGAAATACCGGTATAACTTCACTTGCTGAATGCCACCCTTTGTTGTGACAGTTGCTGTCACTCCAGCAAACTAGACAACTTTTTGAAGAAATTATGGGATAGTTCAAACAATTCTCGTCTTCGTAAACTGATTCAGTTCGCTTTGGCCAGCTCAGATAGATGAGGCGCAGCTCCAGAAAACCAGAGCCGTTGGTGCTCTGTAAAACTCATTGACTCTACAAAACAAGTCCTTGAAAGGTAAGGAGCCCAGCAAAGAGCAAGAATTTGATGGGGTCCTCTTTATGCGTTCAAAGTACCGTTTTCATAGTTGTACATGTGCGCACGATCACATACACACACATACACACATATACACACACATAATGCAAGCACACACACACACATTAAACACACATAAGCACACATAAGCACACACTCACACACACAAATGCACACACACTGACACAGTGTTACGCGCTGATCTCTTGTCAAAATATGCATTTGTATTTTCACATAGGCAGCTGTGATCCATGTCGTGCAATTGAGACTGTGATATGTGGCAAAAGTTTGATACTTGCTCGTTTCTCTCTCCCTGTGCTCTTCAGTTGATAGCTTGCTGCTAACATCATAATTCCCAAACAGACGGCACCAACAGCCAGAACATGGAGGGCTTCTTTGGGTGGGATGAGTTTCTAACGCAGCAGCAGCAGCAGCAGCGGCTGCCCCCATAGCATACCCGTGGCTTCCTCATTTCCTCTCAATGCAGCAGCAGCAGCAGCAGCAGCAGAGGCAGCCCTCCTCATCCCTCCCCTCGTCTTCTCACGCACGTCACAATTTAGAAGCGTTCTCCATGCAAACCAATGGCGCCTGTGTCCAGCCCAGCTCTGCACGCACTCCCATGGATGTGATAGATCTCACCCTGGATGGCAGTGATAGCGCCAACGAGGGTCAGGAATGCCCCTCATTAGCACCTGCGAGCGTGCTGGCAAACTGCAAGGTGTCTGTGACAGGCTTTGGGCATGAAGGCAGACGCGCGATTGCCGAGCAGTGCCGTCTGCTAGGCGCGGCATACAGGCCAGGTGCACACGCGTGTGTATGTGTGTGTGTGTTGGGGGGGTGGGATGGAGGTGTGTGAGATGGGGGTGGGGTTTTGGGGGGTGGAATGGAAGGTGAGTGCCCTCCTGTCTGGTGGTTTCCTGCTGGCACGCATTCGACCCTGCCTTGTGGTCGCTTGCACACTTGTGTTGCCCAAGTCAGCTTGCTTTGCCAAGGATGGGCAATCAACATGTTTGTATGCGTCCTTGCAAGCCCGGGCAAGGATTGCTCACACCTCACGCCAACCATTAGCTTGATGTTGCCCAGGATGGACAATCGACATTCCCACGTGCTCTTGCAGGCCTGGGCAAGGATAGCTCACACCTCATCGTCAACTACAGCAAAACAGAGGGAGAGAAGCTTCGGTGAGCACCGTTAGCCTGAGTCTTAATGGGCGAAAATTTCTTTGCTTCCTCCCTCCAGCTTAAGTATAAACGAGGAGAGGACCTGCTGCCCTCCAGAGAGGTGCTTATCTGGTGTTGCCTAGCAAGCCTCCTCCTTAAACCTGCCCTCTGCTGACCTCAAACAACGGTGGCATTTATACCATAAGCCGCGCGCTCATGCTGTTTGTACTTTGTTCAGTGGCACCTTTGCTTATGTGCTGCTCCCTTCACAGCCTGGTGCTAAACTGCTTCCCTTCTCACACAATGGTTGATAATATCTGGTGCATCTTCTGCCCAAGAATCTGGCTGATGAACATCCTGATGCAATTGGTGGTTTGTGTTCCGAGCTGGAGCTGCTGCTTTCAATTGCCCCACGCAGTCTTGCCCTGGTCGCACCCCTCTTGAGGCAGTGCACATTCCCTGATCATTGCTGTGCAACTCCCGGCTTTGAAAGGAAAGGGAAGGGTTACATAGCTGCACCTGCCTCTGTGGGCAGCTTAGCTAGAGCAAGAAAGTGTTTGCACCCAAACCAGTCTGACCTGGGGAACAAGTGTAAAATATTTGCTTGTTGAGCCTGCGTGCAAGCAGCAACAAGACGACGAACGCTGCCATGAATGTTTGCCCTCTGTGCAGCTTTGCCCTGAAGAACCGCATCCCCATCGTGTCCCCGGCTTGGCTCACTGCTTGCCAGTCCCTGGGCGTGAGGCAGCCTGAAGTCAGTTTTGCTGCGAGCGTACCAAGCAGTAGCGGCCCCGATGCACAACATGCACAGCATGTGCAGCAGCAGCCTGCACTCACGGCAGAGCGCGCGCAGCAGGTGGGGGGGGCAAAAGTATGTGTTGCTGCATCATATGCTAATCGGGTAGGGCCTCCACTGCAGCAGCAGCAGCAGCAGGTGGAGAAAGCACAATTGCCACCGGGGCTAGTGGGAGGCAGCAGCAAGGGTGGCGCGATCGTGAACGGCTGCGCCTCAAGGCCTCCCAAAGCAGAGGAGGGTGCATGCACGGACGGACTCACCAAGCCCGTGTTACCTGCAGCACAACAAAGCAGCGGTCGTGGCGGCATCTTGCAGTATGGCAGCCAAGGGATGCAGCAGGAGGCATCAGCACAGCAGGGCAGGAGCCTATGGAGGCATGGGCGTCTTGAGAGGGGGGATGGTGGTGTGGAGCAGCAGAGTCTGGTGTATCAAAAAAGCATGGCTAGGTCGTGGAGCTTGGGGGTTGATGGCCGGACAAACCAGAAGGAGCCTCGGCAGGCCAGGTGTGGGTGGAAGGTGCATTTTGGGGGGGGGATGTGTGTGGGATGAAAGCGTGCATGCAAGGGCAGGCTGGGTGCAGGTCAAAGACACCTTTTGTGTGATGATGTTGGGAGGTAGGCCTGGGAGCTAACTTCACGTGAAGATGTGATGATTTGGGGGCAGTGGCAGAATTGAGCTAGAGGTGGGTGGATGGCAGGGTGGAAGCACATTAGGAAAGGTGACATACATGAGATGGGCGTTATTGCGAGGTACAGAGGGGATGAGTGCAAAGTACGAAGAGATGGAGGTGGGAGGTCTGACCACATGAGGCGATGCAGCAGGGCAAGGCTTCTTTGCGTTGCAAGTGTCAAGTGAAGGGTGCAAGGATCAAGCATGAAAAGCCCGGGCAAAAGAGCAGTTTCTGGTGTTGGAAATCACGAGCATACTTGTGGGAGCGAAGTGCGCATGGTATACATGTGACATGGTTGCTTTCTATGCGCCACTCAGGGCTGAAACATAAAATTTACGCGGTCAAGTGCTTTCGTATTTGTACCTCGAGCAAGACAAGAAGGAAGAAAGTCTGACCATGCAGCCCTTGGTGATGGCAAACACAACTCTTTTAAAGCTATGTGACAGTTTGGCTACAATCTCCTCATCGTCACCCCTGTCTGCTCTAGCGCCATGAATTTGATATGCATTTTTGGTCGTTAATTATAGAGAGCTTCTCCCCTCCAGGCTTTATCTGGCAGCCCTCCGTGTGGTGCTTAGTGGAAAATCCCAAGCTGATGGAATTGTTGCTGCCTGCATGGCCTCAGAGTGCTCCGTATGGGAGAGGATGTCGCTTTCTCTAGCGTGTGTTGTGCCCCATGATATGCTTAAAATATGTCCCACGATATGTCCCATGATTTGCCCCAAGCAATTGCCGTCTCTAGCATCTGTTTGCCTCATAATATGCCCATGGTGTTGCTGTCTCTAGCATGTTTTGTGCCCCCTGATTTGCATGCAGAGCAGAGGAGTGTACCGCCTGTTCGAGCAAGAATTCCATGTGGTCTGAATGTGAATAAGCTCTTGATGCAAGCCAGAACATTAGGGCTCACCTCCAATTCCCTGTGTCGTTAGCGTGAACAAACTCTGATGCAGGCCTGAACCTCAGGACCCACCACATGCCACAACCCATTCCACTTGCAGCAACTCCGCAGCAACAGGAGCAGCGAGGAGCCCGAGCCAACAAGCAAATGGAGACACAGCCAACCACGGCAGCACAAAAAGTGGAAGGTCAGGCTCTTGGGCAGCTCCTGTGCCCCTCAAGCCAGCTCCCTCGACAAGGTCTCGCTCACCCTTGTTCACATTGCCCCCTCTCTCAAGTGCACCCACGCTGCAATCCCAGCCACCCTGTACAGCGCCCCTGCCTCTACCACCATCTTCTGCTATGCCCTCTGCAGCAAGAGCAGCAGCAGCAATAGGGTCTTCACTGCCACCTGCAAAGCAATCCAAACCTCCTGCAGCACTCGAGCGTCCGCATGAGCAGGGAGCAGGTGCAAGAGGAGCTGCACCAGCCGCTCCTGCCAAGCCAAAGCCTCTCCGATTGATCTCTTCATCGTCACCTGTGGCAGTAGGGAAGGCCGCGCAACAAACTCCTGCCATGCAGCTTAAGTTGCTGTCGGCTTCAATTCAAGAGGTGGCTGCAGCTGGAGCAGCAGCTTCCCCTGCTGCGCAACCAAAGCCTGCATCATGCAAAGCAGCAGCAGCAGCAGGAGCAGCAGCAGGAGCAGCAGCAGCAGGAGCGGGAGCTCCGCTAGCGCCCTCCCCACCGGACCTTCAAGCAAGGGCAGCCCAAGAGCCCCAGTGTGCCCTCTCCGACCTTGGTCTCTCCAGCCCAGCCCATCGGCCAGGCCTCCTTGTTTCTCCAGCTTTGGTTCCGTGCAAGAAACCACGGCTGGGGCCACAGCCTCAGACCCAAAAATGTGCACCTGATAGTGTGCCTGGCCGCCCTGCTGCACCTGCATTTGCACCCTCCCCTCCTGCAGATGATGGCTCCAGTGCCCGGCCCTCCTCTGGAGCACCCTCCTTCAACCAAGCCCCCTCTGCCTCATCCTTCAGAATGCGCTCTGCATGGCGCCAGTTTTGCAGCACCGTAGCTGCTCACACGCCGCAGCTGGTGCTGCCTCCCTTGCCGACTTCCGACACCCCCCCGCTCAGTCCTGCAAACCCCCCTGCCGCTCCCTTGCACAGCATCCCCTCCGCCTTGCAAAAGCAAGGACCCTCAGGACCCTCAGAGTCCTTGCATGCTCCACAGCATCCCAGCTCTGCTCCCACTGGAGCTGCAAAAGGAGCTGGAAGCGATGCTGAGGGTAGCAGGCATGCCCCTCACCCTGCGGCGTCTTCTGGTCCAACACTTTCCTATGCGGACACACACAGCCTGCTGCTTGGGTGGATCACAAATCAGGTGGGCACATAGGTGTGCACTTATGTATGTGTGCATGTATGAAAGCACAGGAACGAAACCCCTCTCTCCCTCTCCCGCACACAAGCGGCTTGATGCTCTTGCCGGTCACTAGCTGCCCTGGCAAGATGCACACACACACACACATGCACACACACACACACACACGCACACACACGCGCACACACACACACGCGCACACACACACACACACACACACACACACACACACACACACACACACACACACACACACACATGCACAGGGGGGAAAGCCAGGCCAGTTGCCATGTGCCCCTCAGCTAGCCCAACGGCTGCGGCCGTTCCATGCACACCCACCTGCATGTGAGGCACCGGGCTCAGGCGCACAGTGGCCACCGAACTTAGATGGTATCCTAGGGGGAGCTCAAGCAATTGCGCACGGCCCGCCAGCCCTCAAGCGTGTGGGGCACCTTGGCGAAGGCTCTCCTGCTGGAAAGGCTGCAAGAACAGAAGCATATGCGCAGCAGGGGAGTGTGCTAGCAGGTGGTGCTGTGGGGACATGCAGCAGGGCTGTGCGGAAGCAGGGGCGTCCCCATTGCTGCCGCCAGCCTGCCCAGCTGCAGCACTGCGTGCTGCCGGGCCAGGAGGAGCGGCTGCTTGTTTTACAGCAGCAGCAGCAGCAGCAGCAGCAGCAGCAGCAGGATCAGCAAGAGAAGGAGAAGGAGCAGGCTATGCCAGGCTGGAGGACAGGAATCCACAGAGGTCAGGAGCTGCAGCCACCAAAGAGCGAGCCAGAAGCAGGGCAGGTTCCTGTAGAAGGTGAGAAGGATCGACTGGAGGAGCAGCTATGCGTGGTCCAAGAGCGTCGAGTGTCCATAGCAGACAAACTGCGGCAAGTGTGGAGGCAGACTTGGCAGCAGGAGCAGCAGCAGAAGCAGCAAGAACAGCAACAACAGCTCGGGCAGGAACATCAGCAGGAGGAGCTGCTCCAGGAACAGCAGCGTACACATCATCATCATCATCATCATCATCAGCAGCAGCAGCAGCAGCAGCAGCGGCAGCAACAAGGACAGCAACATCAGCAAGAGCAGCAGCGGCAGCAGCAGCAGCAGGAGCACAGACAGCAACAATGGCAGCAAGAACAGCAACAATGCTTGCAGCAGCAACAGCAGCAAGGACGGCAGAAACAGCAGCAGCAGCAGCAGGAACAGCAGCAGCAGCAGCAGCAACAGCAGCAGGAACACCAGCAGCCAAGGCAACAGCAGCAGCAGCAGCAAGAGCCTCAGCCACCAGTCCTTGGAGCTCAGCAGCAGCAGCAGCAGCAGCAGCAGCGGCGGCTGCAGCAGCAAGAGCCTCAGACACCAGTCCTTGGAGCTCAGCAGCAGCAGCAGCAGCAGCAGCAGCAGCAGCGGCTGCGACCCCTGCATCAGCAAGCCATACATTCTGGCAATGGTAGCCTTGGAAAGCAATCCCCGAACCCTTGTGACGCCCATGAGTGCCCTCCCAGGCCCAAGCTGGTGCGGTTCTGGGCATGCTTCAAGTCACGTCTGGCATTGCAAACTTCCTCGCAGTCATGTGCTGTAAGCAAGCCTCGTGCCTCTCTCCATTTCCCATGCCTGGACTAATTTGCCCCTTGGTGCGTTGATGGTGATTTGTCCAGACTGAAGGTTGCATGGCCCTTTTTGTCTGGTTCAGCAAGTCAAAATCCCTATAACTCCTGTCCTGAGCTGCAGTCAGAAATCGGAATCAGCAATGAAGCTGGCTGCAGCTGGCTGCTGGACCCAACAAGAATTGTGACACGCCAAGTCCTGATCCCCAGGTCTGCCAACCATTAATGGTCTACTACCCCACCAGTAGCACAATTCAAACGTGGGTTTATTCCGTCTTGCTTTTGATCCCTGTAGGCCCAAACAGGGAATGGCGGGAGGCAAGAGCTGCCCGTCGATCCGGAGAGAAGAGCACAGGAATTGAGTGCTAACCATGAACGGCAGACAAGGTGTGTGTGTTGTATGTATGTGTGTGTGTGTGTGTGTGTGCGTGTTGCGTATGTGTGTGTGTGCGTGCTCGCGTGCATTTAAGGCGCGCTAGGCTCCCTCTCCCAAAGTGAAGGCCTTAATGAAATAGCTTCCACAAGAGATTGTGGTCACAGGTCCGTGCCGCCACTACCACGCAAACCATTTGGTGCAGTTCTGTGCAACACCTCATGCGTGTCGTGTGATCGTTGCACTATGGTGGTGCCTATACCCTCGTCAGAATCAAGTTTTTTGAACGTGCCTGTAGCCTTTGAGGTTGGACCCTGGGCTGCATGACGGAATTGGGCTCATCCATCTACGTCAATGCCAGCAAGGCCAGCATTCCTGCTCTGCACGTTTGTGACCACCATGGGTGTTACCTCGTGCCCTTTGACCTTGCTTGTGACCTCTTTGCTTGTGCCCTGGACCTTTGTGACCCTTGTGACCTTGTCCTTGCTTGCGACCACCTTGCTTGTGCCCTGGACCTTTGTGACCCTTGTGACCTTGTCCTTGCTTGCGACCACATTGCTTGTGCCCTCCTGTGCACGTTAGTGACCACCTCCGTGATTGGCAATCCTTGAGCCTTGGCCCTTTTTTTGAGTGTTTGGCTCCACCCAGTGCCGCCACTATGTAGGATGTCTACCCTTGTTGAAAGTCTGCCTGGGTCATCAGGCCTTTCAAATGGACGTCCACCAGAGTCACCCCCCTAAAAGCTCCCAATGCATCAACTTTCTAATACCACACTTAAATGAAGAAAAGGTTTTGTTATTTGCAAAATGGTTGATTTATTTCGGCTTTTTTTAAAGACTGGTAGCTTCACTCTTTGCCCTGCACCCTTTGTCCAACCTTGTCAAGGTCCCCCTGGATCACTAGGCTTCTGGAATGGATATCAAAGGTCACAGAGAACACGCCTGCAATGGCATCAGAAATGGATGTCCAGAATCACTGAGGTTGCATTTGAAATTGTGTCAAGATGGATGCCAGGGAGCCACCCCCTCAAAGCCCGAAACCGTTTGCTTCCAACCTTTGCCTCCACCCTCCGTGCACTGTTGATTGCATACCGACCTCACCCTGCTGTGTTGGTGGTGCTGTTGCAGTCTCAATCCTCCTTCTCCAAACCTTTCAGCTCCCAGTGTGCTCTTCGCAGAAGTCCTCAAACAAGCCTCCTTCGTAAACTCACTCTGTTGACAGGGAAGCCCATCCAGTGCTTCCTCTTGACTTCACCCTGTGCGTCTTCATGGCTTCTCTCTGTGCGTCCATAACTTCACACTCTGTTTGCAGGGAGGCCAGCCCAGTGCGTGAGGCCTCAGCCAGCGTTGCTCCCCAAAACAGAGGCAGCTCAAGGGCAGCCGCGGTCCCGTCTAAACGCAAGCAGCCCAGCCCAAGCAGTCCCGCCCCAGGCACAAGTGCTGTATGCGCCAGCCTTCAGGCCAGCAAGCTCGCGCGGACTACCAGTGGTTCAAGCAGGGCTGTCAAGGAAACAAGCGCAGTTGCAATAAAGGTAGCAGCAGATACAGAAGCAGCTTCAACAGATGCCGGTGACAGGGAAGCGAGGGATGCAAATGAAGCAGCAGGGGCGGAAGCTGCACAGAAAGCCAGCTCAAGGAGAGGAAAGGCCACACGTTCTGCACGACCTCCTCCTGCTACCGGACTTGCTCATACATCAGGAGATGGTAATGCAGCTGGAGACGGTAATACATCCGGAGGCCCTGCTCATACATCAGGAGATGGTAATCCAGCTGCATGTGAGGATGCTACAGCAGCAGCAGCGGCAGCAACAGCTTCAGCTGGGGAAGGCACTGCTGCAACCAAAGCCGGCAGCACAGCAATGACAACAGCTGCATCAGCAGCAGCTGCTATAGCAGCAAGAGATGAAGCTGAAGCAGCAGCAGCGACAGCAGCAAGAGATGAAGCTGAAGCAGCAGCAGCAGCGACAGCAGCAAGAGATGAAGCTGAAGCAGCAGCAGCAGCGACAGCAGCAAGAGATGAAGCTGAAGCAGCAGCAGCGACAGCAGGAACTCTGAACCACAAGGCAGGGGCAGGGTCTTCAGGCAAGGGGGGCGGCGGGCTCAGGCTGGCGAGGAGAGCAGCAGCTGCAGTGTCTAACCTGATGCTGGCCAGAGCAGTCCCACTGTGGCGTGGGCCTGGGAACAAGCTGCAGCCAGACCGAAGCAACACAGCTGACGGGAGCAGTGCAGCAGCAACAGCAGCAGCAGCGGCAGCAGCAGCAGCAGCAGCAGAGGTGCACGCAGGGCGTCCCCCCCACCCAACTTCAGCACAGCAGAGTACTTCCCAACAGTACACGGGTGTCACACGCACTCCCAAGGAGCCCAGCAGCGATGCTGCACAGACTGCTGGGCAGAGTAGGGGCGCGCAGCAGCAGCAGCAGCAGGCAGAGTGGGAGCGCGCAGCAGCGCCGATCAGAGTGGGGGCGCGCAGCAGCAGCGGGCAGAGTAGGGGTATGCAGCAGCAGTGGGAGAGCAGCAGCGGTGTTGTGGATGGGCAGGAAAGGGGACTGCAGACCAGCTGGCCGAGGAAGGGCGCAAGCAGCGGCACGCAGCGGGGGCGCGGGGCAAAGAACCTGCCGGAGGCTGCTGCTTGTGGCAAAGGGGCTGAGGATGGAACTGTGCAGGACGGGGAGGAAAGCGGTGGTGAGCCGCAGCTCACAGGTATGGGACCTCAGGGGGCCGGGGCTAAGGCTGAGATAAATGGTGAGGCAAACGGGGAGCAGGAGCGGCAGGCTGGGTCTGGCCATAGTAGGGGCTTGCCTGGGGCCTTGCACGACATGTTTTCAAGGCAGCGGCAGGGTCGGCAGCCTGCCAAGCCGCCAGAAGGGGGGTGGGGGAGTACAGGCAGCAAGGGGCACACGCGTGGGGTACCATCTGCTGCAGCTGACAAGCTTGAGCAGCAGCAGCAGCAGCAGCAGCAGCGACAGCCGAGCTCTGTGAGTGGCAGCTTGCAGGGATCAGAGGGGAGGGCGGAGCAGAGTGGGCATGAGGTGCAGGTGAGGTAATGGGCACGAGGTGCGCAATAGGTGCAAGATGGGCGTGAGGTGAGCAGGATGGGCCTCATGAGGTGCAAGTGAGGTGGTGTGCATGCTCGCTGTGTGACATATTTGAAAAAGGCATGTCTGCAGTGTTTTCTTATGGCAAGGAGGCTGGAATGCTCCTTGGCGGTTAGCCTTGGTGACCATGGTGCTGTGCACATGTGGATGAGTGGATGTGTTGACCATTGTGCAGTGCCTATGGTGCTGTGCATAGGTGGATGAGTGGATGGATAGTGCTGGAGTGCAGGAGAGGATAGTGCGGTGCATATGTGGCGACCATGGTGCTTTGCATATGTGGATGAGTGGATGTGGTGACCATGGTGCTGTGCATGTGTGGATGAGTGACTGCATGTGATATACGGGGCTGCATGTGTGGATGAGAGGCTGCATGTGCTGCTTGTGCTGCATGGGGCTGCATGTCATGTCGTAGCAAAAGAGAAGGATGGGGAGCGCAAGAACGGTGACTGGCCAAGCTTGTTTGAGCTTGCTCCATGTTGGAGGTTTTTTTTTGCAAGTGCAGCTTTCCAATTGGGGCTGTTTTTGTCTAAGGCATTTCCTGGAAATCCCGGCATTTCCTTGACTTGTGCTTGTGTGCTGTAGGGCAAGGGCGGGGTCACCGTTTGGAGGTCGTACTGCACTGCCAGAGGTAGCAGCGGCTCACGCACGAGCAAACGCAGGCGGCCTGCTTTAGAGGTGCGAGCCACAGCAGCAGTCTGCCTGTCTGCCTGCCTGTCAGTCTGCCTGCCTGCCTGTCTGCCTGCTTTTTTGCTGAGAGAACTACTTTTTGTGGAAAACCCCAAGAGGGAGGGAAGTTCTATTCCTGGAAGCACATGAAAATTGGGTTTGGACCCCCAGACCCATCACCTCACCCCCAAATCCCCCTACCCAGCACCCTACCTAGACAATCAGGATAACAATCTGCTCTTCAAATTCTTTTCCATCTGCATATACCGTACGTTCACGACCAGTTTGAATGGTCTCCTCTTGAAAATTAAAATAATTTTCGGTTCTAGTTCGAATGGGGCTCTCCAGATTAATTTATAAGTTCGATTGTACATCGAATGGCCTTGGGATGGCATTAATTTCTTAGTTCGAAAGCTCAATTCAAATATGCTGCTGCTGCTGGTGATGATGATGATGCTTGGAAGCTGCTGGACTTGGTACACTGCACCAAAAAAGGTGATTTGCAGCAGAGTTACGGGGCAAAACCTGAGCAGCAGACGCCCATGCATACCTGTCCTGCCAGACGACCAGGGTTGGCTTGCAAGTCCACAAACTGCCCTCCTAACTCCACCAAGCAATAACACCTTGTACATTGTCACTATCCTGGGAGTTCGGATTAATTTGCCGCATGTTTGCCTCCATCTCCCTTGCTGCCAAGACCCTTGCGCGCATGGCACTGACTCCCAGCCATGCGCACAGACCCTCCCTTTCACCTATTTTACACTAAGAGGGTGCCAATCAACAGGGCTTGAGTTAGGAAATCCATTGACACGTTCATAATTCTGTAGGAGTGGCCCATGAAAATTCTGAACGGGGATCCCCAAAAGTTTAGACCCCCCACCACCAACCACCCATACATATATAATACATAATATGTGATATTTATGGTCAATCAATAGCTCTTGAATCCAGAATTTTGAATATATAGTTCTTGACTGGATTGATATGTGCCGTTCAAAATCTGCACAAAATCTTCCTTCCTGGCAACACTATGTGTGCAGGACCATGATGATGCCCGGGAGGAAGCAACGCTGGCACAGATGGCGGCAGACCCCAACTGGTCTGTGGACCGCATTGTCACATCTATTTGGTAAGCCCTAGGCAGACCTTCTGCACGTTTTTTCACTCTTGTCAGCCTCATAGAAAAAAAGAAAAACTACGTAGGCAGTGAGGTCTCTCCCTACATCATACATATGCCTCATACATATGCCAAGATTCATTGATAAGTTTGTGCTCGACAGGCGGGCAGGAGACTATTTGGGAGGCAGTCTGCTGATTTCTAGGCTGAACGCCCTTCCCCTCCTAACCCCTCACGCAATCCTTACCCCTGGCCATGGATAAGAAGGGTATCAGACTACTCCTTATCTTGCAATCCTGTGCAATAATTATGACCACCGCATTTTTGTAATGGGGCTAAAGCTGAAAAACAGTCAACCCTTCCATTGCTGGCGTGCTTTCCTGACATTTTGAAGTCAAAAGGCGTTTACTTGAACTTGGAGCTTCAGATCTGATTTGCTACTCCTTTCCCTATTCACAGAATCTTTCGCCTACGCCCCTGCCCGTGTGTTTCAGCTTTTTGGCATGTACACGGACCCCTGCTTTGACATTGCACGTGTGCCTGGCTTTCTGCCTGTGGGCAAACTCAGTGGTGGTTCTCTCCAGAGAAGTCCCTGTTGAACACTTAATACAAACCCAGGTTCAGGAATGGGCCTCAGTTAAAGGCACCATTTGCAGGAAAGCAATTATCATCGTCAAATGTGTAGCAATGTGGAAACTGGATGAAGCAGAAAGCATGCATAAAGGAAGTACAAGGCGAGCCGCTGCGAGCAGCGGTTTGTCATTACCCACCCTAGTTAAATTTTTTACAAGCCGCGCAGGGAAGCAAGGAAGCTTAGATTCTTAGAAGCAGCGGCGAGCTTGGCTCTTTAAGACAATTATTGGCAAGCTTGTCACTGGCAATTTTAAATTTTCCCTGGATACTTCAAATACTAAGATAGCCCTCTGTAGCCTCAAAAGCGCCGCAGCAAATGTCACGCTTGGACCCGTTCGCACCACGTGCGCTTGTAGTTCCAAGGCGCTTAAAATTTAAACAGCATTCGCGAAGCGCAGCATGCACAGCATAGCGCCGGCCTTAGACAAACACACTGAGTTACTCTGATCGTCACACCTTTTTTCGACCTTCAACTAATCGCTTCCAAAATTAAGAACAATATTTGTCCCATTATATAGAAGGCGTTCACTTACTAGCGGGCACAGAAACGTGCAGAAATGAAAGGCAGCATCACCTAAAGCCATCTGCCGCGTCCAAAAATTCTCGTTCGGGTAAATTAAAACACTAAAATAACATCGCATACATACTGACCAATTAGGGAAAAGAAGCCAGTACAAGAACGTGCGCGGAGCAATTCGTTCCGTGCATCAACAACTCATTGAATTGTAAATTTGTTTTAAACATCATGAATTTAACATCGCTGTCTACTCGCATCAGCCATAGCAATGCCGTATTTTTGAGGATCCCCCGCCCCCCTCCCTACCTACTTGGCTATTTTATATTGTATGCATGCATCGTTTGATTCATAAATCTTATACCAATCATGCACATAATAAAGTAAAAAACACTGCAGTATACTCAAGCTGGAAAGAATATGAATCTGCAACACAGCATTTAAGTAATGCGCGCCTTGGCTGATTACTTTCACTTTCTTTGTGTATGTATACTATTAAACTTTTAAATGAAACGCCTAAATTAATGCAAAGGTAGCCTGGCCGTGACCTCGCACCCGAATGCAAAGGTAGCCTGGCCGTGACCTCGGGTGCGAAAGGATTGGCTAAATGTTTTAGCGAAAACCAGCAAAAAAGGCAGAAAGAACATCGTACTTGCGAATTGGGCCAGGAGCGCCTTGGTGCTCTCATAGAGATATCCCCTGCTGAAGAACTTGGAAAAGCACTTGGAAAAAAATCCAGGCTAGAAATTTAGCCCAGTGACAGTTCCAGGCTGCGAGCAGTGGCTTGTCATAACCCACCCTAATTCCTTTCTTTTTTTTCAATTACTACAGAACTTGTACGACTAGTATGCCCAGATTCCTAAGACTTGTTCCAAGGCGCGCAACTTTAAAGCTTTTTACAAGGCTAGCGAGCGCAGCGAGCTCTGTTTACAAGGCTAGCGAGCGCAGCGAGCTCTGTGAAACCCTAGTAAGCGCCGCAGCTCGCTTAGGACGAGGATTCACTCTAAAAGTGTGACACTTTTTGATCCTTCGCAAATATCTCCAGAAAACTGAGCATAAATTCAAAAGCATTATCGAAAATGCCTACAAGGATCCGCGAGCACAGGAACACCCAGAAAGTAACGCGACTACACCACAGAGCCGTCTACTGAGCCCTATAATTATCGTAAAGTTTTATAAGCGCTTCTAAATTGACATTGCATTCTATCGAGAGCTGTAATATAGCAGCAAGGTGTATGTACGAAGGAAGTTAATTATACGTTCCTTGCAATGCTTTAAACTGTTCTCGCAAAATAAACTTTTTAATCAGTGATGATTTATTCAAAAGCATTTTTGAAAAGGCATAGAAGAACTCGCGAGCACACGAACATCCAGAAATTTCTTAAAAAGTAAAGCGACTACACCACAGAGCCGTCTACTGAGCCCTAAAGTTATCGTACAAAATTTACAAGCGCTGCTAAATTGACATTGCATTCTATCGAGCTGGAATAGAGCAGCAAGGTGTATGTACGAAGGAAGTTCATTACACGTTCCTTGCAACGCTTTAAACAGTTCTCGCGAAATATAATTTTTAATCTGTAATAATTAATTTGTAACAGGGACACGCTGACATCCTTGCTGCTAACTTACATACGCGTAGCAGAGAAAGCACAGCTTTATCACAGCCGCGCCTTGGACTACTAAGCCAACTTCCTTTTGTGTATGTCATTTTGCAGGAAAGCTGAGCAGCAGTACAAGTCCCTGAAGGAGCTGTGCGGAGGGGATCGGAAGAACAGGACAAAGGGCAGGCGATGACATTTTTACGGGGCATGGCTATTTCGAAGCTATGATTCTGCTCTTTTATTCTGCCCAACAAGATTTCGGTTGCTTTTAACTCTCGGATCGAACACAGCTTTTATATTTTCTTAGACACTTTCATGAAATTGCGAGATGTGAATAGTGGTGTCTTCGTTCATTTTATTAACTAACAAAAATGTAAAAGACATGCCATTCTAGTCAAAGTCGGGCATGGTGCTGTCCACACGCCCGGAATGGACGCGAAGCACCACTGGTGTGCCCATAGACTGCATTGTCCGCGTAAATGGAGGAAGCCTGGGTGAGCACCTGCAAGCATGGTCACGGGCACACACACACACACACACACACACACACACACACACACACACACACACACACACATGCGCATACACATACACACACATTCACACACACATACGCACGCACGCACACACACACACACACACACACACACACACACACACACACACACACACACGCACGCACGCACGCACGCACGCACGCACAAACATTTGGTTTAGCATGTGGGTGCACGTGCACATCCAGTCTCGACCATGTACTCGCACATGAATACTTGGCACATTCTAGTCATGGACCAATTCTTGTCTATGAGGCATCACAAACACACAAACACACAAACATACGGAAGCCTGCAAATGCAACAGGTGGTCGCCAAGATGTCACCTTCAATGCAAGTATCTTCCAAGCATGGCTCCCTGGCTTTCGCCTGCATTGTTGTTGTTGCTCCTGCTGCTACTGCTGCAGGTGGGTGCCAAGATATCCTGCATCTGCATCTTTGCAGGGGCACGCCTCTGATTTCCTCAGGCGTCCTGCATCTGCATCTATGCAGGTGCACGCCAAGATATCCTCACCTCAAGAAGCAGAGTCTCCATTGTCCGACCGGGTGCCCTTCAAGCTAGACCGTGAGTGTTCCTTCTTACAGGGAAGAATGGGTTCTCATCAGAGGAATGTATGTGTCATGCACAATACAAGTTCTTCAATGAAAATATTAAAAAAACGTGACTGTTTCTTCTTACAGGGAAGAATGGGTTCTCATAAGAGGAATGCATTATACACCACACAAGTTTTTGAATTGAAGGAATCTAAAAATGGGTCATTCGAGTTTGGAGTGTATATGTGTACAGCACAAGTTGCAATATAAACGCGTATGTATTATACGCATTGGGCAACTTTCAAAATCAAATTTTAGCAGCAGCAAGTACAAATGAGTACTGCAAAATTATAGTACATATCAAGTACTTATGTGCACGGCAACTCTCAAAGCCAAGTATGGACCATCCCTGAAAAATCTTAGCCGCAATGCAAGGCACCTGGTCCAGTCATCCAAGGTATGGATTGTTTGTGCAGCATGTGCAGCTTACTGATTCAAGCATATTGCATGAGGAAAAACAAGGCTTTCATCTGTGTGACGTCTATTTAGTATTTATACATAGAAGCTTCGTGCAGACATGCACCATCTTACCAGTCGTTGCAGGACATTCTTAAAGAGTGGCGCCTATTTCTTAAATGATACAGGGAGTGTTTCACAGCCTACATATTCTTCCTTCTTCTCCTGACAACCATAAGAGATGCTTGCCCTGAGTGTAGGAAACACATGGACACAGTTGTGCGACAGTGCAAATTTGTGCACATGTGTGCAGCACACATGTCCCTAGGGCATCAATGATTGCATCATGCGTATATGGGGCCTTTGCTGGCAGCATAGCAGCAGTGGAAAGTGTGCCGAGTGCAGCATTTGTAACAACACACACATATACTTTTCACACACACACATGTATACAAATGTATACACACACGCACGCACACATACACACTCACATATACATGCCAATATGTTGGCAGTGAGGAGGAGTATGGCGTGGGTTATGTGTACGGACCTGAAGCCAGCAACGCCGACATTACCGCACGGTCAATACAGCCGCTGCTGCGCAAATTTTTGGAGGGCTACAACACAACTGTCATCGTGTTTGGGGCCACTGGTGAGTGAAATGCTTCCATGGGGAAGGGTAGTATTATTACACAACACAACTGTCATCGCATTTGGGGCCACCGGCGGATGAAATGATTCTATGCATGGACCATGTAAGCAGGATCTGGGGGTAAAGTGCGGCACCTGCCGCGCCTCTGTGGCCATCAAAGGCAGCTTCATTGCTTTTCTAAAACTCCTGAAGCAGCAGAGGTGCTGGGCGTGTGGCAAGGTGAACAGTCACATATTCCATGGAGCAGCGTGAAGCACCTACATGCTTGCACTGTTGCCCCCCTTTCCCCCTGTCTGCAATGAAGGTTATGGTTCCTCCCGTTTCACCTCTAAAACTTGAAGTGATAACAGTCTCACTTCCATTTTTATGCTGGGCCATGATTGGGCCTCTTGGTGCTCAAGATCTAAGCAGCCACAGCCAGTGGCCCACCTGCTCCCCTGCACCTGAACTTTGACTTGATTTGCCTGGGACAACCTCGTTGGCATTGGACAGCATCGCACGTCATTGACTCTCTTACGGTTAAGGAGCCATGCTAAGCTTTTGAAGCATCAACACCTTGTTGCTCTCGGAGCCAGCAGTGGTCGAATCAACCGTAGTGTGTGCCATATATGCATGGCTGACACAGCTAAATTGGCCAGACTCAATACTTAATGGGTCACAGGTGCTGGCAAGACGACGAGCCTGGAGGGCGGCAAAGCCAAGGACAGCATCAAGAACAGCGATCAGGGGGACGGGCTTGTGCACCTCGCCATTGATGAGCTGTTCCGGATGATCAACCACAAGGCTGCGGCTGTGGGTGAGTGCAACAGGATGTTTGCTACACGCGCTGTCAAAGCATGTGCCGCAAACCATTTCACCGGGAACTGGCAGGGGACATGTGTGAAATGTGTTGGCGTGTGCCTGTGTGCTTAGTTTTTGCCCTTGGGCCCGCCTACTGCCTCAAGGTGTGGTATGACCGTCATGAATGCTCATGCACAGGCTGTGAAACTGACTTCCCTCAGAGGAAGCCAAGTCCTGGGGAGCTGAAGCTTTTTTGTTATGATACTTTAAACTTTACATGCATATGAACATATACACCGGTCATACAATACATCATCCCGCATCAGTAGTGCTTTGGAGGGGTGCGGGATGACTGTGGAGAACCAGAAATTAAACATCGTTGAGTAAACAGGAATGTGCGTGAAAGTAAATAAGTAATTGATCAAGTTTTGGAAACTCTTGAGCAGGTCGTCAGATGTAAGAGGATTGAATCCAGCTGGACTCAATGCATTTTAAAGAAACTGCTTTTCTTTGAGTGTTTAGGTATTGTGTTCTTACCAGCAGGTCTTGACTGGATGGATCAATGTGTGCGGCCGGGGCTAAATTTTTTTGAAGAGTGCAAGGGATCATGTGTCTTGTGTGTCTCCACATGAGGAGCAGTGAATAGCTTATCCATGAAACTCTTACTTCACCCTTCAAAGGTTTCAGGGCAAGTAGGGGTTGATTGTTTTGGGTATCCCGCAGGAACATGCGTGACACATTCACAAATAAATCTGGGGGGTATGGGATTGAGGCGGGAACCATAGAATAGTTGCTACTTTAAGGGGTGCGAAACGATAACAATCATAAACAGTAAATTCCAAATAGCATGAAATTATAATTTTTGGGTATGTCTCCATGTCAATCGCTCTCCCAGCTACACCTGGGATCTGTACTTGGCAGCTTCATGCTCGCTGCTTTAAGAGCCTGTAAAAGCTACGTTGCTGTTGTTGCCGCTGCTGTTGTCATTGTTGTCGTTGTCGTTGTTGTTGTTGTTGTTGTTGTTGTTGTCGTTGTTGTTGTTGTTGTTGTTGTTGTTGTTGTTGTTGTTGTTGTTGTTGTTGTCATCACTGTGTCATGTCTTCACTGTGCTTTCTTGCTCAAGCCTAGCTTATTTGCACAGCCAGGAGTGTTCTTTTGGTCATCTCTCAAGTTCTGATGCTCAAGCTCTGCGTGCTGTTTTGCTGTTGCTGCCCTCAGGGGACCTCATCAACCAAAAGCGGCGCGCACCTAGCGCCAAGGCCTTTGACTTTTTCTTGGAGACTTCGTTCTTAGAGGTACATGCATGGTCTGTGAAAAAGACCAGCCTGGCTGCACCGGTGCCTGAAGCTGTCATTGCTCTATGTCTTCGCAATCCTAGCCAGATCCTTCAATCTTGCAGTAGCACGAGATCTTCGGCCTTGCAATCGCGAGAGCATGCATGCTTTATGAGGCCTTAGCTAGCTGGATGGTTTTTGAGAGCTTCTTCAGTCTTGCAGTAAAGCATGCATGCTTATTGAGGCCCTAACTAGCTGGCTGATCTGGGAGCCTTTTCTTAATGTACTCAACAGGTTGGCTAGCTTAGTCTCTTCTTTTCTTACCTGTTCTTCCCCTTTGCCTTCCTTTCCTGATCCTTGTGCATGCTTGGCAGAGGTGTGAGGCGGCAAGCCTGAGCCATGGCAACAAAGTTGACGTAGAATCTCTCTCTTGCTTCAGACCCACACCCACTCTCTTGTGTGTTCTATTGTTGTGTCTTGCCCATTGAAGCTCTACAATGAGGGCTGCCACGACCTGTATCAGCGTGGTGCTGCAAGCCAAGCCAACCTGCCCATTTTTGAGGACGACGTGGAGGGATACCAGGTGAGCCCCTGAGATCCATCATACTTCTTCCATCAAGCTTTGTGCAGTGCTTATCATGCATATGATGCATGCTTCTGGCAAAAGCAATTCAAACTTTTAGGCAGCAGGTGTTGTTTTCCAGGTGGTGGCCACATCGCTCTCCCCCCCTGTGTGGCACTTGAAAGGTCTGCAAAACCTGAGGGTGTTTCATCATAGCCGTCCTCTCCTGCCCATCTCTACTTTTGCGTGGTTGGCATGCTCTCAAGGCCCTCAGCATTTTGCAGTCATGTAAACATTTGTGTGTCTCATGCATGCATGCAACACCAGGCTAGCCTGCAACTTGTGATTCACACACACACAACTATACAAACATCCACGCAGGTCTCTGGCTTGACATACCGCTTGGCTCGTGACGCCTCTGAGCTGCGTTCTTCCTTCAATGCCGGCCGCGCGCAGCGAGGCTCCCACATGACAGACCTGGGGTCTGTGCACGAGCGCGCGGCCAGCCTCTTCACGGTGCAGTTGTCACAGTTTGCTCCGGCGGCGGTGCCAGGCGAGGAGGACCGTGTGCTGGTGAGTCTGTGTGTGTTTGTGTGCGTATGTGTGTGCGCGCACAGCCTTTTCACAGCAGAGTTGCCGCAGTTTGCCACAGCAGTGATGCCAGGTGAGGAGGACCAGGTGCTGGTGAGCATCGAGGACTGTAAATAGGTGGCATTCATTTCAGAATGTTAGTGTTGGATGTTGATGGCGGTCAATACCTTTTAAAGCGGTGGATAAGGAGAGCTTTGACAGCCTGTCTCAAAGATAGAGGCAAGTGTCGATTGCTGGCAGGATGTTTCTTATGCTTGAAGGGAGGTAACAGGGATAGATGCTTGATGAGAATGACAGTGGTGAGAGTGTCTGCTGGTTATTTGAAACTGAGAAAGGCGCATGTATGGCTGCTAACCATGAATGAGGTTTGTTGGAGTGGATGACTTTTGGACTCATCCTTCTTGCAAAGTGTCAAGCAATCTGGTGAGAGAGTGTCCAAAAGACTAGCGACATTCTAACAAAGGAGATGATGTTTGTCTGGTGTTCTCTGGTGGGGGCTTGCTTCCTGTGTTGCATGTGCAGAGGTAAGCCGGCTTCCCTTTCTGTGAGAATTGGTGCCATTTATTCAATAAGTCTGCTACCTTGAAAGTTCAAAGTTTGAACAACCTTCAATCAACATAGATGACCTTTGGGACATGCAGTGTGCAGGTTTCCAACCTGGCTTCGCCTCGTACCTTGGTACACATGCATTGTACAGGTTTTGCGCTTGGCATCTGTCGACATGCCTGGAGCAGAGCGTCTCACATGCCTTATGCCTCTGTGTCTTTGTGCCTCTGTGTCTTCGTGCACATGCAACAAAGCATACTTTTGCCTTTGTGCACATGCTACATGCAGATCTCGCGCTTGACTTTTGTTGACATGCCTGGGGCAGAGCGTCTCACGATGGACCCCGAGCTGCTGCGTCTGAGGGAGGGCAACCAGCTTAATCGATCCCTGCTTGGCTTTGTGAGCGTGCTCAGGAGGTGAGGCATCAACTGACTCTTATCTTTGATGGGCGGAATGACTCTTATAGTCAGGATAGGATGGGCGGGGACACTGGTAGGCAGGGTGACTGACCTGCAAAAGGAGTCAAGCGTGCAGCCACTTATGGCCTCTGCACGTGCCTGTTGGCTTTATCATGTTAATTTCACTCCCAGTTGTGACACCCTAGCGTCATTAATGTATCACGACGCTGATTTATTACGAGGTACCAACATAATTTCATAAATTATCTCGTAAGTATGAAGGGTTTACGAGGACCGCCAAAAAAACTCAGAATGTGCGAACTACTGCGTTTCCACGCCTCAAGCAATGGCTCTTGGTCTCTTCTCATCCCCTTCCGTCTCTCAACCTTTGGTAAGAGATCTCTTAGAGAATGGTGCTCTAAGAAAATGGTGCTCTTAGAAAATGGTGGAATCGCAATTAGCACCTGGGCCACCTGGTGCTTGCATGCAGCCTGACATCCAGCTCCAGCCAAACCTTGCTGGATAAGTGCCACTCTGCTGCCTCTTTGCTGTTGCTGCCTGTTGTGAGTCATGCAAGCGCGGGTGAAGTGCCTGCCCTCCGCCTGGAAGCTCATCCAATTGGGTGCAGCAACATGTCACCCCAGCCAGGCATGGGCATCCTGCTTCTTGTAACGCAGGAAGGGTCCATCGCCCCTCAGCGGCATGGGGCTGCATTTTGGGGCCTGACGGGTTGCTTGGTATAAAGCTGGACCTTTTTCAAGGCCTTGGAAAAAGTTATTTCCAAAGACACCTCATATTGCAAAGAACCCCAATAATTATTTTATTAGATCGCAAAAATCCAGTGTTGCTATGGTTTGCTGTCTGAACAATTCATACGCAGCTTGTCAGAACGGGGAGGCTCTGCAGACTATGCTAATTATGAGGAGAGCATCTTGACCCGCTTATTGGCTGGTAGGTGTCAGGTGTGAGGAAAATACCGCCATACATTTTTTGTGTGCTTTCAGGTCATTGTTAGCTGATTTTTTGGTTTTAGGAGCGTACATGTTTTGTTTTCTTTAAACTTAAACAAAACATGCTTCTTTGTTGTGATCCACTTGCATGGTTTCAATGCATGCAGCTTTGTCAAATTGTACCCAATTAGGACTGCATGCATCATCTAAAATCAAGCAGACAGATATTCTTAATCCAGGTGAACTTGACCAAAAAGCAGAGCACGTTACTTAAAATTGGACAATGCATAAGCCTTACCGGAAGGGTTTGACAAAATTCAAAACCTAGGGTCAGTCTTTATCTTGAGCAGGCTCCCCTCTTGAAAATTTTTATCCATGCCCAACCAAATAATGTCCGTCCATCTTTGTTTTGCCGTCCCTGCAGAATCCCTTGGAGGCAACTGCCTGACGCTGATGATGGGTGTGCTGAAGCAAGGGGAGTGGGAAAACAGCACCACCACCATGCATTACCTTTCGCTGGCAGGACAGTCGCGCAACTTTCCCATCATAAATCACGGCAGGTGTGCACCCCTTGCTAGCTTGCTAATTAGGGAATCTTTCCTTGATGCATGCAGCCTCCTGGTTGGCATAAACTTTTCTTTTCCCATTCTAAAGCATGGCACTTGTGTGCTCCTTTTGAGCTCCTGCAACTGCAGACCACCCGCATGCCGTTGTGTGCTCTTTTGCTCATCATGTGCAATAGTTACCATCAAAAGACCTCCTTTTGAGCTCCTGCAAATGCAGACCACCCGCATGCCGTTGTGTGCTCTTTTGCTCATCATGTGCAATAGTTACCATCAAAAGACCTCCTTTTGAGCTCCTGCAAATGCAGGCCGCCTGCATGCTAATTTGTGCTCATTTGTTTGACCTCCACACAAGGAATCGTAAACATACCACCTTTTGAGCTCCAGCAATTGCAGGGTGCCCGCATATCGTTGTTTCGTGCTCTTTCGCTTAACCTCTTCACTGACCATCATCAACAGAGTTGGCTAGGCTGATCAATGGAAACACACGCAGGCTGGTTTGGCAAGCATGCTTTTGTACAACACTCTGTGACTCACCGAATGGGAACACACACACACACACAAACGCACACAGACACGCATGCACGTGCTCCATGGACCTTGCAACAGGGCCCGAGGGCTACTGCACAAAATGCGTCAGCGGCTGCTGGCCATTGCCAACGACCGAGAGACGCTGCGGGACCAAATGATGGAGGTGCCTGCAGATGGAGACCCAAACGCTGTGGCAGTCAGCATTGCGCGGGTGGGTGGAAAGGATGGAGGTGTCTGCGGATGGAAACCCAAACGCTGTGGTAATCAACATGGCACGGATGGTAGAAAAGAAACAAGTATACTTTTCACATTTTTTACAATCGCAAGGTACGGTGAAAAAGTCTACCTTTTGAGCTCTGTTTTGAAGGCAGCTCTCAGGGCTGCACAGATCATATGTGGGGTGTGTTCATCTTTTGGGTGCTGTTGCTCCCGGCTGACAATTCATGTGACAAGGGCTTGACTTGTGCTTAAAAGTCTCTATGGACTCTATAAAACAAAACACACACACACACCAACAGCACACGCCAAAGCAATTACTGTGGATGATCAGGCTTGCAAGCATCTTTTCCAAGGCTCACTCTTTTTTTTCACTCAATTGCATTGCCAGCGATAGCACCTTGTGCTGGATATCTGTCCACTGCTGACGTACACCACAGTGGTGTTATTGCTCGGGGACGCTGCAGGCTTCTCGCACTTTGCACTTTCTACTTTGTCACGATTCTGCTGCAGCGCATGGTGGGTGTTCTCTCTGTTGCACCTCACACACACACACACGCATTCACACAGGTGCGCGATTTGGAGGCTCGTCTGCTTGTGGAGCGCGAGGAGAAGGCGGCGCTTGTGGAGGACAAGGCGGCGCTGCAGGGCCGATTGATGCAATTGCGGGATGCAGGCACAGTGGGTGGTGCTGAAGGGTGCAAACAGGGCTGGTGGTGGGGTGTTGCTGGGCGATGCTGACAAAGTGGGATGTGGTGTCAAACGATGTAAGCAGCGTGAGCGGTGGTGCTGAGGTGTGTAGGCATGGTGAAAGGAATGGGGTGCAGGAATTTGGGTGGAGGCAACGGAGTGGAGGCATAGGGGTGCAGGCGTTGCTCTCTTCCAAACTGGGCTTGTGTGGCGGATGATCCAAGCTGTGCTATAACATTAGCGCGTGCTTTATTGTCACGATAAAAAGTACATGGAATGACATAGCGCTGTGTGGTGTGACTGAGCAAGGATGCTCCATCAAAGGTTCCCAACACGTCTGTGCACAGACAAATGTATAGAAATCTTAGGCTGCGGATTGAGATTGCTCGTCCCTCTTGAAATCTTTGCTTTCTAGAAGCCTCCCTCTACAGTCCTTCATAAAGAATGCAGGTCCGTAGTTCCATCTGACTTTACAACGTTGCAGCTGCAAAATCCCTGCACACTTGATTGCGACTCATACAGCCTTCATTTTTGGACTTGATAACTTGCTACTTTGCTTCCCTCGCTGTGCTTGGCAGGAGGAGCTGGCAATCAAGGCAAACCTCGTTTGTCCATGAAATCAATGCTGTGATTGTTGCAGTTTGGTCTTGCTACAATGCAGCCCAAACTTTCAAACTTTCAAACTTTCAGAACAACAAATTATGCACACACACTCGTTGTACCACAGGATGAGCTGGTAGCCGTGACATGTCTGCACCAGGCATTGATCACGTGTGGTCAGCTCACTGATGCTTTAATCCATTTCTTTATCACACACGTGTTCACACACACACGCGCACATGCACACCACCGCACCGCAGGATGAACTGGTGGACAAGACAAACCTGCAGGAGGCGCTCATCAAGAGTGAGGAACTCCGGCTCGCCTTGGCGAACACCCTCGTCAACACGCAGGTTGTTACCATGTCTAGAGTTGTGCCTTGACAATGCCTGGCGCAGTGCCTTAGCAATCTCTGCTGTTATGTCTCAGCAAAAACGCTCATGAACATACAGGTACAGCATGCTTACTCTGATGAGTGGGTCCACCTGCATAATTTGAGGATCAGGGAGGATGTTTTGGAGTTGTCATGCAGGAAATATAGAAACAGGCTGCTGGCAAGAGCAAGCTCTGTGCCTGCTTGCCTGCTCCAAACCCTGGGCTGGCCAACCTGGCTTTCATTGGATTTTGTGGATAGCCCGGATTAGGAATGAATGAGCCAAGGCACCAATACGTTCAAATTACAGAAGTGCATTTGTCTAACTGATCAATACTCCGATGTTCAGCCACTTGAAGATGTGCCCAGCCCTTGGACCCTGCTGTCACCAAGATCAACCGTATGTTGCGCTACCCTACTGCCTACTTGCAGATGGAGTTCAACGACCTGGAGGGCTCATGGATCAATGAGAAGCATGACTTGGAAAAGCGGATTGTAGAATTGGAGGCAAGGTAGGCTCAGAGATGGGGAAAGCAGACCCTGGAGGTGTATGCCAGGCAGGCATGAATTTCGGAAAAGCAGATCAGCTGTGATTGGAATGCGGAGTGTGGAGTCTAAGGTTATGAAGGCTTAGTCATTGGAAGCGCAGGTTGTGGGCATTGGAGTTCATGCAGGCTTGGTCGTTGGAACAGCAGGTCGTGGACATTGGAGTGGGCTCAAAGATGAGTACAAGACACAGAAGAGCACACAGCAACACACGCACAAAGCTTGCTCAGTACAGTAACAAGGCATGCACACACACGGCACGAGACAAGAGGTATGAGTGCAAGGCGTGCTCAATACAGCAACACAGCGCACAGGCAGTCCCTCCTTTTGTGCCCTTGAAACTGACAGATGAAATGTTGTGCATGCGGGAGCAAAATGGAATGGGGCCACTGGAATGCTGTCTCTTGGTTCTGTGAGGTACAGCTGAATTTGTCACTGCAAGGTGCTTCTTTGGCATCACAAGGTATTTGATTTCCTGTACCGTGTTTACGTACAAATGTTGGACACTCACTTACAATTGGTGGAAGTCACTTGAAGTCGACTGGTGCTTCTTTGGCATCGCAACGTGCAGCGCTGCCGTTGCAAGGTGCCGCATGGCCATCAGACCCACCTCCTTGTGCCAGCTTTTGTGCCTTAAACACTGCTCGCCGGCAAAAGAGCAGCAATCCTTCGGGACATATGTGTTACATGGAATGATACAGAGAAAATTGGCACGATCCTTGCGCAAAGATGACCTGTCATCAGGAGAGAGAGAGAGAGAGAGAGAGAGAGAGAGAGAGATAGAGAGAGAGAGAGAGAGAGAGAGAGAGAGAGAGAGAGAGAGAGAGAGAGAGAGAGCAGCGGTAGCAAGTGCTCAATGTGTGGCGGGCATGATGTCTTAAAAATGTGGGCCTATCGCACTTCTAGCTTTGTGCACGACGCTTGCATCTGCAAGTCTGCTGCAATCAGCGCACTATTGAATTCAGAACATGCCCCATCACAAACAACCGGTGAGAAAGCTGTGTATCATGCCTGAAATCAATGCTTCCAATGATCTACCCCTCACCATTCAAGCTGAACCAGTATACATCACCCCATGCTCCTCAACAGCCATATGGAGCAGTATGTGCGCATTGAGGACCACACCGCCATGCAGCAAGAGAGGGACATCTTGAACACAAGGCTGCTGGCTGTACAGGTGTGATCTTTGCCAACTTGCATACCTGTGCGCATGCTTAGGTACCTCGGCAATGGTGATGTACATATGCTGATTGATGCATGCTGTCAAGCAGCTTCTCTTATGATTTCATTTTGAGCATGGTGGGTCCAAGAAGCAGTGGGCCACTGGGAGTGATAATTTACGTTTTACGCCCCTCATCTGAGGAGGCTGCACAGGGAAGCACCGCTGCCTGGTGCTGCATGGATGGCCATTTTTGGTGCTAATTTGCATTTCTGGAGCAATCGCACTATTGTGATCACCACGCTCGAAGTAACTTTTTTTCCTCACCACTCTTGGATGTCTGCAAGTAAGCAGCAATAATTACAACAGAGGAATTCAGGGATGGGAGTATTGACCGTTCTATCCTGGCTGATGTAATTTTGACGACTGTTTGACAAGCCTAGCTCCATACAGACTCTCTGAGACTGTTTTGTCAGTTTAAAGAAGCCATGCCTGTTATAGCCTGGCGTCTTGCAGCCAGTAATGTTGCTTCCACATGTACGGGCTCTTCTTGTGTATCATATAAATCGTTTCTGTTCTCTCTTCCTCACCTAATCCTTGCCTTGTTCGTTTTATTTGCTAATGTGTTGTGCTTACCATCGCCATCACATGAATATGCTCTTGCTGGTCCCATCTCTGTTTTTCAGGATGAATTGGAGCGAAGGGTCAGCCACATAAAGGAGCTGAAGAAAGAGGTGGGCTATGATCATGGAAAATGGGACTGCTTCAGGCACCAGCACGCTTTTGCACGTGAGGTCATGCATGCGGGAGGGAATGGGACTGCTTCAGGCACACTTGTACGCGTAAGGGCGTGCATGCAGTGTTTTTCAAGCGTGATCAACTTGCTGAGGGCCCATCTCCCAGCTTGCTTAGAAAGATCAAGCAAAGAAGGAATCTTGATTGCCTGCTGCACATGCTCGTTTGAATGCTCTGTGCTTTCACAAATGGCATGTCATGGAATTGTTTAATGTCTCACTGCTTTGGATGGCAAAGCATGTTGCGTATCTTTCTCTACCTGCTTGCCTGCTCCTGCTAGGCATACATGGCCATGATCATGTCACACACACCCTCACACACCCTCGCGCACACACACACACACACACACACACACACACACACACACACACACACACACACACACACACACACACACATGTTCCATATTGCAATTCAAGTGTGCTTGTTGCATATCTTATTTTTCTGTGATCTTTATCGATGCCTCACTGCAGCTGTCTGAGGTGAAGACAGAGCTGAGGAAAGCAGAGACAACACTGAACATGGTGGGCGATCCCACGGACCCCAAAAATCAGAAGCAGAGGCTTGAGGAGCTGGAGGTGGGACACATGATAACTCTTGTTCCTTCACTGCTGTGCCACCTGTGTTCAAGAGATTTGATGAAAAGGATGGAGTCAAAGGACTGAGGTGAGACTCGCTTGATGTGGAGACATATGGAAATGGAGTATGTCTAAAGTGAGGTGGTCAATCTTTCAGTGCCTTTGGCCACATGTGTAAGCCCATTTATTGATTGATGTGATTTCCTTCAGGATGGCAGCATGTGTTTGCAGGGAGGGCAATCAAGGAAGGTGCTTTCCATTCGCTTTGATCACCTTTCCATTCTTCTGTGCTAGCCAGTGGTCGTATGGAATCTGCTTCATCAATCAGGGAAACTTGCGTATTTTCCCCCTCTTGACTTGTGTACTCACAGCCTATGGTCTGCGAACCAAGCCCAGGCATGTGTTTGAAGCTGAACGGCCAATCGTTGCTCCATCCACATGATTAGATCAGAAACTGTATTTCCTTGCAGTGCACATTCATTGATCGGGACAGTGTTCATTTATTGCCACACTCAGCCCAAAAGGAAATATAATTAAGGCACGCTTTTTCTTTCAGGGGGAGCGTTTGTCTGTGTCAAGGGGGAATGCCCAGCTGGAGAGAGTGGAGCAGAAACGCCAACAGCTCTTTGACACCTTGAAAGAGAAGGTGTGGTGATTTACAAGTGCTTCTAGCTTTGTTTCCCACGTTATGTGTACGCAGTGAGATATCTAGGAAGTGTTTGTGCTTTGCGTTCTTTTGCCAACTCTTCAGCAACCACAACCTAAAGGTTCAAACAAACACGTTATGAACATCCATCAGATGCCTCAGGAGGCGTCTGTGCTTTGCGTTCCTTTGCCAACTGTTCAGCAACCATGATATTAGGTAAAAAAAAGTACGTTAAGAATATCCATTAGATGCCTCAGGAGGCGTCTGTGCTTTGCGTTCTTTGTCTATGTTGTGTGTATTGGTCACTACAGCGTCTGAAACTGGAGGGCGTCAAGATGGCAGTCACCAAGTTTTTGGTGCCAGGTCGCTTCCATACCATAAGTCTTCCAGGTCGCTTCCATACCATAAGTCTTCCAGGTCGCTTCCAGGTCGCTTCCATACCATAAGTCTTCCAGGTCGCTTCCAGGTCGCTTCCATACCATACCATAAGTCTGTATTCAATGAGCTTTGGATATCGCGCTCATGCTGAGTGGCACAAATTATGGTATAAGTAGTGATTACAAACTGTTCCACTCATGAAACAAATGTTAATGCCAGCTTCTGGGTTAGATTTATATTTGAGGGCTAGTACCATACCACAGTATGGCTGCCCAGTGTGTTTGCTTTGTCCTTGCAGCTTTTGCCGAGTTCAATTCAGCCTGTGGACTCTGCTCAGAGCACTCTGTCAATATGAGCAGTCTGCTTGAGAGCTCAGTCAAAAATCTCTGCGCGCTCAGAGCACACTTTCAAAAGCTCTGCTTGGAGTCTGCTCGGAGCACCATGTCATGATAGAACAGCCCGTGCGCTCACTTGGTCAAGATGCTCCTGTTTTGCTTTGCAGGATCGTAAAGTAATGGAGCAGGCTAACGAGATCAGAGAAATGCAGAAAGAGCTAGACCGAGCAAGGAACGCTCGTTCTGTCACTCAGGTCAGTCTCTCAATGTGTCCTGTCCAGCCCTGCTGCTGCCAAAGAGGATTTATACAAAAAGGAACAAACTACATGATTGATGTGATATGCATAGGGTGCGAAATATACTAGTATATCTGTTAAAAAAGCAGTATATAATAGTATATACACTAGTATGTAGTATATACTAGGCAATTCAAGAGAAATTACATCATTTACATGTGGGGTGGGGTTTTTGACCCCCAGGGATCCACTGGTGATGTTGCTGAATTGAAATATTGAGCTGAAAGATGTGAAATGAGACACCGGACCATCCTTACATCCGCTGCCATCCTTGCGTGCTGTCCTTGCCCCAAAATCCACTGCGCCTGGTCTCTGCAAGCTATCATTCTAAACCAGGCACGTTTGAAGTCTTGCTGTCAACTAGCCAGGTGAAAACTGCACAAAGAGGCTGTTCAAAAAGTTGGAAAAGAGCATTCTATCCCAAGGCATCCATCTGCAATTCCACTGCATCTGAGCGCTCCTCCTGGTTGCCCAAGTTGGCTTTCACATAAACCATCTTCTCAGCTTCCTAATTAGGAGCTCAGCTGTGATGACAGACTTGGTGAACTCCTTGTGAAAGTCGCTGTTTCTTGGACGGAGGCGTACAGGCGTTTGTCAGTGGCTGCTGCGTAGCCTTACGCTTGCTGCCATGGCTGGATCCTTCCCCTGTCAGGTCCAGCTCCACAAACGCTAGCTCCATGGGCTGCTTGCATAAGGTGTTTTGCTGTTTGATGGGAGGGGTTAGCAGGGCTGATGCTGCCCTTGCACCCCTTGCACCTCAGAGCACATGGCCTCCCTGGAAGCTCCTCAACAATGACGTCAAACTCTGCTTGTGCTCTTTGAGCTGTGCAGGCTGGATGAGCCTTGCAAGCAAGTCTTCTGGCTTGCACCATGTGCCTAAATGCAATTGCTTACCCTCCTCCACCTTATTTGCTGCTGATTTGGGAGCCAATTACATTACATTCTGACCTCTCGGTTTTCCCACTTGCACGGAATTTGCACTGAGCTCAGAAACTCAGCGCTCTGAGTTTCTGAGTTCGAAACTGTATACTACAGTATATACTGTATACAGTATATACTAGTCTCGCACCCTATATCATATGCATGTGTGGTGAAGGATAAGCACGCAGTGAGCTTGCTTTCTTCTGCCTCTAAAGCCCTCTCATTTTCCCCTCGCGAAGAGCAGATGTTTCCTTCCTGTTCCATTGGCTCCTCCTCCCCCACAACCTAACACGGATCATCTCTTACATCAATGCTTTTGGAAAAAATGGCCTGACCAAAAGAGGAAAACTCAAAGATGCAACAGAGGGGATGGAGCAGGATATAGGAATTGAGATCGCAGGGGCATGTGGCAGAAGAACAGGTGCATGCGCGTTGCTCTTAGCACTGCCAGCATGTCCGTCACAAGCGGGAGGTCAAAGAGGGGGATGTGCGAAGGATGCAACGGTTGTCTTCGAGGAGCTTGTAGATGAATATGGGCCTTTGTTTTGGGGGAAGAGGTTAACAAGTGCCTCAGGATGTTTGCTGCTTCTGTGCACAAAGGGTAGCCCAAGGCCAGCTGGAGGGCATGCCCATGTCATCAGTTGTCCATGCACGCCGTTGTGTGGACGTGCTCATCACGCATCCTGATTGCATTTCCTGCGGTGACTGATATGATACTGATGGTTGGACTCCAAACATTCTTTTGAACTGCTTTAAACTTATGTTTGCTTGCCAAGGCAAGGAGTCTGTCCTTCCACATCCTCTTCTTTTTCCTCCGGCCTCTCATAAAAGGAATGCATTTCAGGCATATCATACACCACACTGCAGCCTGGGATGACTAAGAGCCTCCCCAAGGGGAAGCGCTGCCCACTCATGTGCAACGCTCACCAGTTCCATGTGCTTAACAACTTTCTATTAAAGAACTGTTTAAGAAAAGAAAAGAGGAGGCTACGCCAGCCAAAGGCCGCATGCAGTAAGGAAAGGTGCCCTAAACAGCTCTCTCTCACATGCAACCTGCAGACGGGCGTGGATGAGATGCGTGAAGCATACAGGCGGCGGCTGGAGACAATGATGCGAGATCTGACAGATCTGAGCCGGGCAGTGGCAATCATGCAGGTAGGTCATGGAGCGCTCAATGATGGCCATCGGTGGCCATCATTTAGGTTGGGTAGAAAGTTCGGGGCATTTCTTGAAATAGGATCTAAAGAAGGCCAAATAGGCTCCCAAGGGGCTCAAAAGAGCCTCTTATGAGAAGTGTTCAATTACCTTCACCCAGCCTCAGCCATGATGCAGGACCTCATAATGCGTAGGCATAGTGCCAACAGTGCCATTTCTGCAGATCCATAACACGTTGGCGTTATGCCCTTCGGTGGTCATTTTTGCAGGACGGGGAGTGCTTGAATGTTGGTAAAGCTGTTATGCGCAAACCACAATGCAGGTCTAGGCCTAGGCGTTATGCTTGGCAATGGCCATTACGCAGGTTAGGGGGTGCTTGACTTGAATGCTTGGATGTTGGTGAGGTTGCCAAGTGCAAGTGTGCGGAGCAGACCTCAAATGTGGAGGCTGCCATGTGCAAATTGCAGGGCAGAGCCCACACCTTGTGTATCTATAACACTGATGATTTACAGAAAGGCCACTCTTTCTCGTCTGGAGGTAGTAGAGCTGGCCCTTTCTTGCTAGGGGACGCCAGTACTGCCCGGAAATGTCCGTGCTTCTGCCAGTGCTACCCAGCTGCCTGGAGCCTTCAATCCTGCAGCTGAGACCCTTCTGCACAGCCACGTTGCATTCCACAGACACAAGTGTTTGACACAAGGAACTTCCTTCAATGCACGGTTTCCGTGATGCCACCAGTGCTACCAGTTGCCTGGAGGCGTCAGTGCTGCAATTGAAACACTTTTCTGTTTCCTTGTGCTGAGCATTGATGTCATGGGATGCAACGTACATAAGGCAAATTAAGTTGTGTGTACATATGTGCACAAACTGTGCGATGTGGCTGTGCAATGCGGCCCTACACAAATTGTGCGATGTGGCTCTACACCAATTGTGCAATGTGTGGCTGTGCCAAGAATGTGCAATGTGGCTGGTAAGCAATGGTGGGATATGGCTGAACAGACACTGTACAGCGTGGCTTTGTTGACGTTGTTTGCGTATGGTTGTGTGGTGCAGGATGACCCAGGCACAGGTGTCAGGGTGACGCCAGAGAATCTGTTCAATGCCTTCCAAAAGCTCACGGATGAAAACCTTAAGGTAAGCTGCGCACGCGTGTGCGTAGGGGTGCTGCTGGGCAGGTGCGGCCTTTAGCTCCTGCAGTTTCGGACGGCGTCACCCACCCACATTGTGCATTTTCTATCTAAGTCACCGATCAAGCACTAATGCACGTTCTGACCAACTGCTAACACTGTGCAAGACACCTTTAACAGTCGCAGACAACAACAACTTCGTCAATAAGAACGGCAGCAACAACATTAACGGTACAACAATAACAACAACGACAACGACAACAACAACAATTACAACAACAATTGTATAAAGAACAACAAGAAAACAAGGACAAAAATATTTACTTTAATGCCTTTGCTGCGTATAATTGTTATGCTTCTTCGCAACTACACAATATGTGTAGGTGACCGATGACCGGGAGCGAGAGATGCGGCGGGACCTGGATGAATTGCAAAATCGTCACTTGGAGCTCAGGAGGAAGCTCAGGTCGCTTGCGCTTGCATATAGGAAGGTAATGCAACAGCACATCATGCTGGAATGCAACTTAAGAAGCTCATGTCTATTAATATTCGGACACATGTCAGCACTTGTGATGTTTGAGGACATGTCAGCATGTGTTCTCTTAAGCGTACGTTAGGTTTTATGACATTTCAGCACACATCAGCGCTTGTGGGTTTTCAAGCACGTATTGGCACTAACCAGATCTGAGCGCACGTCAACACTCTCTATTTCTAAGCACATGTCAGCAATCCTGATGTTTGACCAAATAGTGGTGACACAGCGAGCTCACAAGGTGCAGCTGTGCACCTGCATCCTTTGCTCATGCAAGAGGGTCTACATACTCGTAATACAGCGCTGAGTGCCTCCTCGCCAATGTTTGACATGCGCCTTGCAGATCCGGTACATGATAGAAGACAGGTGGCCTGAGGGGAGCGAGCCATTGCAGGTGCCTCCAGAGGAACAGATCCTGTCAGTAGCCATGGAGGATATTTCAAGGTGGGTGTGGGTGTGGGTGTGGGTGTGGGTAAGTGTGTGAAAGGAGTGGATTTTCAATGAAAGGGGTGGGGTGACCGCCTCCTAGGCTCATTTGCTCATTCCTCTCTTTGAATGACCTCACACTCCCATTAGTCCGAGCTTGTTGAAGCTTGACCCTCACCTCTCTTTTGTTTGCTTGAACTGCACGCTCCTGTTTTTACAGTCACTGAATTGTATAATAGGTGTGAGCAGCTTGCACAGTTTGCCCATCCCTCCCTCTGTAACATCTCGGGCACCAGATCCCATCTTAGGGGCCTATCCACAAATCCAGCACAGGACTAAGTGGAAAAGGGGGTGGACGTTTCGATGTGCTTGCCCCCATGGTTGCTTGTGCACGACTCGCGTGATGATCAGGACTGAAGAGTCTGCAGACCGGCGCCTCATGGACCGGCTGCGTGAGAAAGCCAGCCACCTGGGCAGTCAATTGGGGGCGCTCCAAGTGGCAGATGCGGCAGCAGCTCAGGTATTTATGCATGTAGCCTGGGGTTCTCAGAGAAGCTTGGGGCATGCAAGCTTGCAGTGCCTGTAGCTGCTCACACAGTTGAATATGCTGTGAGCTGTTTGCTGCATTGCTGGACTGAGAGCGATCCAGCTGTGGGCGCATTATACATCCGTGTGTCGGGCCAGATCCTACCTTTTGCTGGCGCGGCTCTAGAGCTTGCTCCCTCTGACAGAACTTTGCGGCTGTGCCTGAATATCACATGATTGTAAAGCATGGTTATATATCATGATCGTCCTTCTAAATCTCAAAAGCCTCAGTCAGTGCAATGGGGGGAAAGTGCTCATGTGATGGGCACACAGGTAGCGCTGCAGCAATCAGTTGCATGCAGGCAGCCCTGCTGAAGCCGGCAATGGGCTTCCTAGAGTTGAGCAGGCTACAGGTTTGAGCAGGACAGCACCTCCTCTTTCCCTCATTCTTGCTGACTTCCTACTTCCCTGCTGTCATGTATGCATGTATGTAAGCATGCATGTATATATGTATGTATGCTGGCTTTCTCCTTCCTTGCTGTCATGTTTGTATGTATGTATGTATGTATGTATGTATGTATGTATGTATGTCAATGCACACAGGGTGTGCGCATGAGGCCTGCCAACCTGACACGGCTGCCCAGGGAGGACCTGTTTGAGACCAAGAAGTTTGTAGGTGCGCAATGTTGGGCAGGTGGTAGGTGCATGCTGCACAGGCGATTGTTCATGCGAAATTGTTTGGGTGCAGTGGATGCAATCTCTGTAGGTGTGTGCTGGATGTGGTAGGCTAAAAAGCGTATGCCAGAAGTCAGCAACAATGGCATCTGATCCTAGGATCGCCATACAATGACTGATGGCAGCTCCCTCCAGGCAAAAAGGATACAAGGTCACAGCACCAGTGTGCATGAGCCTCTTTTGTAAAGCCAAAAAGAGCTTTGTTGCACATATATTGGATGAAGATTGAGCAGGGCTTCAATCTTAAACTTGTGTGTACGTAGCATCCTTCAATGGGTGCTAAGAGGGCCTGTCCTAAGGCAATTGTATGCCCTTAAACGACTTTTTCCGTGCATACCTGCGCCGAATGTTCCATTGCTGTGACCCCTTTCCAAATGTATGCAGGCATGCCTGAGATGCTAAAGCTGGAGAATGACAAGCTGCTGGAGGAGCTCAGCAACAGGAATCAGGTGAGCAGGGAAAAAGGGACAGAATATTGTTTTCTGGTGGGCTGTATTGTCCTGTTTATCGGGGGGCTTGTTGCAATGCAATTAGCCACTCAACCCAGTTCAGCTTGCAGGTCCACATCCAGTGCGTTGTTCATTGCAGGTACATACAAGCATGTCGTTGCTATTGTGCATTGCTCATGCTCGTGTTCAGTGCATGTTTCATTGCAGGGGAATGCAAGCATGGCAGTGCAAATACACATTGCTAATTCATTTCCAATTCATGTTTATTGCAGGGGGATACTGTACGTGCCTTGTCCTGCATGTGTGCACCCCCAAATCCCTCCATTCCTGCTCTCCCACAGCTTTGCAAGAGTTTGAGGGTAGAAAGCAGTTTTTTGCCAAAGGAGTGGTCTTTCCCTAGAAAGTTTTCCATCATTTTGCCGCCAATGGATGCTTTTTTAAGGGGTTCACGTATTGTAATGTTGCAGGGGCCAACCACGCCAGTGGAGAAGCTGCAGAAAGAAAATGAGAGGCTTAAAGCTCAGGTGCGCATGTGCAGTTGCTTGGTAAATTTCAGTAAAATACTACAGTGAACTAAATTCAGGTTGGCTAAGCATCGAACCAGCAAACAACAGTGTGGCCTTGCTCATTTCATCTAGATACTTGTCTGCAATGTCAAAGTCTTGAGGGTTGTCTGAGTGAGCAGGTGAATATTCATATATAAACTGTAAACAGGTCCATTTTATAAGTTGCTTGTACCAGCTTCTAGAACTTCAATTCTTATTTACAATTTTAAACCCTGAAAGGCTGCATTGACTTCCCTGCCCCAGATATTGTGGTCTCTGCGTTTGGTCTGGCCTGTTCATAGTAGCAAAATGTACGGTATTTTTGTTTCCCCTGGCCCCAACAAGAGCAGGGGAACTGTTTGTGAAACAAGCGACAGGTCAACCTAGCTGCTTCACAGGATGCCGTTGGGCTGGTGGCCCTGCTGATTGAGGTTGCCATGATGCTGGAGTGAATGGGTGAATCCGCTTGCGTTGTTGTGGTTGATTTTGATGTGGCTTGTAATTCCACTCACACTTATGGCACTGGTGCCCATATCTTTGATCACCTGGTGGTCCTGATGCTGGCAGTGGCTGCCTTGGTGCTGGTGGCTTTGTCATCCCAATTGCACTGGTGACCTTGATGGTTTTTATTGCCTTGTTGCCCACGGTTCCTTAATGTACTCTGATTGCTACTGCATGAGTGTCTCCTATTGCTCTGGTGCTTGTGGCTTCCTGTCCTTCACCTCCGTCCTTGCTCTAGGAAATGGACTGGTCTGGTATTGGGCACTTTTTTTGTTTCAACCAAGCTCCTCTCGTAAGCAAGTATATGTCTGTAACCCTCTTTCTTTTCTTGTACTCGTGTTCTTGATATGTCATGATCTGATTGCTGTTTCTTATAATTGCATCAACCATATTCCTGGACCCTTGCCTCTCCTTTTCTTACAACTTTGATGTGCCATAATCCTGGCAGCCTTGGTTACTGCGGTCATGGTCATGGTCGTTGCAATCGCGATATCGACTTTCTACATGGTTGTGCCAGGTCTGCCTTTGTTAATGCAACATATACCGTTATGAGCTTAGCTGTCCTGTCCTTTCCTGCCATGCCATGCCCACAGTTTTGCTGATTGCCTCAGTGAAAACAGTGTACTGTTATGAGCTTTGCTATTCTGTCCTGTCCTGTCCTGCCCTGTCCTGCCCTGTCCTGTCTACCTTTGTCCAAATCTTACATTGCTACCTGATATAGGCTGTGACCCTCCTATCTTGCCCAAAGGGCCACTCTTGCACGCTTACTACTGTAGATTGTGGCTGTTCTGTACCACCCTGTAGTGTCTAACGATCATGCTTTACGGTTGCTGCTGCCTCTCCGATTGAGCCAAATCTTAATTTGCCTTTTTGTTCCTTAAGATTTTCTCCTCCAAAATTTTGTCCTCCAGGAGAGCAACTGAAGCTGTCAAAAAACACGAAATGTGTGCAGGTCCAGAGCCTGAGCTCCGACAAAGACAGAGCCTCCTTGGCCCTGGAGCTGGCAGCAGCAAAGAAGGTGATACCACCGGACGTGCCGGCTCCTTGTGCCTTGATATCTTGTGCCTTTGATACCTGTTACAAGTGTTTTTTTACTTATTTGTGAGCATCATACTCCGCACGCTTTTTTTGCGTGATGCTGACTGTTTGCACCATTAGGCTTGCCTTTCATCATGGGAAGTCCACTGCACCGTGCATGGGTCAAGTTACGGCCTAGGTTCTTCAACCCTAACATTAGCCTAGAACCCCTGCCCAATCTCTGACCCATGCCAGGAGGCGCGAGAGCTACAAGAGCGGCTGAAGAGCAGTGCACGGGCTGGATTAGTGGGAGCCAAAATAGACTCTCAAGCAGAGGGAAAGGTAGGGCGTGTATGAATGTGTGCGATTCTTCAAATTGACCATCTGGAGAGAAATGTTTTAGCTACATTTAACCATCAAATGTGCTTAAAATTCTATTGGGTGGTGTATGACTTATTCAAGAATGGAGGCCTACCAGGAGTTACGCTGCTTGGAATGCTCTCCAGGCGTTGGAGGTGCTCCAGTGTGTGCTTGATCACACACAGATCAATCGATAGTGCGCAGCACATCTGTCTTGCTGCAACATACGATGGCATGAAGAGGCATGCTTTCTTTGGTGCAAACAAATGCAGTGAACCACACTGCACCGCTTCCGGTGCAGAGCTGACTGTTTTAGCTGCGGGAAACCTCCACAAGTGGCGCGTTCCTACAACAATGAGCCCCGTTTTAAATGCTGAGATGCAAGAAGCATCCATGCGACCCAGGCACAGATTGCTATTAATAGCATCACCCAAGTCTCTAAGCTTTGCACGTCAGTCACACGCCATGCAGTGTGAAGCCGCATGTATACTGCACGCGCTGGCTGGCTCCTTGCCAGGGGCTCTTGGTATGGTTGAGTGCTCAATTTTCAAGGGCAGGCATGGCAAGGACGTGAATCCCAGAAGCCCTTAGATCCTTCCGACCAAGGTGGTTAATTACAACGGCAAGCGTGCACTGTTCGTTTGTCCATTTTCTAACAGAATGCATGAAGCATTCCGGAATGCCTTCACACGGATCTCTGATCAATCCTGTTGCCAAAGCAAGAGGGGCAACATTTTGTGGCAAACAATTGCAGGTGGTCATGGACTTGGAGCGCCAGCTGATGGCAGCAGATTCCCGGCGCATCATGGCCGAGGAGCAGCTTGCCAACCTACAGAAGCACATGACACAGGTGCGTGGTATGAACCACTTTTCTACCCTATCTTCTCCACAGCTCTCACCCATGGTTGCTTGAGTGCCCGAGGGCATGCCTGCCGTCATGGCAAGCAGCTTGCAAGAATCATTGAAGAGCTGTGTAGCAATGTCAGCTCCTGCAGAACGATGCTGCTTTTAGAAACAAGTGAAAAAGGTCCTTGTCAGAAGCCAGGTTCCCTGAACATTATTGGGGCTGCGTTCTGGGACAATCATATCTAGGGCCTAAGTAGCTTGCCTCGTGGCTGCATTTGCCATAAATCATCTCCTTAATTGCTCACTCCAGCCATTCCCTGTCCCTGTATTGTTAATGGAGTGATTGCGCAGCCTGCTTCTTTCTCTGCTCCCTCTTTGATGGGTATGCCTTGCCCACCACGCAGGCGACCACCCAGTACCAGCGCGAGATCAGTCGCCTGAGGGCAATCGTGAAGCAGGCAGAAGCCAGCGGAGCACTGCCAAAGGACAGGACCCTAAGAATGCCCGGAGTGCCGTAGGACGGGTCCCCAAAAGCGCCTGAAGTGAAGTCAAGGCCTTACCCAAAGACAGGCCTTTCAGAAAACCTTGTGGACTAATGGACTCGCAACATGTATGCGGTGCAGTAGGAGAGGACCCTGAGATGCTGGGGCTTGCAATAGCGGCTCCCCAAAGCATGATCGGCTGCCTGCTGTTGCCAATGACAGACTTTGCTTGCGCCCTTGTTTTGGGTCTGTGCTCGTGGGGTTGTGCACATGGGGAAGTGCCACGGGTTGATGTGGCGTCATTGAAGGTCACGAGGTGGAAGACTTGAATTAAGTGGCATACTGCCAAAGCCTGCTCTTATGTGCGAACTTTGTACCTACTCCGCTTCTGTTTTCTTTATTTGTGACTGTCTTTGCTTTTTTGCTCATGATGACAATTATGGCATTCATGTGGCTTGGGTGGAAATGCCCCAGCTGCATCAGTACTGACCAATGGTGCTGGCGTTCAGTGTATGCTGGCATTCCATTGACTCATTCATCCTTGTTGGAAGCACTTCCTTTTCCATGAGTGCTGCGTATGCTGCGTGTATCCGACCCGAATGTTGGGACGACCTCATCATGATCCTCCTTTCTTGCCCCACTTTTGTGTTAATACCAAAGCAGTCCTTGACATAGAGGCAAAAGCCATTTTTATGCTCTTCTCCTTATGGGATAAATCCGTTAATGTGTGGGTGTTTTCATGCCGCATGTGCAAAGCCTTTAGGTTTCAGGATGCTGGGCAGCTACAAGTCGTGAGCTGTGGATAGGGGTGGTGGGCAACAATTGGTATTCCCTGCCTTTCCTTTCCTCCCCTCATTTGATATCGTGTCCAGGCAGATCTTGCTTACGGGGGACGGTTTCCTTCGTCTCACCCAAAAAACATGACAGTAAAGGCTATCCCCTCATCATTGGTGTGCGCTCCATGCAAGGGGGGGTGCACATGGAATTCTGTTCAGCATGCTTCAATACAAAAAACTGTTCTCCCTCAAGCATATTAAGCTTTGTGTGGTTCGGCTTGTACACACAACATGGGAGTTGAGCAAATGCTTGGAGCGATGGTCTTCCCCCTTCAATTACAGGTTATAGAAACAAAAAAGGCCTCCGGTAAAAACGACTGACAGCTAGTTCTTTCTTTAGTTTCCCCCTTCACTTGACGTGGTGCTCAAAAATAATGGCAAGTGTTGTCACGTTACATACCATCCTTCTGGGTGTTGGTGGGACCTGCTACACTGGGCACACCCTTAACCAGTTTCATCAACTGGGACTCGACCACCAATGCGCCAATGAACTTGCTGGCAAACTTCATACCCATTATGTTATGTATGCCAAGTGCTTCTAGAAGCCCTCCAGATCCCCATTGGCTATTTCTGTTTCACTTCTTGTGGTGGAGGGGACTCATGGCTCTTTTGAGTCAACGTATCTCCTTTTCCTTTATTGATGTATGGAGGGTTTCTCTGCCTGCTTAGTTTTTCTTTTTCTGTTCTATTTCTTTGGCAAGTACCCAAATGTATTAATGGAGGTCCATAACTATTCTTTCTCTGATTGATATGATGGCAAGAGGTCGGCACTCAAGGTGCGTGACAACTAGCCTTCTGGACAGGTGTGCACACATTGATGGACACCTTATGCCTTAGAGAGGTCTTGTGATACCATGTTGGCTTAAAATCACCTTGGGTCTTCGACACCTCTGAGATAATGGATGAGAGGAATCGGCAATTTAGACAGCATCGACTTGATCTAGCTAACACACTTGCATGCAAACTTTAGGATTGCTTATTTGGTGCATAATGAAGGGTGTCACTGTGAGCAGTGCTTTTATTAGGGGCGACGCGCCGCATTTTAGGCGCTTTGTGTAGCAAATGGTGGCGACGAGGGGTGCCCTCCCGGGCACCCCATAAGCACCCCTCGTCGCTACGGTGCGACGCGGACAATTCTAGGGACCACCCCTTGTCGCCACATTAAAAAATTTATTTAATTTTAAATTTTGTACTAAAGGCTCCATGAAGAAAAGCAAAAGAAGAAAGAAAAAGCAAGTAATCTCAAACCAAAGGCGCCTGCTTTGGGGACAGGCACCTGCCCCCTCCTCCAACCATGTCCCTGCAAGAGCAACAGTGGCAGTTGCAGGCAGTGCTCAAGATGCAGCAGCAGCAGCAGCAGCAGCAGGCAGTGCATCCCATGGAGCAGGAGCTGCACCACCACCACCACCACCACCACCACCACCACCTTCTCCACCTCAATTAGCACCAACACCAGCAGCATTGGAGGGAACCCCAGCAATTGCAAGCATGCAAGCACCCTCAGCACCTGCCCCTGCAAATATAGCAGCTGCGCCACCACCTGCAGCCATTGCCCATGCAGCAGATAAGGCCATGAGCATGGCAGCAGCAAGAGGCAGCAGCGAGCAGGATCAGTCCAGTGAGTCTGAGGAGGTGACGCCTGAGGAGCCTGAGGAGCCTGAGGAGCGCCAGCGTGTGCGCTCTCTTGGGGACAAGACCCCCGGGGGCCCCTCCTGCACAGGGGGGACTTCGAAGCAGCAGGCGCAGGGATGGCAAAGTGCCTGCCATGCTCATGGGCAAGCAAAGTGGACTGCATCGTGTCCCTGCATAAGAAGGACAGTGCGCTGTCCCATTTGGGCATGAAAAAGCGTGTGTTAACCAAAGCACAACAGCGGCAGCAGGAAGCAGGTCTCCCCATTACCCAGGCTTGCCAGCATGAAGAAAATGTGCAAGCATGGAAGCAGCACAAGCAGCAGCTGGCGCTGCAAGAGAAGCAGCACGCCCTGGGAGTAGACAGCTATAGTATTTAATGTAAGCAGTAACTGATTTCTTTACTGTTCGCGCGCTGCCAAAATTTTGGCGCAGCCAAAATTTTGGCAAAATGTTTTTTGCTGTGCTACACAGTAATTTGAAATAAGCACCCATGGTCGCCAAAATGCTACCAACCCCAAAACCTTAATAAAAGCACTGACTGTGAGGTGTACCAATAAGAGCCAAAGCACTTCTCATTTCAACCAACTGGAGTCACTTTGATAGTTGGAGTTTCAACAGGCGGCTAGCCACCCTCCAGGTCTCCAATGATATACCACTTTCAAGTTGCTGTTGGATAGGACACGCAGCACTCTGGGCCAGTATGTCTCATTTAAACAGTCCCTCGGTGGGGGAATCCCTTTCGGTGTGTGTGTGTGTGTGTGTGTGTGTGTGTGTGTGTGTGTGTGTGTGTGTGTGTGTGTGTGTGTGTGTGTGTGTGTGTAAGAAAAGAAAAGAAAAGTCTAAGCAGGCCACAGGCCGCGTGCATTAAGGAAAGGCCCCTTAACTACCAAGCTAGCAAGGGCCCCACCAGAGGTCCCTTAAAACTACACTAGCTACAGCTAGCCTAGGAGAGGGAAAGAGACTGAACTAGTGAGGATCGGGTGGGTTGTCAGCCATGCCCCGAGACGCCCGGACTCTCCTTCTCCTTGTATCCACCTCCGCGCGCCCAGCGACCCCCCCCCCCAAAACCCCCAGTAAGCAAAGAGCATGTCTGGTGTTAATGATAGTGGTTAGTCTCTGTATGGCATGACAGCTCAGCTTGGAAGCTAGGGATTTTGCTTTGTGTTTGTAACCTTGTGTTATCCAACCTTTATGTTTGGATAAGCCCAAATTGACAAGAGGTTTGATTGTGTACTCATTGTAAATAGTGCCAACCACACCAATCAGGATGATGTGTAGAGTCACTTTGTTGTTCCTGTTTGGATTCCTTGGGCTGCGGGTTTTGAGTTTGGTTATAATGTGAGCATGTTGAGTTGCTGCAGTTTCTAAAGTGATGAGAGGGTTGGTGTCTGGACAAAATTTCAGTTCAACAAGGTGAATGTCTCTGTCTTGAGGAGGGATCTTAGAAGGATCAAGGTGAGCTTGTCTGCCTGGGAAAGATCTCACAAATATAACATCAGGGCGGCTCTGGTGCCGGGCAGAGGAGCCAGTATCATTAGGAAAAACCCAGTCTGGAATGGCTCGTGATATGTTTTCTTGGACTTGTATCCCCTGATTCAAGAGTCTTTCATTACGGCAGGCATCCATACCAATAAGGGATGAGCCAAACCTGCCTTTGCTAAGGGCTTTAACACAGAAGCTAAGGCCAACATGGTGTCTGTTGGTGTGCATACCACTCATAGTTGGATTTGGACATCTGAGGACAACATGATAAATGCTGTCCATATCATCACACAGCGGGCATCTTCCATCGGTGGAAGACCTATTGAATCTGATGGCATGCTTTTGTGTGTAGACTGTCCCTGTGCGGCATTTGATTACATTTATCTGTTGTTTAAGATTAATCTTAGGAGTAGACCAGAAGGAGTTGCTGATTTCCTTGTTAGCAAGTTGACAGGTTGGGTTGTGAGCTTCTATACTGGCAGTGGTGATTGGGGAAGTGGGTTGTATGACATGGTTGAGCCTCTGCCAGCTATTGTAATGGTAGCCAGAGATATCGGCAGAGCCTAGCTTGTGCTTTGTATGCATGTGTAATTTAAGTTTGTGTGTGTGTGTCTCTGTATGTGTGTGCGTGTGAAACGGAGACACATCAACGATCGGTCCAGAGCGTTGCACATGCACTTAGCAACCAGCATGTTCACTATTTGTGTTACAAGGTTGACAAGCCATTGGCCTACAGCCCGAGGCTCTAGCGCCCTGACACAGATGGTTTCAGCTATGTCCAACCAAACAGAGCAGAGATCACCAACACCATTGCAAGGGCTGAATTAGCTGCAGTGGCAGCTGCCATTCTCCAGGGCCACTCTCACATCACCACTGATGGCCTTTTTTCAAGAAGACAAGTTCACTCAACCATCATCTGGTATCCGATTTAATGAGTCATTAAATAAACACTGTATCCGAAGCTTCACCTCCAGCATGTCCAAGGCCATGTCCTTGAAATAATCATACAGCTTGTCCGCATTTCATCTACCCCTATGTATCCCTTGTGCCACCTCTTCCTCTTGGTCTGTGTGGTGGGGCCCTGCCTTTCAGGTGACCTTTCCTTAATGCACGCGGCCAGACTTGGCAAGCGTAATCTTTTCTTTTTTTTGTATACCTACAAGGTCAAATCTCATGCTGGATTTGCAGGTAATGAATGCGCAGATGCCATTTCCAAACGCAAGACAATTTAGGGTCCAGTACGCTTATAAACTTTCTAGCACCAGACGCGCTCTTGATAAGACTTGATAAGACTCTCAACCTTCTTCACCAAGATCAAGCACGGGCTACTGCTAGTAACCCTCCTGATCCCCATTCAATGATTGACGTGTTTTTTTTGTGTTTCTTGGTGAAGGGGATACATGGTGCCTCGACCCTAGGTATCCTCATTTCCTTAGTTGGTGTGGGGAGTGTTTTCACTGCCTGCGTACTTTTCTTTTTCTTTCTATTTAGGGTATTGGCACCCCTGCAGACACAACCTATACCTGTCTTAACCTTGAAGGTTATCAATTCCATGACACCACTTGGCTAACCATTGAGCTGCCCACACATACAAAAAGAAAGAAAGAAAAGATTTGTATACAATCTGGCTGGCTCAAGAAGAGACAGATTCTAGGCCATCTCAATTCCGCCCTTCTTCTCCTCGTCTAAGGCTCCTCTCAGACCTTGAAAATGCTCTGAAATTCCATATGCATGCTAAGCACAAGCTGGGCTATGCTGACAGGAAGACAGGCTACTATACGTTTTACCAGAGCTTGCTACCTAATGTAAACAAAAGCATCAGCAATACCTGTTGGAACATGCCCAGTCTCTCAACTCGAATGAAACACACTATCTTCCAATACCGCACAAGCACCCTATACAATCGGAAACATGCAGTCCAATATAAAAGATCCACTAGCCTGACATGCCCCCTACCTGATTGCCATCACATGGATAGCGCTCTCCACATCCTGTCTGGCTGCCAATGCCCCATCATGCATAACATGGTAACTGAGCGTCACAATATTGCTTGCAGGATGATTTTGAAACTGGTCAGTGAAGGCTCTTATGGGGCCAATCTTGTGCAGTTGGATGCGGGCAACACAAAGCGTTTGGCCCAGCACGACCTGCAAGTCCCTGAGCAAATCTCTAATCGTGCTGTACCTTCCAACCTCTTCAAACCCACAATTTCTATTCAAACCAGACGCAACTCCAGCCGCCCTGATGCAATCTTGGTCACTCCTCACCCAACTAACCCAAACAGACCATCCACTCCACTCTCAAAACGGGTACTGCGCAGTATGGGGAGTAGCACAACTCCAGCCTGCCATATCCATCTGATAGAAATCAAATACTGTGAAGATACGAGGCCTGGTGCCCAGCTAGAAGCCTCATAGCAACAGCACAGCAAGCTGTGTAAACAACTTCAAGGTGCAGAGATTTCTATCCAACCAATCCTCCTGGGTGTGGGGGGGACTATCTACACTGCCCATACCCTTGATCAATTCAAAGAATTAGGGATTGACTCACAGAGATCTGAAACACTTGCAAGAAAACTCCATGCCCTTTCTGTACAATTTGCGCACACACTTGGCTCTACCAGACGTGCCATTGAAAATAAAAACACCCATCATAACACTGGTGCCCTGGAGCAGCGTGCTGCCAGAAGCCCACCTGATCCACATTAACTCCCCTCTCATCTTCTGGTGAGGGAGACTCACGGCTCTTTGAGCCAATGTGTCTCACTTTCCTTTATTGATGTAGGGAGAGTTTTCTCTGCCTACGTTGCTTTTAGCCTTTTCTTTTTTCTTTATGCGTCTTCAGAGCATCATGAAGGTTGGAAGAATGTTTAACTTTGGGGCAGGTGAGTCGGGGCGTTCTGATATGCTTGCATGGGAGCGGGCAGCTTCCTCAAAGGCAAGCCAGGTGGTGGCATGGAAAGGATTGCCTGCAAGGTTGACACAAGGGAAGGTTGTGTCTGCAAGGATATCATCACCCTGAATAGCCTGGTGTTTGGCAATGGCATCTGCGCATTCGTTACCCGCAATTCCAGCGTGGGATTTGACCTTGTAGAGGTAGATAGGGGTAGGTGAATTGCATATAAGCTGCACTATCATTCCAAGGATATGGCCTTGGGTATGCTGACTATGAAGCTCTGGATACAGTGTTTGCTTCCTGATTTGGTGGTGTGAAGGGAGGCTATCAGTAGCGATGTGAGAGTGGCCATGGAGAATGGCAGCTGCTTTTGCAGTTAGTCCAGCCCTTACTATCATAGTATGATGGTATTGGTGATCCTCGCTCCGTTTAGTTGCACAATTAAGACTGTCACTGTCAGGGTGGAAGACTCCTGCTTCAACCACGCGTTTTCCAAGGTGGATATGGCAGCTGCCATCTGTGTAAGCCCACTCTTTCCAGTTCTGAACTTTAAGGACCAGGTTGGGGCAAGACGCTGTAAGCGGCAAGAGGAGATGTTGGTTTTGGATGATGTTCTTAGGAATATGCTGTTGGTCAGAGGGCAGCTTTTCAAATTTTCTTGAGCCAATTTTGACGTCTGGGTGTCTGGCATTAAGAACTGGGTCATTGCTGATGGTTGTTTTCTGCCAGCTTGCTTTAGGGATGCCTCTTGCTAGTTTGGTGAGCTTTATAGACACATCTCATTCCGGTCAGCGAACAAGAGGGAGGGAGAAGCAGCTACAATCAGAGCACACCAGCCAGGCTAGCTAGTGTGCCTATGGAGGAGGGAGACATGTGTCTCCCATATTTGAAGGCCAAATTGAAACACTGGTTGATATCCTTTTGAACATGGGCATATTTGAAACGATTACTTATGAACCATACGTTGCAGTACATTGTTCATCAAATGTTATGAGCATTTTTTTGATCCAACAACTTTATAGCCTTTAAGCATAATCTACCTCGTGCTTTTACAAACACCAAAGCACAACACACATGAATTTGTTTCCTCTTTCCAGTCCAAGTTTTGTGAGTTGAGCATTTTTTGGCCAGGTCTGGTTACAGGCTTCAGTGTTTCCACTCCGCTGCCCTTTAAGGCAGATATAGCAACGTACCCTCACCTTCAAATGGCACATCTCGTGTATTTAATTTGTGAGCATGCTGAATAGAGCACGCATAGGAGCTTAGAATATGCAACAAAATGTGGTTGGCACGCTGTTCTGCATCCCCAAGTACTACTACTGCTAGTAGCGCATAGAAATAGCCAAGTTTGTATCAGCATGCCTGAAATGCTGTGACAAAGTTCCATGTCTTTTTGCACCTGTTCTCCAGGTCAGACTGTTTTGGTTACAGGCACATTTGTTGCCTCAGCTAGGCTGCCCTCGTAGGCAGGTACAGCCTGCTGAGCTACAAGGGTTACAAGGGTGACAAAGGAAAAGGGTCTCAGTCAAGACGTTTGACTGCCAGCCTGTTCATAAATACACATGAGATCATGAAGGAAAAAAGGAAGTTTGCTGTTATCCTGGTTTAGAAAAGTATTAATATCCTGGGAATTCACATGGTGAATGGTGGGAGACGTGGAGGAGTAGGAAAGAGAAGTTGTGTTCAAAAAGTGAGGCATACTTTAGACGGAGAGAGCAGACCTGGGGATTGGAGCATCTAAACAACACATGTTTTTCATCTTGTATGTCATCAGAATCACAGGAATCACAGGCTGGAGAAGTATTGGACCAAGTAGCCTGTTCAACTCGGAGAGCGTGTACCCGCAGCCTGAATCTGGCAGTGTTGCGAATGACATGATGGGGAAGATCCAAGTACATGTATTTAGGCATTGTATAAGGTGGGTGAATGGCATGTGCATTTCTGACAGGGAGAGCGCACCATTGATGGTATGTCAGCCGCTTACTGTTGCTTACTCTTGGATCAGGGGCTGTGAATTGGTTCCAATAGCCCAGGTGTCTAGTTCTTAGGTCCACCACAAAGTGACTGAGGTTCACAGGGTCACAAGCCAAAATTTGACTTCTCGTGAGGTCCGAGTGTGCCAGATCATCCAGTGCAGTCAATGGGTGTGATTTCCAAGAGTCAAGGAGCAGGTACAGGCACGTGACCCTTTCCTTTCAGTATTTTGTGGTGGTTCAGCCAAACTTTGTGGTCAAACCTGTAGGTGTGCATGCTTGCATATGGTGTGCATCATTGACAGTTTGAGCAAACTTGACAACGGTTGTGTGGTCATTCTTGTTTAGGGTGCAATCCTGCTCATTGTGGGTGTGAACCTGCATTTGAGTGTACACCAGGATTTCAGGGTTCCTGCGCTTGGTTTCTGGATATTTAGAGTCTCGAGTCAATCATTTCATGAGCATTCCTTTCAAGACCCTTGTGCCTTTTTCCAGTTGTATTAGTACCTGGAGAACCTTCACATTTTCTGTAGTGTTTTGAGCGCATGTTTCTCTCAGCAGTTGACACTTCCGAACACAGCTTCTTTTTCAGACTGGTCTGGTTACAGGCCTCTGTGTTTCCGCTCAGCTGCCCTTGTAGGCGGATATAGCAATATAACCTTACCTTACCTTTCCTTTCAGTATTTTCCTACCTGCGTAGTCTCTCCTTCGTAGGCAGTCACTGGCAGGTACAGCTATGTAACCCTTTCCTTTCCTTTCCTTAGTCTCTCCTTCCATCTAAAGCCATGGCTGTGCAGCTTCCTTGAAACATAATGAGGATGCCTCCGGCCCTATTCTATCAAGGGTGAAAAGGAGGATGGAAAAAGCCTTCAGTCAGGACGTCCGGTCGTCATCATGAACAATATGATATTGTTCCTACAGACGTCGGAAAAGTTGTAACTGTTGATTCAACCGGATTGAATCAATGGGGTCTGGTTGGTTCCTGCTTGAATCAACCATTTTGGTTGAATCAACCAGTATCAACCAGGAAATGGTTGAATCAAGAGGCTGGTTGATTCCTCAATGAATCAATGGGTGTTTCAACCATTTTTGTTGATTTTGCCTTAGAGCCCCTAGGAAGCTTTTCTACTCAAGCGTAATGGCTTACCACCAATCTCTAGGCAGCTCTCATGTGTATTGCTCGAGGAGTATTGGGAAACAGTGTTCCATGCATGCCATATGGCAAGCAGGACAGGTGACATTTAGACATGCCTCCGAGGAGTCCTTCAAGAGGAGAAACAACTTGAATGTGACTTATCCTGAGCGTGACTTATACTAGAGGTACATCAGTACAACTAGAGTTAGTTCTAGTTGAGGCACTTCGGCATCTCAAGATCTTTTTGCTAGTAGGTTCAACTCCCAATTGGAAGCTTGCAAGTTAGCACAAGCTAACTTGGCAACGTTGCCAAGTAGTGGTGCCACTTCAAGAGTGCCACTGATTTCAATTGCTTTGCCAAAAGCCAGTGGCTAAGCAAACCAATTGGTGCAAGTGTTTATAAGTGTAACAACCATGTAAGGTCTTCGATTACTTTCTGTTGCATCCCGGGCAATGCCTTTTCATAAGTATTACAATAAGAATCTATCATTTTGGTGGAGCCTCATCATGAGTCACTTTTTACGAGATGAGCTCTGTGACGATGTCCTTTCTGATTGACAAACTTTTCTAGGTTGATTCAACCGGATTGAGCCAATGAGGTCTGGTTGATTCCTGCTTGAATCAACCATTTTGATTGAATCAACCAGCATCAACCAGAAAATGGTTGAATCAAGAGGCTGGTTGATTCTTCAAGGAATCAATGGGTGCTTCAACCATTTTTTTTTGTTGATTTTGCCTCTAGAGCCCCTAGGAAGCTACTCTTCTCAATCGTCATGGCTTGCCACCAAACTCTAGGCAGCTCTCATGTGTATTGATCGAGGTGTATTGGGAAACAGTGTTCCATGGCAAGCAGGACAGGTGACATGCATACATGCCTCCTTCAAGAGGAGAAACAGCTTGAATGTGACTTATGCTGAGCGTGACTTATACTATAGAGGTACAGCAGTACAATTAGAGTTAGTTCTAGTTGAGGCACTTCAGCATCTTAATACAAGCTTTTTACTAGTAGGTAGAAAGAAAGAAAAGAAAGAAAGAAAGAAAGAATGACTACGCTTGCCAAGTCTGGCCGCATGCATTAAGAAAAGGTCAACTGTCCTGAAAGGCAGGGCCCCACCACACAGACCAAGAGAAAGAGCAAGCACATAAGTCTACTCCAGCAAGTTGGCCACCACCATGGGACCTACGACACGACTGTCAGGCAGGCCCTGCCCAGCAAGCTTACGACCCACCCCTAAGCCCTGAGCATGCTCTCCAACACCCCACTAGTAGGTTCAATTGGAAGCTCGCAAGTTAGAAAAGAAAAAAGAAAAGAAACACTACATAGGCAGAGAAAACTCTCCCTACATCAATAAAGGAAAAGGAGACACACGAAGAGCCGTGAGTACCCTCCACCACAAAGTTTTAGAACAAAAAGTGTTAATGAGGGTCTGGAGCAAGTTGGCACAAGTTGACTTGGCAACGTTGCCAAGTAGTGGTGCACTTCAAGAGTGCCACTGATTTCAATTGCTTTGCCAAAAGCCAGTGGCTAAGCAAAACAATTGGTGCAAGTGTTTATAAGTGTAACAACCATATAGGGTCTTCGATTACCTTCTGTTGCATCCCGGGCAATGCCTTTTCATAAGTATTGCAAATAAGAATCTATCGTTTTGGTGGAGCCTCATCATGAGTCACTTTTTCTGGGATGGGCTCTGTGAAATGTCCTTTTTAATTGACAAACTTTTTTAGGTTGATTTGGTTTCACACATGGAACCTCTTTAATGCAGCTCAACTGCCCTGGTACTTAGGCGTGCCAGTTGTATCTATACAATCTTTTCCCTTCCCCACCTTTCATTCATAGATCATGGCCATCCATAAATGATCATCCAAGTAACTAAATTTTACATACTACTGATCATGGTAAGTTGTTTTTAAATTGCCAGTGGCCTGCAAATCACCAGTGGCATGTAATTTACCAGCCGTAAATTACCACTGCAGTGGTAAATGCAAGTTGTATTACACCAAGAAGTAAAGGGTCGTCCTATTCAGTCTTCAGTTTTTGTTCGTGTGGAATTGTCAGAAAAGTGAAAATGATTAAAAACCCACAAAGAAAAGGCTCTTGAGAGCCTTATCTTGAAAGTCTAATCACACGTAGTTTTTCCTTTTCTTTCTTTTCTTTCACACGAGGTATACCTTGTATGTACGTCTACTTTTCTATCACAGTTTCATCATCAGTATTTTTCACACCTGTCCTACATCTATTCATGTGCTCGTTATAATAAGGTTTCTTACACTCATTATGTAATTTCAACTCAGCATACAATCAATAAAGCATAGGTTGGCAGTTTTTGTTCCAAGTTTCTGACAATCTGTGACCAAAGCCTGAACAGGAAAGAGGGAATGCACAGCGCATAAGGCAAAAGGCATAATGAAGGCTCTTATGGAGAACATTTGGGTTGAATTAAACAGAAAAATATTGTGCCATACCTTCAGCCTCCTAGCTAGCGACCAGTTCATAGAACTGACTTTTCCCCTCGCATATAGGTTGGGCATGTTGATCCTGTAAATTTATTAAGAAGCTCATTTCAAAGTATAATTGGGTCTGCAGGTCTAAAAACAGATCGTCGCGAGACATTTCTGTCGCAGGTCTTTCATTACACGGCAACCACTGTTGTGCATATAGCATTTACTCAGCGATGGGTACCGAAAAAATAGGCCACAATTTTCAAGCGCTGAGCCCGGGCATCGTCACGACATGCCAGGGCTCCTGTCCCCCCGCCCTGGTCATCCCTCCTCCTATGTGTGAGCCGGGTGCCTGCAGGAGATATTTCTATCGCTTGAAGGTCTCGCTGGGGGAGCGGCCGAGGAGGGAATGAACGCGCAAAGGTGAGTTGTTTGACCAGCCTGCATGGGCGTTCTGCATCACCCACAGCCTCAGGGCTGCCTTAATCCTGGCACGTATGGTCTTGCGTAATAGGTTGGAGCACAGGGCATGAGGTGTGACGGCACAGGGTTGGAGCAGGCTTGCTGGGGCAGGGAGATTGACCGTCGCAGTGCCCCATCCCTGGGCAGCATGAAGGAAATGGAGGGGGCGATGACCAAAATCACCACCTACCCCCACTTTTCACACACTGCACCTCAGCTCATAATTCAAATTGCATTCGAATCAGTATTTTTAACTGAACGCTATGGCAATCTCAAAGTAGGGGTGTGTGCCGAAGTGGGTGCTTTGACAGTTACAGTCTGGGGACTTAGGCAAATTCAGGGACCCCAAAACCGAACTTCCTGGATTTGCCTGAAACGTTGTATCCTAGGTTAAAGGGGTATTCTAAAAATGTCTACATACTCAGATTTGTGAAATTCTCAAGGGTTGGGTGGTGCAGCACCATGGTGGGTGCCTGAAGCCTACTCGAGAGCATATGCCCTCTTGGGGGGCTCATGCATTGCTGTACATATTTCACTTGACACTTTGTCTCCTAGGTAAAAGGGGTGGTCTAAAAACATCTACATACTCAGATTTGTGAAATTCTCAAGGGTTGGGTGGTGCAGCACCATGGTGGGTGCCTGAAGCCTACTTGAGAGCATGCCTTCTTGGGGGGCTCATGCATTGCTGTACATACTTCACTTGAAACTTTGTCTCCTAACTTAAAGGGGTGATGTAAAAACATCTACATACTCAGATTTGTGAAATTCTCAAGGTTTGGGTGGTGCAGTACCATGGTGGGTGCCTGAAGTTTACTTGAGAGCATGCCTTCTTGGGGGGCTCATGCATTGCTGTACATAATTCACTTGAGATTTTGTATCCTATGTAAATGGGGTAATCTAAAAGCATCTGCATAATCAGTTTTGTGAAATTCTCAAGGGTTGGGTGGTGCAGCACCATGGTGGCTGACAGAGGCTGACTTAAGAGCATGTCCTCTTGATTCAAGAGTCTTGAAGGGCTTATGTAGTGCTATCCAGATTCCACGTGAAACTATGGATGCCCGTACAGGGCTGCTGCAAAGTGGCTACCACATAGGCACAGAAAAGTGATAAAGCAGGGAAGAAATTCAATGCCAAAAAATGTTGCATGACAACAAGCAAGAGGGAAGACCCAACAATGAGCATAATGAAAAATATTGAATCCAACCAACAAGGTCCAAATACAAAATGAGAACAAGCAGACAGTCCAGAGACCATGAGTTGACCACGAAATGCAGTGAACATTCCTAGGCAACCGGCAAAACCCCATACCTTCATTTTTTTTAAGCAGCCCTTAAAAAAAGCTTAAGATGGAGTTGGCCAAACAAAACACACAGACATCTCCATGAAATGAGGCAAACCCTCCAAAATATCTATGTCCAAAACACCCAGAGCATTTCAGGCATAGGACAAACTGCCCACTCTTACTTGCTTGTCCCATATCAGTCCTTCAACCACCGAGCTGTGGTGTTACCCTTGGCGCTTGCCACTGTGCACGGCTTCTTTAAAGCGCGGCATTGCTCCTTTGTGAGCTCTACAAACTCTGCATGACCAGGCACACATGTCAAATCAGGGCACTTTCCCTGCAACGTTGCAGCAATGACCAAGATCATGCCCAATATGGACAGCATCTGCTTGCACCACTCGCCATCAAATGGAACATACAACACCTTGCACTCTTCCACATCCCAGCCAACTAACAAAATAAACGTGACTTGTCAGATTTGTGCACCAAGAACACATTTTTCACACAGTCCATGCCTCTCCTAGTCGAGCTTGCTCAGCCAAAGTGTCCCTGATGGTTAATGGCCTGCCCATCATAAAATCAGGCAATTGAACTTGGCGATTTACAGAGACCTCTCGCGCTGACCTGCAAGAGAAAACAAAAACATTTACAGAGCCCAATAGAACAAGAGCAGAGCAAAGCAGAGAAGAGAAGAGCGGAGCAGAGGAGAGTAGACAAGACACGACCAGACCAGATCAGACCAGACCAGACCAGATCAGAGGAGATCAGAGCAGAGGAAGCACGCACATCTTGCCTCACTTATTCCTCCCCCCCTCCCCCAACCCACACGCACACACTTACTTCTTTTTGTTCTCCACATAATTCCTGTTAAAGTGTAGCAAATCTTGGAGAATGATCCAAAACAATGTTTAGCCCCCTTGAATATGACGCTATATTCTCAGCGTACTGGAGCCCTTATACTCGAGACAGAGTTTTGCGGCCAACATTGATATGTTTGGAAGCAAGCTGACAGGCTTTCCGTCCTGTCATACTCTACATGATGACGAAATCATCTACCATCTCATCACGCATGCCCTGTCTTCCATCGCTAACATGTGTGAAACATCCCTACTGCAACTTTTCCTGCTCCTCCCAGCCAGATGGGATGGACCAAGAAAGGATACATGTACTACATCATGTATTATATATTATAGCCCGCACATGATGTGCTGGCTAAGAACCTCATCAGAAGATTTCAGTTACCCTGACCATGCCGCTGCCCTTGCAAAATTCCCCTCAGAAGTTCAACATTCCAACAGCACCACATCTTTCTAATTCCACTGTTTCCTCCTGAGAGAAACACAAGGCATATACAACTCGTTGTTATCTAGAACAATGAAAAGAAAAACAGTTGAATAGATAATCAACAACAACCACCACCTAACCTTAACTTTTCAGAATCCCCAAAAAGTAAGTATGCAGATGTTTTTAGATCACCCCTTTTACCTAGGAGACAAAGTGTCAAGTGAAATATGTACAGCAATGCATGAGCCCCCCAAGAGGGCATATGCTCTCAAGTAGGCTTCAGGCACCCACCATGGTGCTGCACCACCCAACCCTTGAGAATTTCACAAATTCGAGTATGTAGACATTTTTAGAATACCCCTTTAACCTAGGATACAACGTTTCAGACAAATCCAGGAAGTTCGGTTTTGGGGTCCCTGAATTTGCCTGAGTCCCCAGACTGTAACTGTCAAAGCACCCACTTCGGCACACCCCCCTACTTTGAGATTGTCATAGCGTTCAGTTAAAAATACTGATTCGAATGCAATTTGAATTATGAGCTGAGGTGCAGTGTGTGAAAAGTGGGGGTAGGTGGTGATTTTGGTCATCGCCCAAATGGAGGCGAGGATGAGGAGTACGGGCAGCATCCCACACAAGTCGTCCTTGCCATGAAGTGATGAGGTGTCCCGCAGGTCTAGGTGTTCCAGCTCCCCTGATGTTGAGCCCATGCTTTACCAGCCGAATCACAACTCCATGGATTTGTCTTAACATGTCTTTGGCTGTACTGTGTGCCTTCAGGGGCTCAACACAACCACCAATGAACAACCCACATCCACAGCTGGCTGTATGCCATCACACAGAAGGTCGGGAGGTGGCATCAACTGGGCAGGCAGTGACCCCTGACACCGGCACAATCCTCTGTCTCTGTGCTTTACGGGGAATGTGCAGCGGTAAGTGCCTGGAACATAGTGCTAGGGAATGTATGATGGGCAGTCATCTCCCGCTGTGAACATTGGAAGACATTAGTGTTCTGATGTATCTTCTGGATTTTTGGATGCCTAGGGCATGATGATCGATTGCCAGGCCCAGGCTGAGTTAGTAAAAAATTGCTGTGCTTTTGTGTGTCAGAAGTATCTTGCAGGAGTACGCGCGCATGTGGCATGAATGCTCGAGGAACAGTGTGGCCATTCTTACCTGCACCTCGCCACCTCGCTGAGTGTTCCACGAAGCATCATTTTGATTAATCCATCCACAGTGTTCATTGGAGGCATGGAAAGCATTCAGAGATTGAAAGGTGTACACATGATTGAATGGGAAGGCAACCGCTTTTTGCATGTTGTTGAATACATGATGGATTTTAATGTGGCTTTGCCAGGAGGGTAAAAAAAAATAGTGGACACAACGTCAAAATTCTGGGTGGGAGGCCCAAAAGGACCCCCCCCCCGGCCATCCAATACTGCCCCCCTTGTAATAAAAAGGGTACCAATCTGCTCCTTTTTAAATTATGCATCTACCTGCATCTTCAGGAAATAAAATAAATGAGCCTGTGAGACGCTATAAGCAGAAAACATAATTTGAGCATCTGCACGCATGTTTGCACAGACACCTAAGCTGCTTGTTCCTAACTAGCGAGGCGCATGCACAGCCTTAGCCACTTTCTGCTGCATGTACTTCTGCTCCTTGGGACCCTTGAAAGGCTGATTCTGCTCCAGCTGCTGCTGCTGGTGCTTGGCTGCAAAGTGTGCTTCCAAGCCGTACTTCCACACCACCGCCTTGCACCCAGCTGGGCACTCCATGTGTGCACATCCTCTGCATCCATGGGCTCTGATTCTGCAGCTGCTCCTGCTGGTGATGCTAGAACTCAGTCCATTGGTTAAACTTTGAGCAGCCCTAATGAACCCCCATTTCAACCGAATGTCTCTAAGAGGGTGCCAATCGACAGTTCTCGAGCTGAGGAATCCGTTTATATTTAAAGTTTTAAGGACATGCCTCGGAAAATTCTGGGGGGGGTCCCAAAAAGTCAGAATCCCCTCTACCCCCCCCTCCCCCTCTCCACCCTCACCGAATGGGCCCATACATATACCAATCGACTCCTCTGAGTCTCAGGATTAGGAATATATAATTTTTATGTGGGTTGACACGTGAGTGCCAAAAGTTATGCTTATTTCACCCTCCTGCTTTGCTAAGCAAAAACACCTTTGTGCGCGTTGCAGAAGATTGTGGGGCTAGCCATCTCAAAAACTATTGAGGCACAGTCAGGGCTTACCATATCGTCCACAGTGGTTGGTTGATGGTTGGTGGTCTTGGCAGCTGTGGAGGCTGAGGAGAGGGGAGCGACTTGGACAGAAGTCCATTTTTGTGGTAAGTAAGTTTGTGTGCTTGAGCTAGATGTGCTTCCATGGTTTTACTTTGCATGTTGTGCATATTTTGTTATGCACTAGGTGCTAGGGCAGCTATACGGTCTCCGGAGTGAGTGCAGCCTGCTTTCCTTCACTTTGAGTAGCCACTATATTCCTCAGTGCACATTTGTTCCTTGTATCAGGTGTGAAAGAGGTGATACTTAGTGCATGCATGCGAGAGTGAGTGTGTGTGAGGCATGGTTGTGTTGGTGGTATTTGTGGCACATGACATGAATGCCCTCCTCATCTTTTATATGCTGCCCTACTCTCTTATCAAGTGCCCCCTCTCTTTACTGCCTACGAAGGTATTCAGTGCGTTGGTCGAGCAACTCATTGAGTTGCACAAGTCATTAGAGCTGATGCTACTTAACATTCAAGTGGCAGGCGTGCTTTGCGCAATCATGGCACTTGATAAAGAATCGTCATTTTCACTTGCATATCTGTGTACATGTGTGAATGAAAGCCTTTCATACTGCCCGCTGACCCTACCCGTCCACACCTGCCTCCTTGCTCGCAGTGGGAGGCCTACCTATCAGCCGCATTCCTCAGGGTCAAAGATCCATTCGACAACCTGCCGTTTCTGCTTTATGTGGCACAGACCTTCGGCGGGCAGGTCAACTTGCAGGCAATCCAGGTCATTGACATGCTGGTCTTAACTTTCAAGGTGCTGGCTTCCACGGATTGGTGGTGAGTTCAAGTGGAGCAAACTGCCATGTCTTTATTTGTGTTTGGGATTGCGTCATGGCTTAGATGTAAAGATGGGAAGAGGGCCTTGGGACAGAGTAGGTATGCGTACTAAGGCGGCATCGGGATGTTTAAATAAAGGAACATGTTGCCTTGATTTCAACTTCATGGTTTTGTATGTGAGGTCTTGCACTTGCTATTGCAGGGACAGCGTATCATTTGGCTTCTTTCAAGGCAGCAGTATTCATTGCTTGTGCATTACGTGAGAGAGAAAAGCTGATTTCTAAGGTGCACATAGGAAGGTAACAAAGAACTAACCTTGATGCTCTGCCCTCTCTTTCTTGTCTCTGTGAATGCAGGTTAAAATGCATCTCATCGACCCCTTCAAGAGAAGCAGTGAGGCCAACAGCGGAGCCTTAATAGAGGGAAATGATGGAGCAGCATGAAGCTGAGGTGGCTGCATCTGAAGGAAGTGAAATTTGTGAGAGTGGAAGGGAAAAATGCTACAGCTGAATTCCTTGACTTGGATGCTCATATGAATTGAGAGTGATTGAAAGGTTGCTGTAGGCATTGCACCGTGTATTGAGCTGCGCACTAGTCTTCGGCTGAGTTTGGCGTGCTGCATGCTCCTTGCAGATCAGTACCTCAAAACATCGCATGTTGTAACATTTAACTGTCAGACATGCATTTAAGATTGAAGGGCATGGACGTGCCTGGATTCCTAACCCAAAGCATTGTACTTTAGACTGGGTCTTTCTTGCATGCATGCAACTTTAGCATGGCGTGGCCCTGTATGCCATGCACCTCTGTTGGACAACATGTAGGGCTTGCTATGTCATCTTGTAAGGCTGGATTCTAATCGTTTGACTTCTATTGCTTACGCCTATTTGGCTATTACATGCTTGATATGCAAGCACTTGGTAGCCACTTGTTTTAACAGGAAAAACCACCAGTCTTGAGCACCTCTTGATTCAAGAGCAAATCAACCACGGTTGAATCAACCAAATCCAACTCGAGGCCCGGGTGGAATCAACTGCATTGAATCAACCAACTTGATTGAAAGCTAGTAGTTTCAACCAGGAAACAACCACTCTTGAACACCACTTGATTCAAGAGCAAATCAACCACGGTTGAATCAACCAAATCCAACTCGAGGCCCGGGTGGAATCAACGGCATTGAATCAACCAACTGGATTGAAAGCTAGTTGTTTCAACCAGAAAACAACCAGTCTTGAGCACCACTTGATTCAAGAGCAAATCAACCACGGTTGAATCAACCAAATCCAATTCGAGGCCCGAGTGGAATCAACTATGGTTGAATCAATCATCCTAATTGATCAGCAGTTGAATCAACCAGAATCAACCACAGTTGATCAGCAGTTGTTTCAAGAGGAAATCAACTGTAGTTGAATCAACCATTTTTCCCATTGAATCAATGAGGAATCAACCGTAGTTGAATCAACCATTCTCTACACGAGGCCCGGGCTGTTTCAACCGGCTTTTTTCTGGTTGATTCTGGTTGATTCAAGCCGTAATCAACAGTTACAACTTTTCCGACGGAATCACTTTGGTGAAGTGCTGCCAAAGTTTAAATTGATTTGAAGAATCAGACCTCAACCACCAATGAGTTTGCATGCTTGCGCGTAAACCATGCACGTTCTGTACAATATGCCCACAAAATGGAAAAACTGCAGACGAAGAGACCCGATTTCAAGCATATAAGACTGTGCAGGCAATAAAAGCAGCATGGGTCCCTAATAGGAGGTATGGGGGGGTGTATGGGGGTCCTCAAGGGCCGTCCATACCCCGTGCCATGTCTTGGAGAGATTACAGAGGGTACTTATCTGCTGAAAAGATTCAAGCAAGGCAACGCAGTTGAAACCTTCTTTGACATGTGCACTCACCAGGCTGTATCGGCGGTTACCCTTCCTGAAGCATTGCATTGCATCTTTAACAGTGGATGCTGAGAACTGAAGTGCAAAGCAGAACATAACACATTTACTATGGCCTCTTGGACCTTTTTTCAGAGCGGTGCTGTTCTCAAACTTTCTGTGCTTCTTGTGGAAACACAAAGGTGTATTTTCCTAACACTACAGCCTTATGGAGTTTTTCGTGCATGACTTTGCGTGCTTGTTTCATTCTGAGTGACAGTGTGTGACTTTTACAGTTGACACTTCTGAACTCAGCTCAAGGCTTTCACTTGGCATTTACACAAGTTTCGTTTGGTTGGTTACAGGCACCTTTTGCTTCAGCTAAGCTGCCCTTGTAGGCAGGTACAGCTATGTAACCCTATCCTATCCTATCCTAAACCATGCACGTTCTGTACAATATGCCCACAAAATGGTTATCACTAGGCGAGCACGTTGGAAATAAGAACACCCCTTAAGCGAGGACAAAGAAACCTCCAAATCCCCACTTGCTCTTTTCGTTCCTGCTTTGTGGTGGAGAGAGCTTAAGGCTCTTTCGAGCCAATGCGTGTTTTCCTCAATCAATGTAGGGAGAGTTTCCTCTGCCTACATAATTTTCCTTATTCTTTTCTTGCTGCCTGAAGATATGCGATCCAGACAGGCCTTGGCCTTTTTTAAAGGAATCTGTAAATAATCTTAGGCTCTGGCAATTCTGCACATTTCATAAAGCTCGAAAAAAATAGCTATGGTAGAAGCGGAGAAAATCAAATGAAGCCTGCTAAAAAGGGAGCCAATCCCTCCCTTTTGTTTTTGCTACTCAAACACATTGCTATGTCTGATTCGACGGGGACCACCACACCTATTTTCAAAGCTTCAGCATCTCCAGAATCTTTTCATTTTGGCTCAGCGGGTTTCGTGGATCAGCAGTTGCCAGGGCGTACGCTGTTTTGCCATTTGTATTTGCAGCTTCCTTACTTGCACCTGCACAGCAGAGCACATGCACCCGCTGTATTTCCAACATCTTGCCACTGTACTAGCCGAACACATCTGGCAGTTTTGGCAAAAATAAGCACTACTTTTTGGGCCATGGACAATACAATAAAAGCACTGTTTTTACAGGTGTGACGTCAAAACCTGCCCTCAACATGATGCAAAACAAGTAATGTCTTGATGATCAGGCGTGCCTCCATGTCTGCCGCCATGATGCGCAACAATGGATGTGTCAATGATCAAGTGTGCCTCCATGCCTGCCAACATACCTGCAGCAATGAGGAGCTCAACCAATTCGGCACGGCCATAGCCACTAGCATATAATAACGGTGTGTTGCCCATAGAATCCTGGGCCTGCGGCAATGGCACATGTGTGTGTGACGGACAGTTAAGAGATGTGCTGTCATTGGTATGAGCTTAGCACGGGGAGTCTACAAAGCACTTGCAGATGTCCTCATGCTAACCAAACTGCCAAACACGACCCAAAATGTGTCGAAGAGGCCAACACCTTGTCTCAAAATAGTGAAGTTGCACGCGCAACACTGCCTCCCCAGGATTCCTCTTTGTCTTGCTTCAGAGCTTGAAGACATGATCTGCACGTCAGCATCCTCTGATATTTGTACAAGTGTTGATCATATTTACACTGATGAGCCTGCTAGCTGTGCCCTGACAAGCCCTGGAGGCACTTTTGTGGCCCATGTTTATTTTGGAAGCTTGCATGCAGCTCACCTCTAGGGGGGCTCCTGCCTCAATCAGCATCTTGGCAATGCTCTTGTGGTTATAGCCTGCAGAGGTGGTGGAGAGCACAGGGCAAGGGCCTGAACAAGACAGTTGTGCACAGTGGTGGAGAGCATGGTGGTGGAGAGGGCAGTGGTGGAGAGCGCAGTGAAGGAGAGCACAGGACATGGGCCGTGGGCCTCAACAAAAGTTGCATCCTATCCACAGCTGTTGAGTACGTGCAGTGAATGTGCATATTTGCGCATGTGTGCCCGTGCTCATGCGTGTGTCCTTCAATGAAAAGCTTCCAGGCAATGCATGTTTGGAGCAAAATGAGATGATGCATGGATATGGAGAACACAAGGTAACCACACCAGGAGGGCGAGTATGTCCTGTCTTACCTGCGGCAAAGTGCAAGGGTGTCCGTGACTGTGCGTCCTTCATTCCCACGTCCTGTGCATGCACACATGCATGGACTGAGCGTGTGAGCTGTTTTGTCCTCGTAAACAAGCCTCTAGGAACCCCTTGCAGAAAACCACCAGCAATGGCTTCCAGTCTCACGAGCAAATGCCTGGGCCATATTGCAGGGCTGCAAAAGGCATGGGCCGTGCAATGCAGGCTGCAGAAAAAGGTGCAGAAACAAAGTAGAGCCATGCATAAACAGGAGCACAGACCCCTGGATTGGAATCCCTGGATCCGTCCCTGGTGTGTCCAAGGACGCCGCTGCTTGCTTCTTTTGGGCTGGTTAGGATTTCTCCCCGGATAAACCAGATTGTTCCTGCTTTGCCACCATGCTGGTACCCAAGCATGAGAGCCGCAGGTTAACACTGTCAATGACAGCCCCAAGAAAGAAGAAGAAAGAAGAACTTCGTAGGCAGAGGAAACTCTCCCTACATCAATCAAGGCAAAGGAGGCACATTCAGACAATCCATTGTCAACGAGAGTCCCATTACATCAGTGCCAGCTCTTGTCTAGACAACCCAAACTGACATCAGTGCCTGCTCTCATCTGCAAACCCAAACTTCCATCAGTGCCTGCTCTTGTCCACACAATTCAAACTTCCATCAATGCTTGCTCTTGTTTGCACAACCCAAACTGACAACAGTGCTGCTCTTGTCCGCACAACCCAAACTGACATCAGTGCCTACTATTGCCCGTGATGCATTGTTTGCTTATGTGCACACAACCCAGATTTTCATTTCAGCAGCCCTCTTACAAAACAGAAGCAGGCACCCTACCAAGCTCAGATTCATGCACTGGCTACACAACAGGCCATGAGAACACGCACACACCTTTCAAACGGCAGCGATGCTCCTTCTCAGCCCCGTCAGCACCCACACGCGCGTCCGAGGAACCACCTACCGACCCCAAACCCCTGCCCGTGGCAAACATGACATAAGCAAACACCAAAACCCACACTGACACGCACACGCACAAGCACACCCACATCCATATCCTCGCCCCCCCCTACACACACCTTTCCTACAGCGAGGAAGTCCTCCACAGCCTCATCATCTCCCACACGTGCAGCAGAGAGCAGGTCCGTCACCTCAGCCATAGGTGGGGCTGCGGGAGCAGCAGCAGCACCACCACCACCACCTGCACCACCGGCAGCCCCAGAGGGGATCACATCCCCCAGCTTCCGGCCGATCTGCAGCAATGCCGCCATCATGCAGCAGCAGAAAATATAAGCATGTTCGCTGCGTACTCACAGTACTGCAATTCCTGTACGTCATCAATTCATGTACATCACCATCTTGATCTTTGTGATAGACGAGTGCATGAGCATGTCCATGCACCATGCAGCCCTTTGATCATTACACATCATTTGAGGTCTTTCTGGCAGCGCATCATGCTCTATCAAATATTTGAGGGGCCGGGCAACAGTTCCACATTGTGCGCATTGATTGGCCCGAGATGTTGGTGGATGTCAGGTGTCAGGTGGATGCATGTGGCTGCAAAATAGGTTGCCCAATGAGGTGTGCGATAGGCTGGTTTCATTAACCAGCTGGTTGCATGCACTCACTTCCTAAGCTTTGACAGAGCAGATGCATGCAGGACATAGGCAGAGTCCAGACAGGTGGACCAAACCATGGCAAGATGAGTTTATCAGAAGCCAAACTCAGGCAGCAAGCTGATTTCAGGTCATTGCTGCCGTCCGCGCCTCAAATGAACACTGAAGATATGAGGATGTTGGATGCCCACCTCAGGCAGGCAGCAAGATGATCTAGACCTAGGAGCATCACCTGCCTTTTGTGACCCAAATCAACATTGAGCAGAACACAAGATGGCAACAGACTCAAAGCAAGGTAGTGAGTGCTTGTGTCCCACATGGACAAATAAAAATTTTATTTGTACACTTCAATGAGGTATGCTTTTTGAGCATGAGTCGACCCCCTTGTGCACATGCGCACTCGAAAGTTGACTCCGTGTTGGTGCAGGTGCACATGATCACATGCCACCTAGCATTGGGTCAAATCCAGCATCAAGCACACCCACCATTTCCAAGAACTCGGGGTCGTTGTAGTACTTCATCATGGCCTGCAACAGAGCACAAGCAACCCAGGCTTTTGGATACAAATGGCTAGCAATAAAGCGAACCATGGGCTGCAATGGGGCAGAATCATCGTGGGCTGCAATAGAGCACAAGCAAACCCAGGCGCTTGGATGCACATCGCTACATCTCACCTAAAGAAGTGGCCCCCATCCCAAGTATTGCAAATGAGTCCCAGGACCAATGAACTCATGCCGGTACTTGTGCTCTGGCCAGCATGGACAAACAACAACCGCATGCAGGTGCATGGACGGCTCAGTCCACACCATCAAAATGAAAGTGTGCATTTGGGCACTAAAATTAGTCAAGAGGCGCCTTCAAAATGCATGTACATACTAGCACTTCAAAGGGAAGCATAAACGCAAGAGCTCGTACACACCGGCATGCCCCCTGCTTGCACATCTTTCCAGAAAGGCTCCATTTCAGGATCATTGCGCAGCTCCTGCACATTTGGGCAATACAAGACAGAAGGAGCCTCTACAGCTTAGTGACAGACGTCAGGGCGGTGAAGCAAGTGAACACCGAAGGTGTGCCAAGTGCAACCACACAGCAGACATTGGAGGGGATTCTTACAAGAATGGTGCATGCCTTTATTCCAAACTCGGAATTCCCAACGGAAGACGATTGATCTAGAATTGAAGATGCCCTTCTGAATATGAGAAAGTGGGATGATGAGGATGCAAGGCCCCTTGGACGTGTAACCTTGTTTCAAACACAACGAGGCAAACTGAACATTACTGACACGCGCCTGTTTGTGGGAGCTAGCTGGATACCTCCAGTTATAGGTTGCATGACGGTGAAAGGACACATGTACATGATGCGCTCCGAGTCGTATATGAGCATGATACCTGCTCAGATAATAAGCTCATACAACATTTGAATTGCTGCTTCAATGCAGGGTTTTCTGCATTACCTGGATTCTGGCGATGGCATTTTTGTTCTGCATCAGCGCCTGCACACAGTGGAACAGGCCTGCCAGGTCAGAGCCCCCTTGGTGGAGAAGCCGTGGAGAAAGGAGATTTTGGTGCAACATGTTTGCATGCATGTCTTTGCAATATTTTCTTTTGGAGCCAAGGCCACTAGGCACTGCCAACACAGACAGAAAGAGAGAGAGAGAGAGAGAGAGAGAGAGAGAGAGAGAGAGAGAGAGAGAGAGAGAGAGAGAGAGAGAGAGAGAGAGAGATTGCAATCACACTTGTGCTCAGAAACATGCCGTCACACACGTACACACCTGCATCTGCTGCATCTCCTGCTGCATTTGCTTCATTGCTGCTGGGTCCTTCATTGCCTCTTTGATCTGTTCCAGTTGTGCGGCCATTTTAGGGTCTTGCATTGCTTTTTTCATAGCCTCCTGCGCAGAAAGTTGGGGTGGGTGCATACTCATAGGCATTGTTAAAATTCATTCATGCGGCATACATGTATGTGTGTGTATGTGTGCAAATGCGTGTGTGTGTGTTTAAGTGAGCATTTGCATGTGTGTGAGCGTGTGCGTGCGTGTGTGCGTGCGTGCGTGCGTGTGTGTGTGTGTGTGTGTGTGTGTGTGTGTGTGTGTGTGTGTGTGTGTGTGTGTGTGTGTGTGTGTGTGCGTGCGTGCGCGCGTATGTGTGTACGTGTGTGTGTGTACGTGTGTGTGTGTGTTTAGATAAGGGGGGAATGCATCTTGTGAGATCTTGAGGGAGGCTTGAAAATTGGCAACCTACAGACTGCAGCATTTGCAGTGCTTGCAAGCAAGCACTTGCATGCGTGTATGCACAACTGCATGCATGAGAACTTAATACTGCTGGCATTCCTGTGCTTCCTTCACCTGCCTGGCTTGCCCACCTGCATTTGGGGGTTGGCCATCGGATCTTGGGATCGCGTCATCATCCGACGACGGTTGGTGTTTCTAACGATGTGTGGCGCTGTGCTATGGCATTGTCTCCTAGACTGAGTGAGTGCGGACGAAGGGTTGCGAGGCAAGCGAGAAAGCACTTGCATGATGAGGTGTTGAGAAAGTGGTTGAAATTGCTCAATTCAGCTTGGAGGACGAATATAATTATCAAATTCTAAATTTGCTATAACCTAAGCCACAAGCACTCAACATGCCCATCAAGGTGAGTGGACCCGACCAGAATTAGCAAAGCACGCGCACGCGTGCTTTGTAGCAATGCTGCTGCTGTTCCTTGCATACAGCGGTTGCTGTCCTGCGTTTAGCTAAACGCCAGCACGGGTACGATTTCAGCGAATGCTAGCCCTGCATCCCTCAGTGATCAAGCACGCTTGTTTCAAAGTGCAGCTGCACCTTTAGCTACCAAGCATACAGCACTGATTGCACATGAGGAAGCATAGGCGCACACATCAAGGCTCCCTCAGACCGCATCCTCGCATCAACACCCCTTGTACACACACACCCGTATTCACACCACAAGCTATTGACAACCCTCGGACGCTGTGAACCCTTTTACATTGACACCCCTCTCACACTGTGAACCCTTTCACAATGACACCCCTCTCACACTATGAATCTTTTCACATTGACACCCCTCTCACACGCGGAGGTGATCGCATTCTGAGTTCAATCACGAGCTCCTGCTGCTCCTCTCAGACACTTTCCTAAGTGATGAACGTGCGCACGTATGCCTGTAACAAGTAGAACCTTCTCAGGCAACTTGCGCGTGCATGTTGCCCACAACCTACAACCTGTGCCTCGTACTTTGTGCCAATGGAGAGCACAATCAACTCAGGTGGACAACATCAGGATCACCAACGTCAAAAACTGTGATCCCCTTGCACACCCCCTGACATCATAAGGCCTTTATTTATATATAGGTTGGAGACAAGCTGCCCGATGTCACCCTCTACGAAGGGAACCCCGGCAATGAGGTCAAGCTGCAGTCCGTGTTCGCTGGCAAGAAGGTACTGAGAGGAGGCCCCTTCCCCTCCGGCTTTGCTCTGCTGCTGCTGCTGCTACTGCTGCTACTGCAACTCAGACAATGCATGGCGAGCATCCCTTCTTTTCCACAAATTTCCACAACCTCATCTCCTATCCACCTTGGCTGAAGGGAATTCTTTTGGCAGTCCCAGGCGCTTTCACTCCTGGTTGCTCCAAGGTGCGTTCCTATTGATGCAAGCAGGTTGAACGAGCTGCCAGAACATCGCCTGCTGCTGTTGCTGTTGCTGGATGGATGCCTGCCCTTGCACAACCGATAGCCTCGCATTTTTTACTGATCCCGTTGCTCTCCTCACTTTTCCACTTGGACCTTCAGACCCACGTGCCAGGTAAGCTGTCTTCACATGCGGGGAGAAGTGTGATTGCCAGTGGATTCCCTTTTCTTTGTGCACTTGCTCCTGGCGCTCTGGTGGCATCACAGTTTTGGAGTTGTTCAAGCTGTATGTACCAAGGGCGCACTGGGGCTCTCCAGCACTGCTTGATGATCATGTGCCTGTGTCCCCCTTCCTTTTACTCGTTGTCATGCGCCTGTGCCCCCCTTTTCAATTTATTGCAGGGTACTTGGAGAACTTTGACAAGTTCAAGGCTGCAGGTGAGCCTTGATCACTTACGCAGGCAACTCTGCATGATTTACCCCATCCATGCCATGCCATGTCATGCATACCCTTCAGTGCTTCCTTTTTTGGCTTTTAAAAAACCTGATGTTATGTCACACCCCAATATGCTTATTTCTAAAACCTAACCATTGTATAGCTTTTGCCCACATGCCCCCAGCCCGCCGGAAGACCTTCAGCTTCCCTTCTGAAATCTCCAGAGCTTTCTCATACGACGCTTTGCTGAATTCTTTTCAAAGATGATAACACGGTTTGTGCTAAGGGCTGTTCTGTTGCTCTCTTAAGCCAGAGAGCCCAATCTTTATCTATTTGCAAAAGTATGTTCCAGCTTATCATTCCTGCCCAAACCGTCCATGCTCGCTAGCATTTAGCCATTTTTCAATGGCTGCTGGGCAGGGAAACAATGCAATGCCGAGCTCTTTGCTCTCGAAAGCCCGCGCTCAGGGCAACCCAGCTGCAAGTTCTTGTTTTGTGCTTGCAAACAGAGTGTGCAGGTTGGGACCAGCTGCCTGCCCTTCGTGCCTCTGTGCTACGTACTCTGTTCCCTTGTCCATGCGCTGCAGCCATGGTGCCTTGTCCTTTTGTACCTGCTGCCATGCTGCGGTGCGCTCCTTGTGCTTCTTGCCACTCTCATGCGCTTTGAAATTCTGAAGCCTGCTAACCTTGCAAAGAGGCACCACTTGTCCTCCAGACCACCATCCTTAAGCCAACGCAGGGGGCGGTTGGGAGGCTTATACCATAGGCTGCCATTTCTTGGTGAGACAATGCCGCTTGTTGGCCTTGCACTCACCATCTCGCCCCCTTCTCACCCTCTCTCTGCTCTCGTCATTGCCCTTTGGAGAAATGTTGTGAAATGGGTCTCTAAAGTCGAAATTGCAAGGGAGTCAAAGGCATTGTAAGATCATTCAACCCCCTTTTCACCAAAGCCTCCCTGTCCCCCAAATCCTCTGTTTCATAGCTTTCAAAAATCTCAATCCGGATTTTATGGCGATAGGTATAATATGGCGACAAAAACCCTTTCTCTGGCCTGATTTGGGGGGGGACCCGTGCGGTTTCCTCCAAATACTTGCCATCAGGTACAAGGCCTGACAGCAAGAACTACGCTCGAATGTGAACCCTTATCGCACCTATGGGTCAAGCCAAATTCGCAAGTGACGAGACCTTCAGCTTGCTCATTTAATCTGAAGGCTGGAAACAGGAAATGTGAAAGGTGCAAACCAATGGTCATAGTAAGCCTCCAAGAAGCCAACGCAGCTTGGCAGACCATCAAAGCAGCACGTGAGGAACATTTGAAGTTTGATAGTGCCAGTGTAACAGTGCAAGTGTAACAGTTGCAAGGTCAGCCTGCAAAATGGTTAAATTTTGAAACCAAAATGCATCAAAGGAGCACATCTGGCAGCAACAGGGACACCATCTGTCATGGCTTTCTAAGGTGCCTTGCCTTCCCTGTTGCAGGTGCTGACGTGATTGCGTGCATCGCAACAAACGATCCATTTGTGATGGGAGCCTGGGGCCAGGTTCAGAACACTGGCGACAAGGTGAATTCCTGTATTTGTTTTCACACACACACATATATGTACATGTATATGTACACACTCAAGCCTCTGATCCACTAATCCAAAAAAAGTGCATGATGGAACTGGTTTCAGAAGCAAACGGCCTCCAGTATAAACAACTGGTTGCTGGCCTATCCATGAAGTTCATGCAATGCATGATGGTCAAGCCTCGACCCTAAATCTGCCTGTCTTGTGTTGCTGCACCTTTTCTTCTGCGCTTGCGGAGATGCTGGAGTAGCTGGCAAGTGTGAAATGGGTTGAAGGCATGTGGCTGTGGATTACTTTCTTACCTCTAGCAATGACAAGGGCGTAGCATTGCCTGCCTCTGTACTGTGGCGAGAAAGTCTTTCTTTCCAATTCCTGTGACCTGTAAATGTGAGTAAAAATAAGCCAGCCAGCAAAGAACGTAAGCAAGTAAAATAAGTAAGTGAGCAAGCCTACTGTTTCTTGTCCTTCCTGTGACCAGTAAAGTACAGAAGCCTTGCTCATAACAGATTCCATTTCTGGCCCCAGGGTTTTAAGCATAACGGCCATCTTGCAAACCTCAAGATGGGAGGCAAGTATTTGCATTGCATTGGGAATGCTCAAGGCCATGCATCAACTTCATGCGGTTGCTCAGGGCCCATGTTGCCATTGTGTGCATGTGTGTGCATTCCCACGCGCATGCAGATGGACGCTGGAGTGCTGGAGCTCTTTCATTCAATTGCTCCTGGCATCCATTGCTTTTTTTGGCATATGCCCAATACTCCTGTATTCATCCTCGATTCAAATGAAAGCAAAACTGGCATGGGTCACGTGCAACCTGATGCTTGCGCAGGTGCCCATTGTCTCTACTTTCTGCTAGCACTCAGGGTTATGATATAGGACAACGACGAACGTGAGTGCCTTGCGGGGCAGCATGCTGATCGATTCGTGTGAGGTTTGCGACGTGTGTGAGTGCCTTGCAGATCCGCATGCTCTCCGACATGAACATGGAGGCCGTCAAGCAGATGGACGTCGGCTTCGATGCGATGGGCTGCCTGCGCTATCGCAGGTGAGGTGTTGCGCACACATAAACCTCTCATTTTCCTGGCCCTTAAATGATTACAATCCTTGCTTTCCTAGTCCTTTCAACAGTACATCTCTACTGCGCACTGAAGTCCCAAGTGGCAGACAACTGCAAGATCTGCAATGCAATGAGGCTAACTCTCATGCTTGGAATTCAAGGTCCTGGCTGCCTTTTTGTGGTCAGGAGTCGTGAATGTTGCAGCTCTTGCTGGGGGGGGGGGGGGTGAAACCATGGTCCGAACTGATGTGCTGCTGCAGCCGATGTAAATATGTTGTAGTGGTCTCATATTGAAGCTCTGCATTGTTCTATCCTTGATAAGTGCACGAAACAGAGAAATAAGAAGAATTCCGACTAGCCAATAGCCGGATGCGTTCATTTAATAAATGATCGAAACATCCTCCGGTATGCCAGTCAAACCTCTGGACCTCACGCACTATTTGGGCCACGATTCACTCACTCGTCCCTAAATATCGTTGCTTTTCCCCTAAGTATCCCCTAAAATCCCCTAAATATCGCTACCTTTCCGGGGCCAACTTACAATATGGCTTCTTTCTTCTCCTCCCAGGTTCTCCATGGTGGTCCAGGATAACGTGGTGAAGGCTCTGAACCTGCAGGAGTCCGGCGAGGTCAGTACTCAAGTGCACTGGTGCTCGCTCCCAATACATTTATATTTGTCTCATTGCCTGTGCTTCCCCTGCAATTTTCAACTTCCTCCTTACGATTTTTCCAACAGCTCGTTACATTGACAAGGCAGGGCATCCTGACATGCTGTCCATATTTTATGCCATCCCATGCTTGCAGATGACATGCAGTCTAGCAGACCCTACCCTGGATCAGCTTGCCAAGCTCTAAGTCCAGGCTCTGAAGGGCTTTCTTTTTGTAATTGATGAATGTACACCCTGCATTAAATGTGTGTGCCTTGAGTTTGCATGCAAGATGCTATGGGACTCGTGATTCTGCTGAGAAAGCAGTTTTGGTGTAAATGTGGTTTTGGATTGGTTGGTGAATCAAGACAGACAAGAAGTGGTGTGCTCTGTCATGCAAGATCAGCAACCACGATCGAACACGACAGCTCATTGACCAACAGCTTGCAATTTAGACAAGGATGATAAATTCTTGTTTAGATAGGAGTTACGATGCCCCAGCCATACCAGCAGCATTGCAGGTTTGATGCTTCTGGGGAGTCTCAGGCAAAAAAACAACCGGTAGGCACAGGTACACTCTGTGCCTAGCAGGCTGTGAAAAGAACACTACTCAGGTACTTAGGTTGCAAGAGGACTTGACCTGAAGGCTTCAACCAGGTAGTGTGTCTGCTCAGCTTGCCTGGCTGTGCCAGCCAAGCAGAAAATATTTATGACTTGGAAACTAATGACAAGGTTTACAATGGAATTCAGTCTTCAGCCAGTAAGTTAGGCTGCTCGGCCTGTTGTGCCAATAAAACCAAACAATATATTTTTGTCTCACTTGTTCAGGAATATGCAGAGAAATGTGCTCATGGCAAGCAGGTGTAACAAAAGAGTCAAATGTTTCCAATCAAGGTTAACAAAGATAAGGCCTTCAGTCAAGAAGTGCGACTGCTAGCCTGCTCATAAAGGCAATCAATTCATGAAGGAAATAAGGAAGTTTGTTGTTGTTCTGGTTCAAAAAAGCAGACACATCATGAGATTCTGCCTGTGAGAGCAAGGGAGCATATTTCCTGCAGAGAGAGACCACCTGGGGATGTGTGCAATGGAAGAGGACATGTTGTTCATCCTGGACATCATCATCAGCCTCACGAAGGTCACAGTTTGGGGAAGAGCTGTGATTCCAAGTTGCTGTCTCATAGCGAAGGGTGTGAATGCGGAGTCTAAACCGAGCCACGCTGCGAATGACATCGTGGGGGAGGTCAAGGAACATGTATTTGGGGAGACTATAAGGAGAATGCATAACCAAAGCTCTTTTCGTAGGAGGAGCGCACCACTGGTGATAGGTCAAGCGTTTACTGTTGCGCTCTCTAGGGTGTGTGTTGGAAAAAGGCTCTCAATATTGTAGATGCCTGGTCCTGAGATCTACAACAAAACGACTAAGATCAATAGGCTCACAATTCAGCAGCTTCTGTTTGAAAATATGGGAGTGTGCCAAACCATCCATGGCTGATAGAATATGGGAAGACCAACAATCATCAGATCTCGAGCTCAGCCGCATGTCAGCCTGCAAAATCTTTTTCATTGTGGAGCTGTTGCATCGGGTCAAAGAGTTGTAAAGACGCATTGCTGCTCGGAACCAATTGGATTGTAAGGGCTCCAGACCACATTCCCGCATGATGCACCAAGAGGGAGTAGTGTCCCTGACCCCCAAAGTTCTTTTAAGCACTGTTAGTAGCCACTTCTGTATGGGATTGTCCATCTCTTTGCCTTGCCGAAGGTAAGGGATAGCCCAGATCTGACTTGCATACATGCCAGCCGGGATTGCATACGTCTTGAGGAGCCAAACCTGGGCGTGTAATCTGTTGGCAAGGTCGTGCTCCTGAACAAACTTTTTGACTTGGAAAGTACCAGCTGTGAATGGTCTCAACGCTGCATCGGCCGCAACATCCAGATTGATTGTTTTGTCACACACCATGCCGAGATATTTGAAAGTATCTGTGTAAGGGAGCTGCGTACCATCAAAGTAAAGTGGGGGCAGGCTATCAGACCTGGAATTGAAGCACATCACCTCAAATTTCAATGTGTTGACAGCCAGCGATTTTCTTTCAGCATAGGCTCTCAATTTGTTTAGCATAGTCTGCACGTTGGTATGGTCATTGGACATGAGAGAGAGGTCATCAGCGTACAGTAAGTGAGTCACCATGAAATTGGGAATACCCGTGAGCGCACCCTGCACCCCTTCAGCCAGGCAGTCAATGTCGTTCAAGTAAAATGAAAACAGAAAATGTTTCCAATCAAAGCCGCGAAATGAAGGGGTTTGGCACATTTCTACTTGTGAAGAGAAAGTTCAACGTCCAGGAAACATTCGTGCACCATGTGTGAACAGCAGTTCAGCTCTGAGAGCGGCACCAAGAAAGCAACATTTTCAACACTGCATTCAAATAGCAAGAATTGAAAGCATCACCAGAGAAAGCAGCACGCCCAGCTCCATATTTTTCACTAGACCAGGCTATGGACACACCAAAATGACGATGCCAAAATGATAAGGGGGTTACAAGGGAAAAAGGCCTCAGTCAAGACGTTTGACTGCTAGCCTGTTCATAAATGTAAAGTTAAGAAGGAAAAAAAGTTTGTTTGTGTTTTCTGGTAACAGCTGGTAAAGACGGCTGATAAAAGGAAAATGTTCATGTCCACACACGCATAGTACGGATGAGGGAGCAGAGGAGCACAAGCCAGAGCAGATGTAATGGTACAAGTTTGGTACCAATTACAAGAAGATATCCAGTGTGAGCACGGACGGAGTGCGCAGGAAGCCATAAGGATGGGGTGCAAGTCCCCCCGTTCCGCAATAAAGGAATAGGAAGGTGCCAAAGTGGCATCCGGCCACCGGTCTTGGCCTGGTCCTTATGGCCTAGCGCAACCATCTCGTTGCATTTGGTAGCGAGTTAGGCAGGAGGTCCTCAGTTCAAATCCTCCTGACAACGATTCTGGTCCACACCGATGACAAGTTAACTTGGCGCCATCGTGAGTAAATGGCGTAGACCCTGCCAAGCTTCGGGACGAAGCTTAGTGGCTGTGGGAGAATGTAGTGGTACAAGTTTGGTACCAATTACAAGAAGATATCCAGTGTGAGCACGGACGGAGTGCGCAGGAAGCCATAAGGATGGGGTGCAAGTCCCCCCGTTCCGCAATAAAGGAATAGGAAGGTGCCAAAGTGGCATCCGGCCACCGGTCTTGGCCTGGTCCTTATGGCCTAGCGCAACCGTCTCGTTGCAGCAGAAGTCCCACCACACGGAACACCTTGAGCCTTAAGCAGACTCTCTGAGAACGAGCACCACGCATGGACACCAGCCAATGAGAGCTAATAGAACATTCCGGACCAAAAATCCTACATCAAGCTCACATCCCAGCTGCTCCACACTTGCCCAATCCCTTGCCAAAATGATAAGACAAGTTTACAGTGAAAATACTCGTTTGGTAAGGTAAAAATGAAGTCCCCTACGCATGCTAAACCTGTTTCAGGCTTGGATATGAAGATTGCAAGACAGGCTATCACACTTATTACAGGGTTCAGGGGAAAGAAGGCCTCCAGTCAAAACAGCTGAAAGAAAAGACAAGAAAAACTACGCAGGTAGAGAAAAGAAATGAAAAGAAAAGAAAAGTCTACGCAAGCCAGGTCCAGCTGCGTGCATTAAGGAAAGGTCCCCTAACTAGCAAGCTAGCTAGGGCCTCACCGAGGAGGTTCACAGGCCCAGCCTAAACCAAGCTATGAACCGATGGGGAATAACTAATGAGGGTCAGGCGGGTTGCTGTCAGCCATGCGCCTGCGGGCGTGGACTTTCCTCCTCCTGCTCTGAACTGCCTCGCCCCCAGTGATGCCCCTGCCAGAAGAACCCTGCAAGTATAATGAGTGCCTGGCTCTCAACCTCTTCAAACCCACGGTTTCTATGCAAACCAGATGCAACTCCAGCCGCCCTGATGCAATCTTGGTTACTTTTCACCTAACCAACCCAAACAGACCACTCACTCCACCCTCAAACCGGGTACTGCGCAGTATGGGGAGTAGCACAACTCCAGCCCGCCATATTCACTTAATAGAAATCAAATACTGTGAAGATACGAGGCCTGGTGCCCAGCTAGAAGCCTCACAGCAACAACACAGTGAATTGTGCAAACAACTCCAAGGTACAGAGATTACTATCCACCCTATCCTCCTGGGTGTGGGTGGGACTATCTACACTGCCCATACCCTTGATCAATTAAAAAAATTAGGGATTGACTCACAGAGATCTGAAACACTTGCAAGGAAACTCCATGCCCATTATGTACAATTTGCGCACAAACTTACCTCTACCAGACATGCCATTGAAAACAAAAACACTCTTCATAACACTGGTGCCCTGGAACAGCGTGCTGCCAGAAACCCACCTGATCCACAATGACTCCCCTCTCATCTTCTGGTGAGGGAGACTCACGGCTCTTTGAGCCAATGTGTCTCTCTTTCCTTAATTGATGTAGGGAGAGTTTTCTCTGCCTACGTAGTTTTTTCTTTTTCTTTTTCTTTTTCTAGTGCCTGGTGTTTATAATTTTGTTAATGATTGGAGTGCCTGGCAACATAATTGAGAGGCTAATTTTTCTGCGCCATGTCTGGTAAGACCCAGCTCAGAGGAGTGATGGTGTAGTCATTTTAGACAGTACCTGCTACACCAAGTAAAATGGTGTGCAAGGTCACCTTATTATTTCTGTTTGGGTTTCTGAGACTACGGGTGCGAAGTCTGGAAATGGTACCAGCATGCTGGTCAGCAGCTGTTCGTAGGCTGGGTAAGTGGTTAGTGTCAGGGCAAAATTTAAGTTCCACAAGGTGAATATCTCTGTCGTGGGCAGGTATCATCCTAGGGTTAAGATGGGTTGCTCTCCCTGGGATAGAGCGCACAAAGACAGCATCAGGACGGCTTTGGCGTCGGGCAGAGGGGCCAGCACCATTGGGAAAAGCCCAGTCAGGAATTTCCCTGGAGATGTTTTCAGGGACTTCAATGCCTTGTTCTTGGAGCTTTTCCCTACAGCAAGCATCCATTGCAACAAGGAATGAGCCATGCGCACCTTCGCTGAGGGTTTCGCAACAGAGACTAAGGGCAGTGTTGTGTCTGTTTATGAACATCCCTTGGCATGTTGGGTGTGAGCATCCGAGGACAATGTGATTGATGCTGTCCAACTTGCCGCATAGTCGGCAGTTGGCGGGCCCATATGTGTGATTGAACCTGACAGCATGTTTCTGGGTGTAGATTGTGCCAGTGCGGTACTTGAGGAGGTTTATTTGTTGTTAAGGGTAATCTTGGGGTTGCTCCAAAAGGAATTGCTGATTTTTTGGTTAGCAAGTTTAGGGGATGGCTTAAGTAAGCCTGTGCTGGTATTGCTATTATGAGATGGGGGTTGTGTGAGTTGCTGCCAGCTTGTGTAATAGCAACTGGATATATCAGCAGAGCCAAGCCTGTGTTTGTTATGCATGTGTGTTTTGAGCTTACCTTTCAAGTTAGTGGGGTAAAGGGGTGTGGCAGTATGGGAGTGGCCTCGGGGAGGTTTGACGGATAACCAAAAGGAGTTGTGGAAAGGGTCCTTGGCATCAGGCAATGAGATATCTGTGTTATCCATAAGGGCCGCAGTTTGTGCGCAAGCATCAGCTCCCTCATTGCCAATCACGCCAGGGTGGGCTTTAACTTTATAGAAGTTGAGCTGGTGTGATGAGTGCTCTATGATGGTTGGAATAGCTTGAATGAGCTCTGCATGCAGGTGGGTCCGCATGCGCATTGGATTGAGAACCTGCCTGTAGATTTGGGACAAACAGGACGCACTGTAAGTGGCTATGTTTGTGTGGCCCTGTTGGAGTGCAACAAGGATGCCAGCCAGTTCTGCTTTGTTGATTGTGTTAGTTGGGCCACGGCCATTGGGTTTGATGTACAGTTGTATTTGTGTTGGAAAGCAGGCCTGGCTGGTACAGCTCTGTACTTGTGTGCAGGACCTTAACTCTGTGTTGTGAGTCTATTATATTTATCCTAATTTGAACAGATTGGTTCTCTGGTATTTATCTCAGTTCAGTCTGGACAATACTTCTGATCTCTGGTCTCCAGTTCCCTTGTCTGTAAATATATAGTCCAAGAGGTTATGGGCCTGTAACACGCTCTCACTGCTCAACCAGAGTGTTCTTCAACACTATTATTGGAAGACCAGTGGGAGGTGATGGACTCGAGACCAGTGTTGACCATTGTGAAACTGGGGGACCAGAATCCATGGCCAAAGTGGAACATGCAGTTCCGGGCTGTCTTGGACAGCAAAGGCCTGGGGGACGTGCTGGCGGAACAGCCAGCAGGGGGGGATGAATCAGCCGCATCAAGTCAAACTGGAGAGGTCGCCCAGGGTCGGGCCGCCGCGCAGGACAGGCAAGCCAAGGGGCTGATGGTGTTGGCTGTTGATGATATGTATCAGCCGCTGGTTGATGAATGCGGAACCGCGCGGGAGGCGTGGGTCAAGCTGGAAAATCTTCATGCTGGCAACAGCAAGGCGCGGAAGGCTGCGTTGGCCCGGGAGTGGGCCGGTTTGTGCCAGCAGCAGGGCGAAAGCGTACAGGGTTACGTTCAAAGGGTGAAAACGCTGGCAACAGCAATGCGCTCCGCTGGCAAGGAGCAGGATGAGGAGGATGTCATGTTCGCCGTTCTTAACGGCTTGGATGCAAGGTTCTCGGTGCTGAGAAGCATCTTCTTCGAGTTAGCTGAGGCTTCGCTCGACTCGTGCATGCCTGCGCTCCTACGTCAGGAGCATGAGGCAATGGGGGGGGGGGGCGGGAGGTGGTGGGGTACGGGATGCAACAATCTCCGCGGGTTCTCTCATGGTAGGGATGGCCCCACTACAGTCCCGCACTCTCGGTAGGGAACAATCCACCACAGTTCCGCACTCTCGGTTGGGAAGGTCCCACCACAGTTCCACATTCTCGGTGAGCAGGAACAGCAGAAATAGGCCGCCGCCCCGCGGGGGTGGTCCTTCGCGGGGGCAAGCAGCAGGCCGGCACTCCATTGGGGTGGGCCAGACGAGTGCACGCAGGCCCGTGGCAGGCAACAACGGCGTTCTCAAAGCGCATGTTCAATGCCACAACTGCCTCTCCTTTGGGCACTACAAGGAGCACTGCCCTCAGGCAGCGCGCGCTCTCACTGCCACGGCCCCACCCACAATCGACTCAGCCACAAGCTTTTTCGCCTTCACTACCATGGCCTGCTCGGCCCTCCTCGACCCCTCTGGCAATCCCATTCCCATGGCCTGCGAGGCCACCGCCCAGGGGGCGGTTGATGCACCACCACCACCAGAATTGGTAGAAAGCAACACCATCAACTGGGTTATGGACTCTGGTGCCTCGCACCATATGACTCCTATCCGCGATGCGTTCGTGGACTTCACCCCCTGCACCGGTCGGGTCCAGACCTATGGGGGCCAGTCGCGGACGTGCTGAGGGGCCACTTACGAGGGGCGATGGATGGGGATTCAATGGGCCCCCAGAGGAGGGTCGGAGAAGGTTGCTACATTGGCGCAACTTGACGCGTGAGACCGCCCAAAGGATGGGCTGGCCGCGCCCAAAGTTCTCTGACACCAGCAGCAAAACCCAGGACAGTGGCCATGCACAGGCCTATGCAGCAGCAGAAGACACTACAGCTCAAAGCACTCCACCCGTGCCTGACAGCTTTGCAGCAGCCATGAGCAGCGGAGATGCTGACCGCTGGCTAGCAGCAGCTGAGGAAGAGATACATGCTCTTGAGCATAACAACACCTGGACCCTTGCACCCACTCCTCCTGGTGTGCGCCCTCTTCCAACTAAGTGGGTCTTCTCTCTCAAGGCTGGGGAGCAGGGGGAGCGCTACAAGGCCAGGCTTGTGGCTAAGGGCTGTGCTCAGAAGCCTGGTGATTATGGGGAACTCTACACTCCAGTGGGCCGTGCCCAAACCATCCGTGCATTTCTCTCTCGCGTAGCGGTTGAAGACCTGGAGCTACATCAGCTGGACTTCACCACCGCTTTCCTCAACGGTGAGCTGAATCAGGGGGAGGAAATTTGGGTGAAGCAGCCTGAAGGGTTTGAGCAGGGAGGCCCCGAGCTCGCCTGCAAACTGACGAAAGCCCTGTACGGGCTGAAGCAAGCCCCTCGTGCGTGGCACGACACACTAGCAGCAGTTTTGGAGGAGCAGGGGTTCAGCGCTTGTGAAGCAGACCCCGGCTTATTCACTCGTCTTAGCGACGGGCACAAGCTGCTCATTTTGGTCTATGTGGATGACCTGCTTCTTGCATCCACCAGCCTTCAGCAAGTACAGCAAATCAAGCAGCAGCTGCTACAAAGGTTCAAGGGCAAGGACCTGCAGGGGGAGGCTCAGAATTTCCTTGGCATGCAAATTAAGCGGGACAGGGGGGCCCGCACACTTACTCTCACCCAACGTGCCTACACCAACAACCTCATCAGCAAGTTTGGCATGCAAGATGCTAAGCCCCTCAGCACGCCCATCAGCCCAGCTGACAGCCTGCAGCAGCATGGGAGGCCTACAGACGCTGCGTGCTACCGCGAGCTTGTGGGCTCGCTGCTGTACCTATCTACGCAAACACGCCCGGACATCAGCTTCGCTACCGGTGCGTTGGCGCGTTACATGCATGCCCCTACAGCAGAGCTCATGAACAGTGCAAAGAATGTGCTGCGCTACCTGGTTGGTACCAGCAAAATGGGCCTGCAGTTCAAGCCCAGCAGCAGCAGCACGGACGTAGTGGGATTTGGGGATGCTGATTATGCTGGGGATGTGGACACGCGCAAGTCCACTACAGGGTATGTTTTTGTGTGGGGTGGTGCAGCAATAAGCTGGTGCTCCAAGAGACAGCCCACTGTCTCCACCAGCACCATGGAAGCAGAGTATGTTGCTGCAAATGCTCTGGTCAGGGAGACACTCTGGCTCAGGAAGCTCATGGATGGGATTGTGGGAGCAGGGAGCAAAGGGGGGGGCAGCAGGCTGCCCATGCAGCTGTACAGTGATAACCAAGCTGCACTGGCCCAGCTCAGCCAACCCAACATCACAGCCCGCAGCAAGCACATCGACGTGTGCCACCACTTCGCGCATGACCGCGTACTGCTCGGAGATGTGCGGTTCGCATACTGCAGGACTGAGGACATGGCTGCAGACTTCCTGACCAAGGCACTCACTCCTGACAAGTTTAGGCGTTGCCGCGAGATGGCTGGAATGGTTTCGATTGAGGAAGAAATATAAATATTGTTTGCAGATGCAGCAGACTGGTTAGGTTAAGAGCACCCTGCAACTGCACTCAGGAAATTAATTCTTCTGTGCAGAACTTGCACTTGACGTTGTGATGCACTGCCTGTGATGTGCATGTACTTGAAGCTCAAACAGAGCTGGTCTGTCTGACCAGGTTTTGAAGGACTGCTGAACCAGCGGCCTGAGGGGGAGTGTTGGAAAGCAGGCCTGGCTGGTACAGCTCTGTACTTGTGTGCAGGACCTTAACTCTGTGTTGTGAGTCTATTATATTTATCCTAATTTGAACAGATTGGTTCTCTGGTATTTATCTCAGTTCAGTCTGGACAATACTTCTGATCTCTGGTCTCCAGTTCCCTTGTCTGTAAATATATAGTCCAACAATTTGTGGTGAGGGGTGGTCACCCTCTTTTTTTGGTTTGTAGACGCCTGAGCCAACTAGAGGGGGGGAATCATTCTTGGTTTCATGACGCTACCAGTGTAAGGGATGTCTTTCAGTGTAAGTGATGTCTTTCCAACACTGAATTTTGGGTGTGAAGGTGGTATTTTGTGTGTGATGTTGATCTATTACTGCTTGTGTGTGTGCTTGTGTGAGCATTCAAGGGACACCTCGAGGGGAAGGGATAAAACCTTTTTTCTCCATTTGTTTGATATTAGTCGTTGGTTGGAGCTTAAGTTCCTAGGGGGGGGAAGGACGAGCAAGAGGTAACCACTGGGCTGGGACGTTGTGCTGAAGCTCTTCAAACCAGCGCTCATTGGCATTTTGTAGGGTCTCCCTTGCTTGTGTGTTCCAGACAACAATGAGCTGTGTGGGGTATGTAGGATGGGTGGGGTTGGGTACGGTGTTGAACCAGTACTGGGGGGGTTCAAAATGGATGTGTCTTGCAGGGAATTTGGCAAGCACTTTGATGTATCCTGGGTGGTTGTTAAGCCAATTCATGTAGGCGTTGCCGCTGGAGCTCCTCCAGTGGGGTAGGAGTATGAAGGTGGCAACCGGAAAATCGGTTTGAATGGAGGAGTGGAGCGCGTGGCGCAGGAGTTGAGTCATGGTTTCATCGTCGTGAGGGGGGTGACAAAAGGAGTAACCAGAATAGCGCACTGAGAGGGCATCCGTGCAAGCTCCAAACATCTGGTCACGAGGGGTGGCACTGAAGTACTTTTTGTAGGAGGGGTAAAAGTCAAAAGGGTTTGAGTACCTTTCCGTGGAGGCCATGCAGCACTTTTGTAAGGCTGAACGTATGTGGGGAGGTGTGATCAGCGTATTAGAACTGTAAACTTTTTTGAGCACAATTTCTCTTTCCTACACCTCCACATCTCCCACAGGATGTCCTGTCTAGGCACCATTCACCATGTGAATTCCCAGGATATCAATTTTTTTCTAAACCAGGATAACAACAAACTTCCTTTTTTTCTTCATGACCTCATGTGTATTTATGAACAGGCTAGCAATCAAATGTCTTGACTGAGGCCTTTTTTTCCCTTGTAACCCTTGTAACCCTTGAACTGTAAACCTTTTTGCTCTTGGCAAGTAAGTCTTTGTTCTTGGCTTTCTGCCGCTGGAGTAGGCCCATGATTTCAGTCGCCATGTCTTGGACTGGTGGCTGGATTGTGCCGTGTAGGCCTGCTTGTTTGGCTGCTTCATAAGCTTCATTGAGGGTTGAGAGTCTTTCCGTAGTGAGCATGCCCACACGTTTGCCGATAGTGTTGTATACACAGGCAGCCTCATATGTGAAAGAAGAGGGTATTTCCACTGGTATGCTGATCTCATTACTTAGGTCAAGCTTTTGGGTTTCTTTCATGAGGTCAACAGGCCTGACAATTACCTCACTAACAGAATGGTATGGAGGGTGACTTGAGCTGAGGCCCTTGAAAGATTGCGGCAGAGGTTGTGGTGCTGTTGCTTGGAGGCCTCCAGCTGATTCTTAGGCCTGGTGTCATCACAGTATTTTGACCTCCAAAAGATGGACGTGCCTCTGTTCTGGAGGGAGCTGACTAGGGTGGCGGACCTTGGAAGTAGGTGGAGTGTCTGCAACTGGCGCTGAGTGCTCCCTGTTACTCCCGCGCCCCCCTCTACTTCTCAATGGATACCAGAATTTGATCCTTGGCACTCTTTATTGGAACAACTAAAATTGCATCAGGGCGACTAGAAGTGAGCCTTTGTTTGTCAGGGAAACGACGAGGGAAGGTGTGTTTGGGAAGGGTATGTATTTGTTGAGTGTTCAGGGATTTGCAGGTTCTGTAAAGCAAGATGATCTGCGCTGTCAATGTCCATGGAGGCAAGGCCTGCCCCAAGAGGGCCTTTGCTGGCACCTTTAAGGAGGATTCTGCTGGCAATATCGTGGCGCTCGGTGTTCATTTATCTTTTTAAACCGTTACACACTTTTGCCCAGCTTCCAAACACTGTTTTTATTCCTTTCTTGGCGAGCTTTCACTTTTTGACTGATTTCGAGGTCAATGCTTTTCTAAATCAAGACTCGCACAGATTTTCAAAAATTTTGTCTGAACTGGTTTCAATTTTTGATGCTGGATGAGAATGTTTCACCAGCAGCCGATCAGCCAGATTCTCGGGCTGTAGGCCAACCCCTTGTAACCCTTGTACTTCATGGTTCTCCAGCTTGACCTTGCCCATTTCGTATTGGATTTGTGTGTGGAACGTTACGTTGAGCACTTTGAATGAGCAAAGCCACACGTATCTTGCATATGCAAAACACAGCAATTGAACAAAACGGAAACAAGCACAGCATGGCATATAGCAGTTTTCTTTTTAAACTTCTTGTAGGAGCTGAAATGGACTGTCCTTTGCACTTCTTGTAGAAGGAGCTGAAATGGACTGTGGAATGAGCATATATCAGTTTTCTTTTTAAACTTCTTGTACAAGAAGAGGGAGCTGAAATGGACTGTCCTTTGCAAACTGTACATCTGTGCTTATTGAAGCGTATCCTTGGGGTAAAGCGCACCACTCCTAATTGGTCCGTACTGCGCGAGTGTGGGCATGAACCTTTACAGTTCTATTGGTTTCGTGCAGCAGTTAGGTTTTAAAATGCTTTACTGCGCAGCAACAGCACTACACTCAGTAAGGTACTGCAAGCAGATGTTGAAATGAGCAGTCTTTCCCATAAATGCTGGACCTCAAAAATTTTGGCTGCCTGCACAGGCTTGGACAGGTGCAACGTGTTTACTCATTGTGTTTGGTCAGGGCAACCTATAGTCATGGCCTCTTGGACCTTTTTCAGAGCGGTGCTGTTCTCAAACTTTCTGTGCTTCTTGTGGAAACACAAAAGTGTATTTTCCTAACACTACAGCCTTATGGAGTTTTTTTGTGCATGACTTTGCGTGCTTGTTTCATTAGAGTGACAGTGTGATTTTACAGTTGGCGCTTCTGAACTCAGCTCAAGGCTTTCAGTTGACATTTGCACAAGTTTGGTTTGGTTACAGGCACCTTTTGCTTCAGCTAAGCTGCCCTTGTAGGCAGGTACAGCTATGTAACCCTATCCTATCCTATCCTATCCTATAGTCATGAGGGAGTTTGTTGTTGATCTGAGAAAAAGGCTGCCCTTTTCCGTCCCCAGGTATTTGCATCTTGATTTGGGCAAGCGCACGCTAAGAAACATAGCACGTTTTCGCTTACATGCTCATACTTTAAAAGTTGAGACATCACTTTGGCAGGAGCACACATCAACTTGTGATAAATGTGAACAAGGACTCCAAGATGAAAAGCATGCCGTGTTCCTTTGTTCTTGCGCTTCTGTGTGCTCTCTTCGAAGGGCTTATGCACAGTTATTTTCTGACTTCCCCTCGTCTTATAGAATTTTTCTGGACGATTCAGGCACTTTCTACTATTCTCAAGCTAGCTCTGAGGATGCTATTCATTTCTTGCAGAAGCAAACTAATGACACTTATCGTTTTATTTCCGATCTCATGGATATTTTTGTGCAGTTGGAACAGTTGAGCAGACCGAGCAGCCAAACTACCTGGCTGAAGGTCAAACCCCATTGTAACTCATTATTCAGCAGCTAAACTTCTTGTAGAAGCTTGTTTACTTATTAACCTTGTGATAGCTGGTTGAGAATGTTTCACCAGCGACTGATCAGCCAGATATTCGAACTGTAGGTTAACCAATGTAAAACCCTGTAAACCCCGTGACTTCTCATCTCTTTGCAAAGCTGGGCCCACAAAAAAAGCCAGCCCATCACCTCGATCATGATGTTAAAAATGATGGCTCCCATTCTAATCTCACAGCCATCAATAGGAAAAAACGTTCTAAACGCAACAGGCTTCATTGCTTGATCAATCCGTTTCTTAACTCCGCATCGGCTCTAAGCAGAGCAGGTTGATAACGCATTCAGACACAAACAAAAATCGCCTTTCGTCCTATCTGGCTAAGAAATGTTTAGAATAATGCAGCACACCATGTGAAATTCTTCACTGGTTTCCGTTTTCACTAGGGCGGTTAACCTGGGGCAGCTCCTCCAAGAAGATGTTGTAGCGCAGCCCTGGCAACTCACTGCCATCTTCATTCCTGCTGGGTACCTTGTGCTCATCCAGCTGCACCACCAACCCACGCCTGATGTTGCGCAGCATGACGCGGAGCGTGTGAATAGCCTGCGCGCAACATAAGGTCATTCCAGCAATGGTGAAGAGAGTGCCCTGGAACGTGACGGAAGCGCTTGGCCTAAAGGACCAGGCCAAAGCCAGTAACCGAATAGCATGCCATTTTGGCACCTTCCTATTCCTATATGCTGGACACTGTGCCCTTCATGCACGACATGAGGAGCGCCAAGGAGGCGTATTTGTTCCTGCATAGCATGCCCTAAGTGCATCATCCCCATAGGGGTATGTAGGCAAGAGCGGGAAGGCTCGGCCCATCTTGCCTACACCCCCCCCTCTAGGGATGATGCACGAAAGGTGAAGGCAAGCTGGGCCTATGAGTCTTCACGCTCTTGCCTACATTTCAAAGGGATGATGTGCTCATGCACGATGTGCACCCTCCTTGGTACAAGAGGTCAGCCTCGCACCCCATCCTGAAGCCTTCCTGCGCACTCTGCCCGTCACTAACTCCGAAATTCAGGTCACTGGCACCTCTTTTGCCTCAGCTAAGCTGCCCTTGCAGGCAGGCACAGCAATGTAACCCTTTCCTGACGCCGTATCCACATTGCAAGCAAGCACCATCGTGCGTAAAACGCACAGGCACCTTGCCAACTCCGCATCCAGCACTGACCTTGAATGCCTGTACATGCGAGGCAGCTCCGACAGATGTAAGCGCGACAGTGGGGAGAGCTGCGGGCTTGATGGCCTCCTCCTTCAGCACATCGTAGGCCCTCAAGGCGATTTCCCTATGCTTTGACTGCGAAGAGACCTGTGTGATTGTCAGGGCCAGGTTGCAAGCAGGCAGGCGTTATGTTTGCGACACAGCTGAGCCCATACTTCAAGAGTCATGAAAGTAGGCCACCAATGAGGCTTTGCCGAGTCCTCCACAGCACTGTAGAACAGGAGGGGGGATGCGCAGATGAGGAATGCGGAGCAAGTAATGGACGTATCTGATGAGGCCTTTTTATTAAGAATTTCCAGGAGGATGGCGTTCCCAACTCCACTGCATCGTCAAGCTGCCAACTGTGGTCTACCATGGTTGAGAGTGCACGCAAACATGAGTGTGGGATTGTGGGCATGCTCGGTACCAAGCAAGAGTTTTGACAAGGCCCTTCTCTACACAAGCTCGCAAGCACACACACATGCATTGAGCGTTATCCTTTTTTCGACAAACAAAGACGCTTTCCAGCCAACACCACCTGGCTTAGACCTGGCCTTTTGTAAGAAGGGGCACAATACAGGAAGGGGATGGACCCCACCCAGCCCTTGCAGGAGGGCTTTGGAGCAGCTAGAGGTTCAGGTTGACGGGATTGGGATTTCCGTTTTTCCTGACCAGTCAGTTTGATAAGTCCCAATATCAATCTCTCTTTGCCCTGGGCAGCCTGGTAAAACCCAGGCCGTGTCACGTCATTCCTTACGCCGAATCTCAAGTAACCCATGCAGCTTGATAAGCATTCGCATTGATCTGTGGAAGCCTGCACAATTGCAACTGGGTCATCTATGCTGTTGTTTGAACCTTGGTGCCCATGTTGGTCTCTGCTAACGCACCCTGATCTCCTTCTCAGGCACAGGCAAGCGGGGCTCAGTCACCCGGCACACCAGCAGGTGCCGGAAGTTAAAGTAGCCCTTCTGCTGCTGCTGTTGCTGCTGCTGCTGTTCAGTATCTGCAGTACATTCGAAATGGAGGCACTGTTTGGAACTTGTAGTTGCCACATGCCTACAGCCAAGCAGGTTCGCAAAGACAAAAAGCTTCTCATCAACGCTTGCAGATCCGCCCGAACTCACCAGGCTTCCTGAGGCTAATCCACCTCACTTCCATCTGCTTGCCAGCCTGCTTTTGTGAGATAGCAAGACTTTGGAGCAGGCGCATGGCACTAGCCTGCAAGAGAGGGGGTCACCCAATTTTCCACCAGGTTCGAGGGAAGAAGGGAGAACGAGGTGCGTTCTGTGCATGCAAACAGACTTGAAGCAGCAACAAAGCCATTACCACCACTCACCGCTTGTGGCTCACCCCGAACGGTAAGTTGGAAGACACCGGGGCCTGCGATGTGGCCCTCTGCAGCGGATATCGCCTCAGACAGCTGCAGAAGTGAGGGGAGAAGCATAGGGCTGGTGAGCAGCATCCTGGCAGCTGCAATAGGCCACTCCTGACATCTTGATGGTGCCCCCTTAGCTTGCAAGACGCAGCGTTGTCTATGTGGCATGACCTGCATAGCTCATCAGGCACACCTACAGACATGCGACCTTCCCTTGCATGCACAGCTCTACACACCTGTTGCCCCTTGTACAGGGGGACATATGGTTGCCTCATCCGTTCGGTGGTATCCTGCGGTGCCGCTGCGTTTTCTGCCGATGCATTCGTGCACAGGGGGTGGCGGGAGGGTGCCAGCTGATGGGCGGGTGCGGGCATCATCATCAGCTTGCGCCCAGCGTCCGAGACAACCCGGCTGCCCAGCTGGTTGGATCGCATGCTGAATGCACGCAGCATGATGGGTGTTGTTGTTGCTGTCCGTACGCTGTGGCCAAGGAATCACCCAGAAGCTCAGTGCGAAGTACGCGCTGGTGGCGTGCAGTTCCTGTTGTGTCTGCCTATATTATTTTTATGGAGGGGATTTCGCGCGTGCTCTTGCTTCTACTCGCAAATAATTTGATGTCGTTGCCGGATTTAAAGGCGTTTTTCAAGGACGTGGTCACTATGAGGGGAAGACGTGTTTATTTCTTCAAAATACCAAGGTGATGATGTAGAATTCAGCTGCTGAAGAACACCAACTCTATACTTCAGAGACAGGAGTAAAGTCTCAGTCGTGTTATTGCAGGAGCTAGGACACGTTCCAGTTGCCAGGCCTAAAAGTTGGAAGATTCCAATTCAAAAATGTTTGACAGGTATAACCCATGGTCGCCCCGCGAACGGCCCCCCCTTTCTTAGGTAAACTGTCTCACTCAGTGTTTTTGAACCATATCTCAGCACCCCTGTACCAATACAGGACCTGGATAGTTCGTTGTATAACTAATGTTTTGCTATATGCATAGATATTAAGAGGGGGCTGTGGGGTGCAGCGTGTGGCCGACAGGATTGAAAACTAAGATCGGAAGGGGTCCTAAACAGGTGCCATTCCCCACTCGCTTGACCAATCCGCGACCAAAAATACCATTTATCATTTTTTTGTACCCCTCAACTCTGGTGCAAATCAGGCTAGGTTTCCAGCCCCAGACCAACAAGAACGCTCACCGGAAGGGGTTAAATTTAGTTTGCTGATTTCCAACCACCCCACCAATTGAGCCCATTCTTGTTGCGATAGATGCATCATGTTCCCCCTCAGCTCTGTGCCAAATTGGGGAGCAGCAGCTTGCAGCATGAGCAAGCTGGCAGGGGCTTCTTCTTCCGCACCCACATCTGCCCCAATGGGTCAACCCACCCGCACGCTCCCCCAGTGCCCCCTGGCAAAATCTGACACAACAGCATGATTAGAAGACATAAGAGCAGCTTCAGTCCAGGAGCGCTGGTCGTTTGGTGCAAGTTTGAAAATCTGCCTTTTTCTGCCAAAATGGGTGCAAACAGCCCCAGGGCCACACAGAACACCTTCACATGCCAATTTTTCTGTGTTCCTCAATACTTGGGACATAAAATAATGTTTGGCATGCTCAGAGAATGCTAGGACACACGCAGGACACACGAACAGCTGAGTGAGACTGGTTGGGGGGGGCCGTTCGCGGGGGCGACCCCATGCAAAGAGGCTTAGCGCTGAGCTTCAGCAAGCGCCTAACAGAAACAGGTAGTGTCCAAGGGAAGGGTTTCTCCTAGATCTAGGAGGCGGGAAGGGGGCTCGAGCATGGCCTCGGAGATCAGCAGAGATAGCTTGTGGGATTCAGAGGGTTACAGGGGGTAAGGGTCTCAGTCAAGGACGTTTGACTGCTAGTCTGTCCATAAATACACTCTATTATGTGGCACTGTGCCACTGACACATGAGATCATGAAGGAAAAAAGGAAGTTTGTTGGAGGGTTGTACACCATGCCGGCAATGCTGGACACCCGAGCATTATATTTCCTGTAGGTGACTGCTGTTGGAGATCCAACTTTAACTCTGCACACCCCCACTTGTGGTCATGCAGAAACCAATTGTAGATGAAGAGCATACTTGGTATTCATTGTAGTTGCTGATCTCTGGATGGCACGGCAACTCAATTTGGATGCTAGACATCCAGAGTCATGACAGAGTCTTGCAAGATTCAGTTGAAAAGCCACAATTAATCATGAGGGCCGTGTGTCAGCTGGTGCTGGAGGGCAACTTGCAACCTGCGGACATGATGGATCCTGCAAGGCTGGTTCCAGAGTCGTGTTGTCCAGGCTTTTACAAAATTGAATAACACGTTTAGTTACCAAATACGCCATCCAATCTCACATGGCTGACAACCCGCTGGGCCCTGCTGTTGGTGGGACTCTGTGTTAGCGCTGACCGTTGGGTCTTCCCTTGAGTCAGGTGCCTTTTACCATACCCAAGCTAGTTCAAAGGATGCCTCCTATTCCTTACCAAAGCAATGTAATGAGACTTTTCGTTTATTTTTGAAGTCATGGTCATTTTTTGTGTGATTGGCACAGTTGAGCAGGATGATCAGCCCTGAGCAGCCAAACTACCTGGCTGGAGGTCAAATCCCATTGTAACCTTGCAACCATGTCAGGTCTCCCCTCAATGCATTCTGGCTGCTGTTCTGAAGGGAAACGCTGCGCAAATAACCATTTGTCCGGAAACGTTTTTCAAGGAGAGGATCGAAAGCCCTTTGAGTGCTCCAAAATCTGACTCTTCAGAATCGAATCCGGGACCTCCTGAGTAGCGATCTCTGGCCAGAATCACCACCGGCCTAAAAATAGTTCAAGAGAGGAATTTGCACAGTTTTTCTCTAGACCAGGTAGTACATTGGACACCCACGACTTCCTCCAAAGTTTCAGGCCCCTGCCTAAGTCTGTTTTGCTGAAGATGAGAAGCTACTAGTTGCTTAGTAAGCAATTAACTGGCTGAAGGTCTAAGACTTTGACATTGTAAATCTCCCAGGCTTCAAAATGCAAATATGCTATGCTGCAGCAGTCGTAGGAAGGGCTCATATCGTTTGCCCAAGCTTGCTGCTGGATATGTGCCCAATGGATAAAAAACAGGGAGGTTTACAAATAGGTGACGCACGCGCGCGAGCACACACACACACAGAGGCAGACATCTCCCTAACACAATAACAACCAAGCTTCCCCAGCGTAAGTTTAGCCATCATTCAGCTTAAAGGAGCTCAGTATGAACGCACCTTATGTGAAGCTGTATGAAATCACTGTTGGGTAATCTGAAGCTCCAAAGAAAAAGGGAAGACCCTCTGCTTTCAGTAATCATCTGTTAATGTCTCCAACCATGCTCCTGCACCTGCACTCCATTTTTTTATCTATACAAATGCCTCAGCTTATTATACATGAATGGCACGAGTATATCTGTGCAAACCTACATACACATGTGTCCATCCTAGCCACACCGCTCCCCCCTCATCACTGCTCTACAAGTGGAAGCTTGAAGCTCAAGGCCACCGAATCATCATACGCTGCATCCTTGGTGGGGTCCCGGAACACAAACATGATGTGCACGCAACTGTGCTCCTCGCCCAGACCTGCACAGAAAATAAAATAGCACATGTTCAAGAATTAACAGTACCAGATTGCCATTTGAGTGCGAAAGCAAGAGGGCAGGCTATTTACAAATTTTGACGCATGTGCAGACCCTGTAGAAAGTCGCGTGCTTGCACTCTGTGCCCAAGACTCATTGATTGCACAAGTACTATTTGTACCTCTGCGCAATCCAAAGTATGGAATGCTAGGAACACATCAGGTAGGATTGGAGGAGGCTGGGGGCTGGGGGAGTTGGGAGGTTTTGGCGACTTCCCAGCTATTTTTCTTTGTTACTCCTACATGACCAAAACTGCAAAGTTGGTACTTTGAGCTCCGGGCTGCTGATTGGCACCCTTTTGGTGCAAGGTAAACGAGAGTGGTAGATGAAATTGAAGGTCCGTGAGCATTAACTGCTTAAGTAAACAACAAAAATTGCTAGGTTTAAGCTGTAAAGGCAAAAATGCAAAGAGTTACTCCAAGCTCCAAGGATAATGGCAGTGTAAATCGTCAAAAAAACTTGTGCAATTGCAAGCAAATTGTGCTTGCCTGGAAGATTGCCAACACAAGAGCGCCCTGGACTTTGTCCTGCCCCAAACCCTTGCAGCAACTCAAGATTTTAGTAAGGTAAAGCTGCAGAATCCACATGGGGCAGGCTGCTGCCATTCCATATGGCTCACATGGTTTGCGAGCACATGAAGGGGGTTGACCTGGGGGCAGGGCTCTCCCCCTGGAAACATGGGCACAATGTCCACCCTTTCCAACTTTTTTTCCAACAAACCTGGAATGGGGCTGTTTGGTATTGAAAAGCATTGGCACTGCATGCATATGGAAACATGCGCAGGGGACGCTTCCTGCAATGTGGACTCGTAAGGCAGCTCTGAGTCCAAGTTAGCATGCACACACATTCAAATAGGACCTGGTTCTGCCAAGCTGATGCGGAAACAAAATCAGGGACACCCACCAAACAGGATTTGGGATGGCCCCGTGAGCGCACTGACAGCAAGCACGCGCGCCAAGTGCTTGAGAGGAACATGCTGCATGTAGGAACGTGTTGCATGTAGGAACTTGCTGCATGTAGGAACGTGCTGCATGTAGGAACGTGCTGCATGAGGGAACGTGCTGCAAAAGATGTACGGGACACCAGCACGTCAAATTATCCACTATGTTATCCTTGGGCTAAAGCAGGAAAACTGTAATAAGCATGGCTGGCTTTGCTAGCAAACACACTGGACATGGGCTGAGGGAAGTTGCTGCCTCCTGCACTTACCACCACAGTCGCGTCGCCTGCTTCCACAGCAGCCTGTAACTGTTGCTCCGCTGGAAGGCTCCTGAGGCAGAACAAAGGAGAGAGAATGCATTGCCTTGTCAGGTTGATTCCGGTGACAAACGAGTCCTCCGCAAGGATGCAAAGGGCATGAAAAAGATATCCATGTGTGCTTAGATCTCAAGGGCTAGAAGAAAGCACAGCTGTCAGCAACAAAGATGTAGGGACGGGGAGCCCCAAAAATGCTGGTGAAAACTGAAGCTAGCGTCATGTGCAAATGCGGGTGAAGCTTGCAAGATGCACCTTAGGGGAGGCCTGAAAGCAGGGAAACGCTCCTTTGGAACATATGCTCATTTTGAAATTTGAAGGTCTCGAATGAGCTGGACAATCTCACTGCCAAATCAGTCAAGCAGAAAGCACACAAATGATTTACACACGTCCCACACCCAGATCTCATCATGTATTCATGCACGGCCGTGCTCATATCCTACTGGTGTAGGGGAACTTCTGGCGCGTGCAAGACACACCTGTCATTGGCCAGTACAGGCACTACATGTTGCGGGAAGACGTTCAGAGCTTGCGCTTGAAGGCCAAGCATCATGTTTACAGCTGCAACATTGATGTGCACGTCGCCATTCTGCCAAACAATCAGACAAAAAGAGTAAACAGCGTGAAGCACAGCAGGTCGTAAAATCAGAAAGCCCCCCAAAAACAGAACTTCAATCAGAGCAAGAGCCGGTGGTGCATCCCTTCTACATGTCAAGGGAAGCCATACTTCACACTGGTCAAGCTAGAAAAAAGGCTCAAGCAAGCCAAGACATACATTTCCCCTTGACTTATACACACTAAAGAGCTGCCACTGGCGGCGCCCTGAAAACGCTCGTCTTCTATATGTGGCTGACTGTGCTAGCACTTTCTTCTTTTCCTGGGAAAAGAGTAGCAATCCAGCAGGTAGAGCCCCCTCGCTCTTTGTGCATGCCTACCAACAAGCTTGTGATCAGCACCTGTGTTCAAGGTGAGGCCAGCAGTTCCTAATTTGAGTAAGCTCTCCTTCCGTCAGCCCCCCCCCTACCCCCCCCACCCCAACCTTGCAAGTAGCGAATACCAAGGTGTCGCTGATGCTCCTCATTTTGTCCACCATGGCTTGCAGGGTGACGGTGCAGGGCTGCATGTCAACGTAGTAGGGGCACAGCGTAGGCACCTCCTTGGACTGCACCAGCCGGTCAATCTCACGCGGGACGTACGGCTTTGAGATAGGGAGGTCCTGGACGAGATTGACATTGGGGCCCTGCAACCGCAAATGAACAAAACCTTGAGGGAGAGCAGTCCAGTACGGGGTCACAAACAGAGCATGTTAGGCAGGCTTTTTCCGGCTCGTCACCGAACTCTCCCTTTCAACGTGAGCATCATAAGCAATGATGAATGCACACCTTAGCACATCTGACTTGATCCATAGAACATCTGATCGTCCCTTAGAACATCTGGATAGATCCCTATTTTACAGGAAGACACCTCTCATGATCTCTGGACCAAAGTGCACCAAGCTGCTTGTTTCAGAAGTCTGCACTCGTTTGCAAAGACATCTTGTTGAAACATTCACCTCTGCAGCTGGAAGTACTAGCAGTGGATTAAGCAGCAAGGGGCAAGTGATAAGCTGCCTATGCACTCAAAGAGACTGGTCTTTGGTCACGCAGGACCTCCATCATCTGCTTATATGAGCACAACTCCAAGATCAAAATCCGTTGATTTTAACATTTGTGTAGTGGGGCGGAATCATTGTGTGACCCCTTTTCCTTAGGCGACTGGTGTTATTTTTGAGCTCTACTGGCCCCTCTGCTAAGCAACTTGATTGGCTTGCACGTCAAGTTCTCTGGCTGCTCAGCGTTCTCATGCGGCTCTCTAGGTTCTAATACAGAAAGTCTTTTCACATGTTTTTAGTACATATAGAAAAACACAGGAGCACAAGAAGCTTAGCCTTTACTCCCTCTCATTCACATACACAAACACAATCTGCAAGCATATTCTAAATTTGCTTGCGGACGGGTGAAAGCCAGAGCTGGTACTTGAGTTGCATGTCAGAGAGGGCAGGAGACACAGACACACACACAACATTCTCATTTAATTGAAATGTGCGCAAGAACACGCTCAAAGGGAAGGCCATAGCACTTCATCAAATGAGCATGGAATTGCTCACTAACCTACCCGTCCTGTGAAGGTTAAGTACGGCCGAGATTCCACAGGGGTGCTCGTGGCTGCGCCAGGCGCAGCCTTCTGGGTAAGCTTGACCTCCAGAAGCTCTGCCTGGTTTGCTCCGGCTGCCCGCAGCACGCGTAAGAGTAGGCCAAGCTCCACATTGAAGGCAATAAGGTTGTAGTGCTTGCTACATATGGAGTAGGTCTCGGGGTGGAACAGCACGTCCTGAGGGTGTGCATGCGCAAAGAGCCACCTGTGTCCTCTGGTTCAAATTTTGATGGCACATACGTAAGATAATGAAGACATGCTTCCCTCCTTGGAGATACTTGGAGGCGCTCCGTGCTATTCATCGCATTGCAAACCTTGTAGAAGCGTGCAGACACACATGCCCCGTCTGTGTTGACAGGAGTTTGGATGAAGTTGACCTCATCCACACCCAGGAGCATCTGGCAGGACTTGCCACATTTCTCCAGGGTAGGCAGGAAGGCTGAAAAGGGGGGGGGGGGAGGGTAGCTGTCAGCGGTGAATGTTCGGGCGGTGAGCCTCCTGAAAAGTTTTATCTAAATCATTGGGCTGCTTCTCTGACACAAGCACAACCTTTCTCTAGCACACGCAGTCCCTTGTCAGTGAAGGTGGCCTTGAACTTCATTCATTCATCAGAGATCCTGCTGTGCTGTGCTCTCAAGCAGCGAAGGGCCACAAACGGTGGAGCATCAGCCTCTGCATTTAGAATACATTACACAGGTGTGTCAGAAACAACAAAAGAAACTGCAAACTGAGCTTCGTTTTCACACACATAGATATTTGAATGGACGGACTGCAGGTTGGTTTTCTTTTTCACTAGCTTTTCACAAAATGCATTAATGCGCTGAAATGAAGAGCAAAAGGGGGAGGCGCTGGGCGTGCTAGAAACCTGCACGGAGGTGTTGGAGGACGAATGCACTGCAGCATGGCCAGGCAGCACAGCCACTTTGCAGCCAGCACCTCCTCATTCAGCATCCCTTGTTCCAGGCGCAACCCTTGGTCATTCGCAAGCGTTAGAGGAGCGGGAGGAGGAGCCTCACGCACCCTACATCCAAGCCATGCCCCGCACGTTGTGAGTGTGTCAAACGAGTCCGTGGTGCATAACTGTGGGGACGAAAATGCAGCACAGAATCATAAGGGAGGGAGGGTTTGGTAACCCGTGTGTGCGCGTTGTGTGCTAGCCAGAGGCAGACCCCATTCTCCATTGCCATTTGCAGACTCGGGCCCTCTTCGATCCACCGCCCTTCAGTCCCGACAAACTGTCTGTGAGCTACAGGTGAGAACAGTGGGGAGTGCTTGTTTGCAAATTGTGTGCTTGTTTGCAAGCACACAAAATCAGCCCTCCTGCACGCATCGCAACAATCGAGAGCAGCAGCAACGGCGTGAAGTGTCGTGTTGCGTTTAACCCAATTGACACAGGGTGGGGGATAGCTGGAGCAGCGCGCCACAGCCTGGCTCCCAGCCCAACGGGGAGGAGGCAAGCCAGCCCCCAAGGCGCTGCTACACGCTAACGCACAACGACATAACGGGTGCACTGAGCCTGACCGTGGACACAGACTACAACTACAGGCAAATTTCTGGGTTCTACACCAAGCTGCTGCGGGATGAGGTCACAGCTGAGTGGAAATTTGACCACCCTCACACCCCCAGCCTGCACATCTACTGCTACGTCAGCGGGAAGGAGCGCTGGCTGGCCCCAGCACCCCTCCGCAACTACATCTTCCGCAGGGAGATTCCACTTGTGAGTGTTGATGTGGAGAATTTGCGCAATGGGCCTTATTATACAAATGCGCAATATGCACTGGCACTTGTGTGCACATGCGCATGTGCGCATGCGTGTGCACACGGGTGCACGCACACACACACACACATACACAACACACACTTCATTTTGATACGCATGCTCCTGTGAAACACAGGCATCATCACATCTTCAAGAGTGTCAGTGAAGCGTGTACAGATCTCATCTCTTGTGCTTTCAGTTAATTAAAATGGGCGTACACGCATACATGTATACTTCTTTGTAACTATGAGTGTGCAAATTCAATCTTGCAATGCGTGCATTGTGAAGGTGTTCAGTTGCATGCCTTTTCAAGAGTACGCACAAATGTATTTCTAGGTACAAAGGCAAACATGCTTGCTCATGGCAGCACACTGAGACACAGACACTCACACGTGCAAGCATGTTCACATGCACTCTCAAGCAATCTGTGTAGCGCCACTGCTCGTGCACCCCTTGAGCATGCAAGAGTTGGAAAGCATTCTGCACACTGTTCTCTGTTCCCAGTCATGACAAGCAATGCTGTGTTTCCATGCGATGGTTGCAATCCATACCATGTCCATCAATTTTGGGCAAGTGCTGGCAGATATTGGTAGTTACCTGAGGAATGCTGGCTTGCAAAGTCAGGTCAGCCAAGCCATGTGTTTGAATGAGGAGTTAGTGCCCCAAAGGAATACGAGCAAATTGAGTAAGCTAAGTAGCTAAGGGTGACTGATTTGGTACTTCTGCATATAAGATACTGAGGATGGAGCCCAGGGAGCGAGTGAGGGGCACTTTTTGAGGCATTCTAGGCCATTTTTTGCCATTTCCAGAAGGATGGGTGCCCAAATGCCTGCTCTGACACAAATGTCCCAGTTTTTTGCTCTCAGGTAGGTTTTGGGTCAAACTTGATCCACTGGAGTGGAAGAATGGGGGACCAAATTAAAGTCCCTAAGCACTTAGAGTATGGTCATGAGCGCGTCTGGCAATCAGTAGTGGTGCAAACATGGAAACCAGGCAAGCACTTTGTTTGGCTACAACCTGAGCATGGGGGCTTGTTCAGCATGCTTTCTAGTTACGCCTGCCAAGTTTGGGGGCCCAGGTGTGCAGGGAGTAGCTCCTGGTGAGCAGTGACAGCTGGGCGTTTGACCAAAACATCAGGCTCTGGACAGCCTGCCTGAGCATATGCTCAGTTGATAGGCACGTTCATTTGCATCTTCTGAATGGTTTCGCTCAATTGGACTTACGTGTCAAGGCTCTGGAGGTGCTCTAGAGGCTTCCCGCAAAAGTGTCGCAACCCCAAGTGGTACAGTAGTTGCTCTGTGATGTCAACTCGCCATTTTCCCTGCCAAAATTGGTGCACGGGGAGCAATTTTCTGGACCCCGCCCCCGCCCCCCGGACCCCCCAAAATGTGCTCCTGATGAAGTGCCCAGCCATCGCTGCTGGTCAGGCAAGCTAGGAGACAGCTTCCTGAGGACCCCATTTTGGCAGGGATTCCGCCTGCTTCCTGGCCCCACACCCTGGGCACCCTACAACACAAACTGAGTACTTATAGTTGCTCAGGGGGGTCCAGAGGAAGGTCCTGCATACTCAAAATTCACTGGTTGCAGCGGGGCATTCACTCAAACCTACTTGGCTGACTCTAAGTGCGCTGTTAAAATTCTGTACTCTCACCTACCAGTCAAGCCGCGTTCATGCATGGCTTCGTTTTCACACTTGCTTGTCGCCTGCACCTCTGCAGGTGCTAGACACCTTTCTGTACGCAGACAGGCACCTGCTAGAGCAGCAGCCAGAGTTGGCAGACGCAGAGGTGTATGTACACTTCAAGTCCGGCGAAGAGGTGGGGTTGTAGATGTGCAGTTTAAAGGCATGGGGCATGTGCATGTAAAGAATCTGACGCCATGGTGGTGGGTGAGCTGCAGCCTGGTGTAGCCCTGCATGCTGCCGATGGGTGGGATGCAATGAAGCATGGGAAGAGGAAAGCAAGAATCCCAGATGTGAAGTTGGGCAGGAGCTGGAGCCTGGTGCCTCTCAGTATGCTGTTGATGGGTAGGATGCTATGGGCAGCTCAGATGTATGCTGCAGGCCAGCTTTACTTGCCTGCGCAGTGGCTGTGGCCACCGCAGTGCTTCCTTGTGGCAATTTGTGAGGAAGGTGCAGCGAGCATTTGTTTGACGTCGCCGTAAGCCTGTCCCCAACGCGCTGCTCATCTTTGGGGACTCAACATGGCCATCATGAATGTACTTTGGCTGCTAGCCACAGCTGCATAGGTGCTGCAGCCTCTGTGCAGCACGCACACATCCATGCACCTCGCTGAGAGCGTCAACAGGTGCTGGATTCCCCTTCGTGGCCTGTTTCCTGCAGGACCTAAACAAGGTAGAGCTCTGGGGCACACTAGGCAAGCGCAGCACTTGGCAGGTCGTCCCCACCAGCATGCTCAAGCGTGCCCTGTGGGCCCTGACCGGCCAGCAATTCCAGCAACAGCAGCAGCAGCAACAACAGCAGCAGCAGCAAGAGCAGCAGCAAGAGCAGCAGCAAGAGCAGCAGCAGCAGGTCACCGCCCCCTCAAAAGCCTTCCCGGCCACCTTGGAGGCCGGGCGAGCCTGGCAACCTTCTATGGGTGGTACCCAACGGCAGCAGCAGCAGCCACATCAGAGAGAGCGCCAACAGCGAGCTCAAGACTTGCAGCAGCCTTCCAACACGCCTGTGGAGCACGTGGGCAGTAATGGGGGACCCCATGCAGCAGAGTTCGGCGGAAGCTTACCTCCTGTGCAGCAGCTCGTGACCTGTCGGCAGCAAGTGCAGGGGCACAGCAGCAGCTGTTGCTGCTGCGAGGCTGAGCCATCGTCGCCACCCCAGCAGCAGCAGGAAGTTGGTGTAAGCTCCAGCTGCATTAGCAGCAGCAGCAGCAGCAGCAGCAACGGGAGTGGGAATAGGAGGAGCAGTAGCAGCGGTAAGCATAGGAGCGCAGGGTACGTGGCAATAGATAAATCAGAGTTAATGGTGAACAGGGGGAGTAGTGGCTTGCAGTGGCACGGGGGGGGAAGCATTACCTCTGCGGGAGCCATAGCAGCATCTGCGGAGCTGGATATAGATGTGTGCTTAGGCAAGGGGGGAGGGAGCTCAAACAAGCATCCTGAGGCTGCCAGGTTGCAAACACGCAGCTGAGCGGCCGGCATGCAATGTACTCATGAATGGGAGCATCCATGATACCATGAACCTCTTGCCTCATGGAGGCATGGCGACGCACAATGTGTGTTTGCCGGGGCCGATTTTGTGTTGCTTGCGAGCCAATTTTTTAATGGCAGCAAAGCAAATTGAGAGAGCAAGACTTGCAGATGTATTTTTGATGAGAGCGAATTGCTGAGGACTGTGATTGTCGCCTCTGCTTCCGGGAGCTTCCTGTTTGCATGTATCAGCTTTTCAAGAGTGAGTTCAGCATACTGAGCGAGCAGGAGTGATGAGAGCCCATTGACTGTAGTATCTCTATCGCATTTCTGTAGAGTAGGTCATGTTGAACCTGGTTGTCGCTAGCTTTTGCAGGACCCAGGTGTCTTGTGTAAAATAGTCTCACTCTGCTTATTTGATGAAGGAATGATGTGAATCGCTATAGCTAGCTGCACCTGCCTATGAGGACAACTAAGCAGAGGGTTGCCTGTAACTAAATCTGTCAGTCTTTAAGAAATGCTGGGGTACAGGGAAATGAAGGCCTCCGGTCAAAATGACTGCTAGCTTAAGTAAAGGGTTACAAGGGGAAAAGGCTCAAGTAAGGTTAGATTGTTATGGGTTGATCTTCAGGCAAGCTGCTCAATATGCAATACCACCCAACATCCAAGCCGCAAAACTTTACAAGTTGCAATGGGGTTTGACCTTCAGCCAGGTAGTTTGGCTGCTCGGCCTGCTCAACTGTTCAAACTGCGCAAAAAATATCCATGGGATCGGAAATAATACGATAAGTCTCATTAGCTTGCTTCTGCAAGGATGAAAAACATCCTCAGAGCTAGCTTGAGAATACTAGATTTAGATTTACACGGGGGGACCTTCAGCCAGACTGTTCGGCTGATCGGCCTGTGACTGGTCCTCGCCAGTGAGAATACTAGAAAGTGCCTGAATCGTCCAGAAAAATTCTATGAGAAGAGGGGAAGTCAGAAAACAACTGTGCATAAGTTCTTTGAAGAGAACACACAGAAGCGCAAGTTACAATGGGGTTTGACTTTCAGCCAGGTAGTTTGGCTGCTTGGTCTGCTCAACTGTTCCAACTGCACAAAAAATATCCATGAGATTGGAAATAAAACGATAAGTCTCATTAGTTTGCTTCTGCAAGAATATAATAACATCCTCAGAGCTAGCTTGAGAATAGAAGAAAGCGCCTGATTCGTCCAGTAAAATTCTGTGAGAGGGGAAGTCAGAAAATAGCTGTGCATAAGTTCTTCGAACAGAACACACAGAAGCGCAAGAACAAAGGAACATGGCATGCTTTTCATCTTGGAGTTCTCCTTGGTCACACCTATCGCAAGCAGATGTGTGCTCCTGCCAAAGTGATGTCTCAACTCTTAAAGTGTGAGCATGTAAGCGAAAACGTGCTACGTTTCTCAGCGTGCGCTTGCCCAAATCAAGATGCAAATACCTGGGGACAGAAAAGGGCGCGCCATGAACAGACAAGGGTCTCAAAGGAAGCGCCATCCAGTGATGATACTTGGCTGATTTGTTTGTGTGTTCACCATGGCACCTAAGCATGCGGCTCAGACACTTCAACCCCAAGGCTCCTCACGTTTATATGCCACTTTTATTGACTTCAGACAGGCATATGACTCAATACCCAGGGACAGATTGTGGTAACACTTACACAAATGCCAGATGTCCAGCCAGCTTATATCCATCATTAAATACCTCTACCAAGATGACAAATACATCCTTATTGACAGAGATAAACGGGCGACTGTCCAGCCAACGCGCGGTGTTAAACAAGGGTGCCCACTGTCACCACTCCTATTCTCAATCTACGTCAATGACATTGGCTGTATCACTGAGGGGGAAACAGGCGCGGTGACAGGCTTACCAAATTTCTGTGTCTTTAGTATGCTTTATGCAGATAGCTGAGCTCTGTTTCTGGCTTTCTCCTAGGCTAGCTGTGTCTAGTTTAGGTTTGAGAGCCCTTTGGTGAGACCCTTCTAGCTTGCTAGTCAGGGAACCTTTCCTGAATGCACGCGGCCTTTTGGCTAGCATAGACTTTTCTTTTCTTTTCTCTATGCAGATGACCTCGCCCTGACTGCAAACAACCACACCCACAAGCCATGTTGAACAAGCTGCACGGTTATGCAATCAGAAAATGCGTAACTGCCCATACGACAAAGTCTGAGGTTGTCTGCTTCAACGCCAGAGCTGATAGTCTTCCCAACTATTGTTTGATGGTGACAGCCTTCCCTACACTGATTCTTTCAAATATCTGGGTATATCTGGGCTGAGGCTGCTCTGAAACCATGCATAGCGGGTACTTATCGTGTTTAAGCCTTTGCTAACCATCACAACCTCGCAAATCGGCTGCATGCACTCATCTGGCTTTTGAAAACATATGCTATCCCAGCAGGAATGTATGCCAACCAGATATGGGCCACTCCTTACTTGCGACAAGGCACAGAAATGGACAATCAGCTACAGAGGTGGATTCTGAACGTTTTGCGGAACCTCCTTGGGGTGAATACAACTATATCGTCTTGGAGCATTCTTTGAGAATGTGGCATTGAGCCTTTCCAGCTCAAATGGTCTTGTGCAACTATGCGTTTCTACAGCTTGCTTACTCGGTGCAACATGTTGTACAGTCTATTCTTCAAGAAGGTTCTCCACGCAGACATCAGCCTTAGCTCCAGGACTGACTCTTGTTGGACTCCACACCTCTTGTCTGCGCTGGATGGTCTGGCAAACTCAAATCTGATAAGACGTCGAATCATGGCTTGTGACCCTGTGAGCCTCAATCAATTTGTGGTGGACCTGAGGTCTCGACACCTTGACTACTGGAATCAAGTCACAACTCCTGATCCCAGAGTAAACAACAGTAAACGGCTGATGTATCATCAATGGTGCGCACTTTCTGTCAGAGATGCACATGCCATCCACCCTCTTTATACAATGCCAAAATACAAGAAAGAAGAAAGACTGCGCTGGCCAAGTCTGGACACGTGCATTAAGGAAAGGTCACCTGCCCTGAAAGGCAGGGCCCCACCACACAGACCAAGAGGAAGAGCAAGCACAGAGGTCTACTCCAGCAAGTTGGCCCCCACCATTGGACCTACGACACGACTGTCAGGCAGGCTCTGTCCAGCAAGCTTAAGACCCATCCCTAAGCCCTAAGCATGTACTTGCATCTTCCCCATCACGTTCGTTGCAACAGTGCCAGATTCAGGCTGCGGGTACACACTCTTTTAGTTGAACAGGCTATTTGATCCAATAGTACTTCTCCGGTCTGTGATATGTGTGATTCTGTGATGACATACAAAGATGAAAAACATGTGCTGTTCAGATGTTCCAATCCCCAGGTCTGCTCTCTCCGTCAAAAGTATCATATCAAGGCATGATGCCTCATTTTTTGAGCACGACTCCTCTCTTTTTTTGTTACACAGAGCCCATCACGGGGAAATGGCGATTTCCCTAGGACTTTTAGCAAAGAAAAAGACAGAACACACGCTCGCAAAAGAAGCAGGAAAGAGGAACAGGCGCTAAGCCCAAACAAAGAAAGAAAGAGAGGCTGGGGCTCCTAAAAGTCAGGACCTGGCAAAGCTCCTTAAAGAAGGAGGGGCAGGAGGAGCAGGAGGGTCAGGGGCAAAAACCAGAAATCAAAAGTAGGCTCCTAAAAACGCTCGGCGAGTCAAAGTTCACAAGCTCCTAGGGTCTCTTAAGGGCCAACACTCTATGAGGCAAGCCTAAGAGACGAGTTCAAATTATGGTCAGCAGCAACTTCTCTTTTCTACATCTTCATGTCTCCCACAGGATGCCCTGTCTAGGTACCATTCGCCATGTGAATTCCCAAGATATTAATATTTTTCTAAACCAGGATAACAACAAACTTCCTTTTTTCCTTCATGATCTCATGTGTATTTATGAACAGGCTAGCAGTCAAACGTCTTGACTGAGGCCTTCTTCCCTTGTCACCCTTATAACCCTTGTAGCTGTACCTGCCTACGAGGGCAACTTAGCTCTATTGTAAGCCAAATACATCTGAGCAAGGAAGGAAAAAATGAAATGAAGTGGTAAGTTTCATGAAAGTGCCTCTGGAGTACAGTCTCTAGAGTAAGGAAAGGGTTAGGAAAGGAAGGGGTTATATAGCTGTACTTGTCAGGCTGAGAGTGTGACGCAAACAGATTAGTGTCTTAAGTGCAGTATCCTATAGGCGTGAAGGGGGGGAGGGCGCGCTAATGGTCTGCTACAAGCTTAAGCTGAATGCTGATGGGCTGATTTGCTGTGGTTGAGCTGCACCACTGCCTTGTGCTAGCTTTGCTGCTGTGGCTTGAGCTGTGTTGCTTGAGTGCTGGCATGGCTGCACAGCACAGGGAGAGACAGAGAGCGGACAAGGGCGGACCAGCTGACCAGGTTACATAATTACATCAGGAACAACATCCCTGGCACATGGCCAGGGATAAAGGAAAATGCGCCAATACTCAGAGGAATGCTCCACAGAAGAAGGATAAAAGAGAGAGAGAGAGTCCATGGAAAAGTCCCAACAAAATACAGGTCACACCTCACACACTTGACTATGACAGACCATCAGGCATTTGCAGCACACTCTCGCTGCAGCAGACTTTCGTCGTGACATACTGCCTACCAATGCATGAAGTGAAACAAAAAAATAAAGCGAACCAGATGCTCTCTACATTCGCCAACAGGAGAAAGGTGAGGCAAGGTTACATCGCTATATCCTAGCCTACAAGGGCAGCTGAGCGGAAACACTGAGGTCTGTAACCAGGCCTGGCCAAGAAATGCTTAACTCACAAAACAGGAGAAAAGAGAAGGTTGTGCAATGTGCTAAAATGTTGTTTGTTGAACACGGTACAAGGGGTTGGTCTACATCCCGAGATTCTTGCTGATCGACTGCTGGTGAAACATTCACAACAAACACAAAAAAATGAACAAATCCAGGCAGAAACTTAGAAAATCTGTGCGATTCTTGATATAGGAAAGCATTGATCTCAAAATTAGTTTTATTGCAAAAGCTCGCCAATGAAGGAATGTAGTCTATTTGGAAGCCGGGCAAAAGAATGTAAAGTCTTAAAAGGGAATACATTTTTGTGTTTTCTGCGCAGCTCAAACACCTCAGAACGATTGCAATAGGAGAGTGCATGTTTTTCGTCTTGGACTTCAGCACACTCATCACAATTCACAAATATGATATTTGAACCACACAGAACATGGTTAACAAAAAACCTTTTTGAAACAGGCATATTAAAAACTTGTACGTGTCCCAAATGGACCTCCTTTATAATAAGAGCATGCGAGATGCTTTAACAGCCGACCAGGCCCGGCTTCTTGCTGATTCATTGTGTTCACACAACCTGATGACACTTACCAAACTCTGCTCAAGTGCACTATACTGCGGTGTTGATTGTACGCTAACCCACACAAAACATAATGCAATTGCCATCGTCAGGTACCATTTTACAATGTCGCACAGGTACCCTCTATGACCAAAAACATGCGGTTTGCTTCAGAAGGTCCACTAACTCATTATGCTCTCTGCCAGGCTGTCATCTATTAGACACCGCACTCCACATGCTCTCAGACTGCCAAAATCATATCATCTCCAGCATGAAAACTGTACGCCACAATATCGCTGGAAGAATGATCATCAAAGCTCTTAGCAAAAGGCCTTGGGGAGTAGGCTTGGTTAACATGGACATGGGGAGTGGTGATAGGTTGGCGCAGCACAACCGTCGAAGAAAAGAAAAGAAAAGTCCACGCCAGCCAAGAGGCCGCATGCATTAAGGAAAGGTTCCCTGACTAGCAAGCTAGAAAGGGTCTCACCAAAGGGCCCTCAAGCCTAAACTAGACTAAGCTAGCCTAGGAGAAAGCCAGAAACAAGAGCTAATGAGGATCTGGAGGGTTGGCTGCCATGCTCCTGGACGCCCGGACTCTTCTTCTCCTGCTCTCCTCTGCCGCGCAACCAGCAAACCCTCCCCCAGAAGTCCCCTGGAAATGAAGTGCATGTCTGGTGTTAATAATAGTTGTTAATCTTTGGATAGCATGGGAACTCAGTTTGGATGCTAATGATTTAGCCTTCTGCCTGGTTAAACCCAAGTCGATAAGAGGTTGAATGGTGTAGTCGTTATAGATAGTGCCTGCCACACCAACTAAGATGATGTGCAAGGTCACTCTGTTGTTCCTGTTAGGGTTTCTTGAGCTGCGGGTTTTGAGCCTTATTAAATTATTGGCATGATGGGTAGTTGCAGCTTCCAGAGTGGATAAAGGGTTGGTATTAGGGCAGAATTTAAATTCAACAAGATAAATGTCCCTATCTTGAGGAGGGGTTTTGGTAGGATCAAGGTTGTGAGATTGACCTGGGATAGAGCGCACAAAGACAGCATCAGGGCAACTTTGGTGTCGGGCAGAAGAGCCAGTACCATTAGGAAAAAACCAGTCCGGAATTGTTCGGGAGATATTTTCAGGAACTTATTCTCCCTGCTCCAGGAGTCTCTCATTTCGGCAGGCATCCATAACAATAAGGGACGAGCCAAATCAGCCTTTACTTAGGGCTTTGACACAGAAGCTAAGGACAACATGATGCCTATTGGTGTGCATTCCATTCATAGTTGGGTTAGGACATCTAAGGGCAATGTGATTGATGCTGTCCATATCGCCGCATAATGGACAGCGTGCAGAGGTGTTGGACACCTTGAATCTGATGGCATGCTTTTGAGTGTAGAAAGTTCCCGTGTGGTATTTTAATACATTAATCTGCTGCTTAAGGGTGATTTTTGGATTATTCCAAAAGGTGTTGCTGATTCCTTTGTTGGCAAGTTGTGAGGGTGGGTTATGAGCTTCTGAGCTGACAGAGGTGTTTGGGGGAGCGGGCGGTGTGGCGTAGTTAAGCCTCTGCCAGCTATTGTAATAATGGCCTGAAGTGTCAGCAGAGCTGGGCTTATGTCTTTTGTGCATGTGTGTTTTAAGATTGTCTGTCAGGTTGGTGAGGTTATGAGTTGGAGCAGTGCGGGAGTTTTGTGGTTCACCGTTGCGTCCATGTGAGGATTTCAAGGAAAGCCAGTAGAGATTGTAGAAGGGATCCCTGGCATCTGGAAGTGCAATGTCCGTGGTGTCCATGAGTGCTGCAGTGAGTGCACAGGCGTCAGCGCCCTCATTGCCTACAATGCCAGAGTGGGCTGTGACTTTGTAGAAATGTACAGGGTGTGGACAGTGCTTTAACAAATCTGAGATGGCTTGGATGAGCTCCGCATGGAGGTGGGTCCTCATACGCATTGGTTTAAGAATCTGTTTAGATATCTGGGAGAGGCAGGATGCGCTATCAGAGGCTATGTCGGTGTGTCCTTATTGGAGTGCTACAAGAATGCCTGCTATCTGTTGATAGTTTTTGTAGGTCCATGTCCATTGGGATTTATGTGCAACTGTACCTGTTGGGATGATTGAGTAGCGTCTCTGCCCGGCTTGTAAACACCTGAGCCGACTAGTGGTGGAGAGTCATCTTTGTGTTGAATGACACTGCCATCTGTGTAGGTGATCTCTCTCCAGTTCTTGATTTTAGATGTGAGCGTCTTTTTGTAGATGGCATGAGTGAAGGCTGCCCTTGCCTGGGGGCTCCTGTGTGAGCAGAAATGGGTGTCGTGGGGAAGGGATTGAAATTTCTTCCTCCAGTTGTTTGATGCTAGGCGTTGATGAGTATGCAGTGGTATGGCAGAATTTGGAATTTGTAGGGGTAGCCAATGGCTTCTGGTATGTCTTGCTTGAGGAGTAGGAGCCAGTCTTTGTTGGCATTATCTAGTGCCTCTCTGGCATGTGGGTTCCAGACAACAATGAGTTGCATGGGGTAAGAGGGTTGTGCATGTTTAGGTATGGTATTGAACCAGTGTTGGGGTGTCTGGAATTGAATGCTTCCAGCGGGGAATTTGGCTAGCACTTGCACAAGACCCGGGTAGTGGTTCAGCCAACTCATGTAGGCGTTGCAGCTGAAGCCTCTCCAGTGTGGCAAGAGCATGAAGGTGGCAACTGGATCGACAGTTTGGAGGGAGGAGTGTACTGCGTGGCGTAAGAATTGGAACATGATTTTGTCATCATGAGGAGGATGGCAGAAGGAGCAGCCACAGTAGCGCACAGAGAAGGCATCAATGAATGCCCCTAAGACCTTATCGCGGTGACTTGTGCTAAAATAAGTGTTGTATGTACTGTCAAATTCAAGAGGGTTGGAGAACCTTTCCGTGGAGATTATGCACCATTTATGCAGGGCCGATCGAATGTTGGGGGGTGTGATCAGTCCCCCTCACCTTCAAATCCCTGCACATGCATCAAACAGAATTATACCCCCTTACCTCTTTCCAAGAAAATTTTTTAAGACAAGGGCAGCAGACACAACCCCACGCTGACACAGATAACATTTATCATGTTCTGCTTAGGTGTACCAACCCAACAATGAGTGGGATGCACACCAACAGACACCACACGGCCCTTATTCTCTGTATAGAAGCCCTCAGCAAAGGCCGTTTTGGCTCATCCCTCATTAGCATGGATGGCTGCAATCATGACAGACTTTTGGATCAAGGCATACAAGTCCCTGAAAACACCTCTCGCGCTATTCCAGACTGGGTTTTCCCAAATGGCGCTGCCTCACCTGCACGGCATACAAGCCTTCCTGATGCTCTATTTGTGAGACACATTCCAGGCAGACAAGCCCACCTTGATCCTACCAAGATCCCACCACAAGATAGAGACATTCACCTTGTTGAACTTAAATTCTGCTCCGACACTAATCCTGTCAACACCTTGGAGCGTGCACAAACTCAACATTCCCACACCATTAATAGGCTTAAAACACGCAGCTTAAGAAACCCAAACAGGAATAATAAAGTGACTTTGCACATCATCTTAATTGGTGTTGGTGATGCATTCGATGTAAGGTTGTAAGCTAATTTTTTTCCATAATATTGATTTTATAAAATATTGTGGGTATTTATTGAAATAAACAGAATAATGTGGTGCATTGTCATATGTTTCTTTTGATTCTTTTGTTTCTTTTGTTTCTACCTTTTTAACCATTTTTACAACAAGCCAGTGTCCAGGATGCTTCTGATTTCCTCTTGCAACACAACAACAAGCTTTTTTCGTTTGTTTCTGAGCTTATGGACATTATGTTGGCTGGCGAGGACCAGTCACAGGCCGATCAGCCGAACAGTCTGGCTGAAGGTCCCCCTGTGTAAATCTAAACCTAAATCTATCTTTTTAATCTCTTCTGTACAAGGAAAAATTATTATACATATCTTTTTTTATTATCCATTTTTTGTCTATTACAACCTCGACTCTGGTATGAAGGTATTTCGTAAAGTAAAAGCCTTGAAAGAACTTGAATATATCTTTTTTGTCGCAAATTTGTATTTAAGTATCATATATTTTTTACAAGCATTTTTTTTTAAATACTAACGGTGCGTTTCCAAAGGGGCTATTAATCATTAATTGTTAATTCGAAAAATGAATTAATGACAAATCACGTTTCCAAAGTGTCATTAATTAGTGTAATTAATGATTAAATCGCAATTAATTACGGCATTTTCTTTAATGGAGGGGGGGGTCTATTAATCATTAATTGCTTGTCATTAATTCAGAAATTCAAGTCAACGCCTGATTAGGATAAGTAAAAGAAATTCCAATAAGGAGTCAACCCTTAACCACCTACCCTTACACCCTCCCCTCCCTCTCATGTACGCCACTTGGGCCCACCCCCCCGCCCCCTCCCTCTCTGTACAGCTCTTGTGCAAGGGACCTTGCCCTCCTGCAGGGCCTCCCCTTCATTCCTTTAGCCACAAATGCTGCTCCCACGCATGCGCACAGACCATTCCACGCACACACTGCGGGGTGGTTGACCACCGAAGTGACTAGCTGACTAATGATTTAGGGCTAGGCAGGCGATACAGGCAGGAATGGCCAGAAAGGCCTTTAAGGGACGTAAAATAGAGGGCCAAAGGCTTGAAAGAGGAACGCTTGTTCACTTTGTCAACGCATGCCGTAACATCATGGGTCAAACTGGAGCCCCTGGTCAAGCCCCCAGCGGAATCAGGCAGCTTCAGGGGGCGGGCATGGAGGAGGCTGGCTTGGTTAAAAGCTGCTTGGCCATGCAATGGAATTCTCCAATACTTGACCAATTAATTGCGCTCACGAAAGGTTTGGAAACGCAGAAATCATTAATTCAGCAATTTTTAATTAATGATCATTAATGAATGTAATTAATGCGGAATTAATTACAAGTGGTTGGAAACGCACCGTAATAAAAGAAAAAGAAAAAATAAACCAAAAAAATTAAAAAACAAAAAATAAAAATAAATCAAGTTAGGTTGCCTATGGATGCTGCATATTCACAGAGTTTTTCATCTCCTGTAAGATCATACCAATGTAAAATGCGTAAAGATTCAAGTTCATTTAGTATCTTGGTAGCTTTACTTTGCAAATCAGTACTCATTTTATCTTTAGTCTGATTTTAAGCTTATTTAATGCTTTTACACTCCTTTCAAATAACATGTGGGACATCCGGAGGATGCAATCCCTTTGAGGTTGACCCTTTGGAGTTGCGCCTCTGGCGTCTCACGATTTAAAGTTTAAGGACTGTAATACATACAACTTTCAAAAATACTTAATAAAAATAAATTCGAAAGTAAAAAATCAAATTTTTTGAAAATCAATTGTTTTGAGCAAAACTTTCAAACTTTAGCAGACAAAAAAATCACAAAAACAGAAAACAAGACAAAAATTCAGCCAATTTTTACGTTTTTAGATAAATTTCGGAAATCAGGAATATCAGACAATGCACTCATCAATTTCTGGTGAACATGATGTTTCGTAAAGTTTATGGAATGATGATGGTTAGTACGGTTAGGTTTGAGAAAGAAAACCAGGACTCCTTCGGAATGAGCATGTCCAGCAATATAGGGGAGTTGTCCACCTCTGGTGTTTTCCTTCACAAATCAGAACAACAACAACTTGAAGCTTTATCTTTTTTTTGCAAGGGCTTCTTTTTTGTATGAACAGGCTAACAGTCAGTCATTTTGACTGGGGGCCTTCTTTTTCCCTGTAACCCGTAATAACAGAGGACGGAATCCAACACCCCTTACCTGGTTTCTTTGAAACAGTGGTTTGGCGTCCATGCAGCATTGAGGGTGGAATTCTAGAGAGGGCAAAGCAGAAGCCTTAGCAGTCAGGCCAGCGAACCTGGGCCTCAGTGGAAGAGGCCAGGTGCAAGCACCCTGCAGGGGTGTCACCCCCAATCGGTTTAGAAATACTTCCACAGGAGAGTGATGGCTGGCTCAGGCTGATTCCACGACTTGCAGGTTCACATTTGCTGTGGCACAGTGGAATTTATTACATTTATAAATAAGTATTTTCAGGTGCCCCGCAAGTTAAGGTTTGCAAATCAGTCATGTACGCGTTATTAAATACTTGGAAGGACTTGCAGAATTACAACCCCGCAAAAACAAGCGGTCACCGCTTGTAACGGTTGCAATGAGAGTGAAAAAAAAATCAGGAAATAAAGACCCTATTCAGATCCTGGAGTTTCATACTGATATGAATGTCCATGGAAGCTCTATGTACATTGCTTACAGTAGTCTGCACCTGCATGTCTGTAAAGGATAGAAAGCATGACAACCTACTACCTGGCCAGAGGTGCACATTTTGATGCATGCATTGCTCCCCATTTTGCCATATAGTCAATGAGTGATGAAACAGACCCGTACAGACCAGAGCATCAACCTCCTGGCAGCGGACAGACAGATGGCAATTTGAATCTGAAATGGTGCAACTTATAGTAAGAGATAAATGCCCCTAATAAAACTTGAATGCAAGGAATTGTTGTAGTAGAAGGTGGTGACGTGATCAGATGTACAAGGCGAAGGGTCTGGAAATGGCAGTTGAGCTTGCACCTCAAAGCAACCATATGCGATTTCAGAAGCGTGCCCTGGCTCAATTTTGTACATGCTGTTTGTCCCCCTTAATTTATAGCTTGGATTTGACATCTTCTGTTGCTGCTTCCTGTTGTTGGGACCCAATTTCAAGCGGCTCTTCCTCGCTGGCATGCTTGCGCATGAACTCCAACTGCTTCCTAATGGTGTACTCCCAGTTTTCCTCAAGGTACAGTGAGAAATGGTCACAGTCCACAGTCACCAGTTCAGATCCAGGCAACAAGGCGGCTGCTTGCGCGACAACCTGAGTAAAAAAGTAGTATGGGGGAACTTGAGAAAAAGATGTGCTTCCGTGTGTTGCGCTCCATGGCTTTGCATTCCTTTCCTATTGTACATGTCTCAGGGGGCAGAACATGGCAGAGAAACATCATCCAGTTGTCCCTGCCAAGCGGACAGCTTGCTGAAGAAAATTTGAGGAATTACAAAATTAGTAACACACAAGCTGCGGAATTGCAACCGCTGAAAGCACATAGCATGCAGCAATGACTTGCACTTGGGCTCTTCTAGGCCAGGCATGTACAAGAGGGCAAGATCCTGCATAAGTAAAGTACCGGAACCAAATCCACATTTCTTGGAATTCCAAAATACTGGGAAAATGCAATGGACAAGCTCGAGGCAGAGGTTGAAGCAAACAAGGACGCCGTGCAGCCTCGAATTTCAATTGACAAAGGGATTCTGCAGTAGCACTTTCATCACCCTGACCAAGCCAACAAACTTGCGCAATTTGTCTGGCTTGCCAGCCCAGATGCTCCTCTCCTCAGTGCATCAGCAGAGAGGTGCCACCTGTAACACGCGCTAAGGAGAGGAACAGCCTGGCTTATCACAAACTAGGGAGATCTGCATGCCGTTTTGCCCAATGTTACTCCAAACATTTCAGGCCTGCACGTCATTCTCTGCATTCAAGACACGTCCACCTTCTAGCTGGTGCACAATTAAAACAGAATGCCTGAGGGGCCAGGCATGGAGACCACACAACTACCACTTGACATGGTTCGTCTTCTGCTGCCTCCCTGTACGCACCTCATGTGGACAGAGGGCATCCTTGGCAGCGGAAATGAGCATGACCGGTGACTTAATGGCACCCACGTAATCCAATGGGCTGTAGCGCGGGGCTTCAAAGACGAAGCGTGCAGGAATCATGTTTCGCCAACCACCCTGCATAACAACATGGTGGAATTATGATTTAAAGGAACCACCAGGAGCCGGCATTTGCTTCTTAACAACTCTTCTTATCCTCATTCTTGATGCAAGCAATTGGGATGCCTGCAAGGGCAGCCAAAAGTTTCAATCATATTTTTCTTAGATTTAAAATTGAGACAGATCCAAAATCCTGAGTCACGGGTAGCAGTGCCCTTGAGCAAAGAGAGCTTGTATGCTTGCAACATGCTACAGGTTGACAAGCCAGCTCATGCTCCAACAGCTGAGCGTGCCCAAATGGAGGTGTGCGCTAGCCGTCAGGCATTCTGAATTATAATTCCAACCTCAGATACCATGAGGAACTCATGGCAGCCAGCCAGAGTACATGCATCTGCTTGCGGGCGGGCTGCTTTGACTTGCATACATGCAGCTCTTCAGGAGTCGACCTCCAACCCTATGAGGCTGATGGCAGCCTGACAGAGTGTGTGCACCTGCTTGTGGGCAGGGTGCTTTGCCTTATATGCATGCAGCTCTTCAGGACCCATTGCCATGAAGGCCACTTCGCCTGGGCTGCCCGCCAGCTTCACGTACATAGGTGACTTCCCTGCCATTGAGGCCAGCTTATCTGCCAAACCTGCATTTTGTGTACATCGTGCATGGAGTGTGTGTGTGTGTGTGTGTGTGTGTGTGTGTGCATGTGTGTATTTATATATACATGCACATGTGTGTGTGTGTCGCGTATGCGTGTGTGATAAGAATGCCTGCACTTGGTAGCCTGGTGCTAACAGAAAAGGGTCACAACAGACAAGCACACGAACACGCATGCATGCCCGCAAATATACCCAACGCCTTCGATGTGCTCAGGGGACAGGGTTTCATGTGTATCCCAAACCAGCACCACGGCATGGCCTACCTGCCATGAGGAGGCGTATGGAGGCTGACAGACCCCTGGTCTTTGTGGATTTGATGCTTGTGTGCTTGGCACTCAAATGGGGGACCTGGAGCAAAACATCACACACACACACGGTCAGGCACACAGCATGGGGCCACCACTCCTTGTAGCCTTCAGTAATCTATGAGGAGAGGATAGCAGTGAAGAACCCAAGTACGCAAGGTGCAGCATCTGTTGTGTTGACCCCGTTGTTAGGTTGTTGCAAGCATGAACTGCAAGCAGCAGGCCTCCTCCGAGCCCAACTAGGAAGGAATGTGAAAAAGTTCAATCTTGCAAGAAAGGCCTTGACATGACAAGACGGGGCTTGCCTGCACTTGTGCTGGCACATGACCGAGGCTGTGCTCTCACCCGCCAAACCTTTCACAACATGCCCCTCCAACCCCCAACACACACCTGAGCAACTACGGCTTTGACCTTCTCTCCCAGCTTTGAGGCCGTCACGAGCACATGCCCGCCACTGTAAGATGTCCCCCATAACAGTAGGCGGGAAGCATCCACCTTGGGGCCAAGCTCCGTGCTCTGGAGCAGTGAGAAGAGAGATGTGAATGCACCTTGGTTTGCATGGGGAACAAACATTTTTCAGACATTAGACAGGTGATGTGCATGAAAGTGGTGATTAGGGAGGGTTTAATGACTTGACGCATGCAAGCTTTTCCCCCTGTAAAACTAGAATAGCCTTTTGACTTCGTTGTCAACCACTTGTATCAGACCTTCCCTCCACTGGTAAGCAGGACTGATATGCCCATCATGGCTTTGGACAGCACACCCATAAGACTGCCCCTCCTACCAGCATCAGTGCCATAAAGTATGCATGCGCCCTCCAACCAGGACTAGAGAGCATCAAAGCATGCGCATTCAGGATAGGGGACAAGAATAACGGTCCACACCTGTGTGTACATAATGGCAGCTTCCCAGTCTTCTAGCTGCATCTGTGGGCTCACCAGCTGTCTTGGCTCGCCATCTGATCCCCCAAAGCCCCTGCACAATCAGACAGCAGGCACTTGAGTGCACAAAGCAAAGGCAGTAGGGCTCACTGAGCGGTAGCCTCCTGATGCGTTTGCATGGAGCGACCTGCTGAAGGTGCCCCAGACGTGTAAACAAAGAAAAAACTTGAAGGCAGCAGAGTCATTCCATACATGGATCAAGCAAAAGAGGATGCCAAGGACCAAGGCAATGTGCATCCCTTCCACCATGTTAGATGAATGCCTTTTCGGGAAGCGCTCACACATCTGCCAAGCATGATCGTAGATGATAAGTGGGTCCAACAAGAGGGGCAATAACCGGCTCAAGCAAGGAGCTCCTTGTGAAAAACAAAAGGAGAATGGGGACATGATCTAGACTGAAGGCAAAAGCTAGCAGTAGACACACGAAAGAAAATTAAAAAAAAACGGATGTCCTTGTAGGGCAGGCAGTCTCCTGGCAACTGGTCAGATCAGCATCTAAAAAAGGGTATTGCATTACTTTCGTATCAGATGGTTACCTGTAGTCAAAGACCAGCACCGCGAATCCATTTCGGGCATAGGCGTCTGCGTATTTGTGTAACCCAAAATCTCTCTGGCCACCCTGCATCACATGAAGGCAGGGAGGGTTCCGCTTAGCCACAGCTGCATTGCAATGCTTCCTGCAATATGTTGAAATGCCCACACATCCTTCTGAATCCTTGCATGCAGAGCGAGAGGGATTGCAGGCTCTCTCGAATGATCATTGCTATGAGGGAAAACAACATTGCTACAGACATTTTTTTTAGTCTAAGCACCCAAGCCCATTATCAGCACGCATGCTAACACACACACGCACACACCAATCCATGAGCCATCACAACTACTGGGGGCTTTGCTGCGGCATCAGGGGGGGAGCTGGGCTCATAGAGCCAGGCAGCCAGATTGATAGTGGTGTTCTCGGTCGTTGCAGCAGATGGGATCAGCACGTTGCTGCGGGTATATGCATCTGTGCTGAGGTTGACTGTGTTTTTAGTATCCCCCAGCTCCCGTTGGAAAGGTTTGAACTCCGCGATGTCTTCACTTCTGGGTGTGAGGATGAAGGCCAGCAGGCCTGCCAGTTTCAAGCATTACGAAGTAAACCAAATGAATGACCCAGCCATTCTGGCATAAATGGTTTGTTGCTAGATCCAGCAGCACAAACAGGTGCTCTATGGTTTCTGAAGTCTGAATCCAGAGAAACATAGACCATCCTAGGTAAGGCTTTTTTCACAAGAGCTCAGCTGTTCTACAGGAAAAGAGCTCACATTTCGAAACGCATGCGTGCGTGCGTGCGTGTGTGTGTGTGTGTGTGTGTGTGTGTGTGTGTGTGTGTGTGTGTGTGTGTGTGTGTGTGTGTGTGTGTGTGTGTGTGTGTGTGTGTGTGTGTGTGTGTGTGTGTATGTGTGTGTGTGTGTGTGTGTGTGTGTGTGTGTGTGTGTGTGTGTGTGTGTGTGTGTGTGTGTGTGTGTGTGTGTGTGCGCGCGCGTGCGTTTGCGTGCGCGCGCACGTCTGTTCACTAGAGCACATGCGTTTGCTCTTCACTTGCTCCTCTGCAAACCAATGACAGCAATAGTACGAGGCACATTTGCTTCACTCACCCATGACCAGGCCCTGGAAGACATGTTTTGGGGTTAAAGCATTCTGCTTCAACCGGTCGAACAATGTGGCGTCGTGAGCGGAAGGAGCCATATTTCAGGGAAGAATTTATAGATTTATAACCAATGACCACCGTATAAAACAAGACGGTCTTCAAAAGTGCTTCACAATGGTGTTCACTTCAATTCGGATCTAGTGGTTTTTACCAATTACTGATTTTGAAATTATAGGTATGGATAGAAAATTTAAATACGCAGGAGATCTGATGAGCACCTTAAACACCTTATGCAGTTAGCCCCGCCGGATTTGAGCATCGGGTTAACGTGTTACCTTAGGGGCCTCTGTAAAGTCAAAGCAGTGGAGTCTCTTGGTGAGTCCTTAGCCTGTTCTAGTGATAAACACAGAGTTGGACATTTTGCTTTTTCTGGTGATGCTTTGAGTGCTTGCTATTTGAACATGGTGTTGAACATGTTGCTTTCTTAGTGCCGCTCTCAGAGCTGAACTGCTGTTCACACATGGTGCATCAATGTTTCCTGGACGTTGAACTTTTCCTTCCCAAACAGAGACGTGCCAAAACCCCTCATTTCGCTGCTTTGATTCGAAACGTTTGACTCTTTTGTTCCGCCTGTTTGCCATCAAAAGGTTTGCCATCATGTCTTATCTGCCTTTTCCTGCACTTGTGCGACAAATATCTTTTCCCATACTAAGGTAGTATAGTATTCGGTTTTATTCGCTCATTAGGCTGAGCAGCCAAACTTACTGCCAGTGGCTGAAGGCTGAATTCCAATTGTAACCTTGTAACCTTGTAAAGTCGAAGCAACGGTTGCTTCCTCTGCACACCTTGCTTACAGAGGAGAGATTTAAGCAGTGTTTCACTCCGTCTAGACCGTGATCAAAATTCGCCGGTCCTCTACCTTCTTTTCCATTTCCTTCAACTCCAAAATTGTTTTTGTTGCAGGACTGAAACATCTTAGCAACAGTACACACACTTGCGTAGAAAGACAATTCAGCAGTTGCAAACTTTGGGCAGGTTCTAAACAGAACATGCAAGAAAAAGAAAAACTACGTAGGCAGAGGAAACACTCCCTACATCAATTAAGGAAAAGGAGACATTGGCTCAGAAGAGCCTTGAAAGAAAAACTACATAGGCAGAGGAAACTCTCCCTACATCAATTAAGGAAAAGGGGACACATTGGCTCAGAAGAGCCGTGAGTCCCCTCCACCACGAAGCTACAAAAAGAACACCCTAATGGGGATCTGGAGGGTTATTGGAAGCACCCGGCTCCATAACCTGGCTGCAAGAAGTATTCTTGTTTTCAATAGCACGCCTAGTGGTAACAAGCTTGTTGGCATACATGACAGAATGGGCATGAAGTTTGCGAGCAACTTTATTGGCGCGTTGGTCGTAAAGTCCCAATTGTTTAAACTGGTTAAGGGTGTGATCTGTATAGCAGGTCCCACCAACACCCAAAAGGATGGTGTGGAGAGTCACAACTTTTGCATTAATGAGTTTGCAGAGGTCTGCATGCTGCCGCTGTGCCGCCTCCAACTGCTGTCCAGGCCTTGTGTCTTCACAGTACTTAATTTCAATCAAGTGCACATGCCGCTGGTTCACATTCAGTTGGTACGGGGGTAAAATTCTGTTAGATGCATGTGCAAGGATTTGTAGGTTGTGCTGCGCCAACCTATCATCATTTCCTATGTCTGTATTAACCAAGCCTGCTCCCCAAGGGCTTTTGCTAAGAGCTTTGATGGTCATTCTTCCAGCAACATTGTGGCGTTCGGTTGTCATGCTGGAGATGATATGATTTTGGCAGCCTGAAAGCATGTGGAGTGCGCTGTCTAACTGATGACAGCCTGGGAGAGGGCATAGTGGGTTAGTGGACCTTTTGAAACGAACCACATGTTTTTGGTTATAGAGGGTGCCAGTGCGATATTGTAAGATGGTGCGCTTCATGGGTGTGGATATACAGGACATGTTCCTAAAGGCATTGCTGATTTTCTTATCTACATGTGGTAACAAACTCTGAAAATATGAGTAGTAGCCTGTTTTGGAGTTGGCATATCCACTGGATATCGTCGGAATGTTGGTGAGCACTTCCAGCGGGCCTTTCCGAGCTTTCTGGCTGGAAAGTGTGCCAGAAATCGCCAGAAGTGCTGGTCAATCACTCACGACTTATAAAGCGTTGAAAACACTTCCAGCAACCAAAGTGTCTTTCTGAATAGTAATCGAGTGGGAATCCGTGGTAAGCGGGCTGGAAGGCTATGGTATTGGAAAGCACGCTAGAAAGCCTGGAAAGCTTTGGTCAAGCAAATTATTGGAAATGGGCTGCCCCTTTCTGGTAAGGCACCCAGAAAAGGGGTGATTTGGCAAAGGAACTGGAAAGCACGCTGGAAAGCCTGGAAAGCCTTGGGCAAGCGAATGATTGGAATTTGGGCTGGTCCTTTACAGAAAGACACTCAGAAAGCATGGTGTGGCAAAAGTACTAGAAAGCACGCTGGAAAGCCTGGAAAGCCCATTGCAGACAGATGAATAGATACGGTCTGTTGCTTTACAGAAAGACACCCAGAAAGCGTGATTCGGCAGCGGAATTGGAAAGCGCGCTGGAAATCCTGGAAAGCCTTGCTCAAGCAAATGATTGGAAATTGGGCTGATCCTTTACGGAAAGACACTCAGAAAGCATGATGTGGCAAAAAACTGTAAAGCAGGCTAGAAAGCCTGGAAAGCCCATAACAGACAGGCAAATAGAAAGGGTCAGATCCTTTACAGAAAGACACTCAGAAAGCATGATGTGGCAAAAAAACTGTAAAGCTGGCTAGAAAGCCTGGAAAGCCCATAGCAGACAGGCGAATAGAAAGGGTCACATCCTTACAGAAAGGCACTCAGAAAGCATGGTGTGACAAAAGTACTGGAAAGCAGACTGGAAAGCCTGGAAAGCCCATTGCACACTGTATCTGTGTGTGCTCCCAGACAGATTCAAAGTACCAAGGTTTTCCAAACCTTTTTGGGGCTATATGTCAGGCACTTATAAGCTCATTCATATCTGCATTGTTATGTGTGTGTGTGTGTGTGTGTGTGTGTGTGTGTGTGTGTGTGTGTGTGTGTGTGTGTGTTTCCAAGCTCATATCTTGTGTGTTGCTTTCCTATGAAAAGAATTCGGCTACACACACAGCACAAGATGATATTTAAAGAATTTTCATGAGATTTGTGTGCCATGATCTACCATGGCCTTGCCGAGCTTGCTGCAAAGCAGTCAATGTATCGCCATCGGGTCGCCCCTGTACCGTGACGGTCAACCCGTTGTGACCAGCCCGTTGTATAATCGGGGCTGAATGCATGCATCAGCAGTGGGCTAGAGAGAGTCTGTGGGCCTTGGAGGATTCCGAAGCCGCAGTCATAGGGGATGTTGAGCGACGACGGGGACGGGGGCATTGAACAATGCCTTCCGATGAGAACGCACTCGTGGAGCGGATATGCTTGGTGCGTACCTGCGCTGCAGCCTCCACCTTTGAGTCCACGACCATGGCGTCGCGAGACACACGTACACACAACCACAC